>CM076578.1:384292211-384700051 GCA_034641835.2 Pinus albicaulis | reverse complement strand
AGGAAATTATTTGCAGAAAACTATTTATGAGAAGGAAATGTTAGCAATACTACATGCACTAAAGAAATGGTGACCTTACCTATTGGGAAGACACTTCAAGGTAAAAACTGATCATTATAGTCTTAAACACTTTTTGGAGCAAAGACTATATTCAAAAGAGCAGCAAAAATGGGTAACAAAGATGTTGGGTTATGACTTTGAAATAATATACAAAAAAGGGAAGCTAAATGTTGTTGCAGATGCACTCTCAAGAAATAATGAAGAGGTGGAAGAATTGCTTTGTGCCATTTCTATTATCCAACTAGATTGGATAACTGAAGCAAGGGATGAATGGAAGAAGGACAAAGAAGTGTGGACACTCATTGAAACATTGCAGCGAGATCCTAGTACATATGATACATTTATTTGGAAAAATGATTCCTTATGGTACAAAGATCACTTATATATTTGTAATAATTCCCAACTAAAACAAAAGATTCTTTTGGAATTACACACTTCTCCTTTAGGAGGACACTCATGATTTTTAAAAACTTACCACATGGTGAAGAAAGAATTTTTTTGAGATGGCCTTAAATCTGATATTCAAAAGTTTGTGGCGGAATTTTTGGTTTGCCAGCAAAATAAAGTTGAGACAATTAAGACCCTGAGTCTTCTACAACTTCTATCCATTCCAAGTCAACATTGGGAGGAGATTTCAATGGATTTTATGACAAGTTTATCTAAGTCCGAAGGAAAGAGTGTCATCATGGTGGTAGTTGATAGACTTACCAAGTATGCACACTTTTGTGTGGTTGGTTTTCAAATATCCCTCTCAAGACTTTCCGGTGCCCAAGGCAGACATTAAGATTAGCTATGTTGTTCACAAAGATGGCATGAGCATGTTCATATTAGCTTGAAATAACTTGAAGGAATACAATAGAGAATTACCTCTTTGACAGCCTTGGAATCCTTTGGAGAGCGCTGCGTAGCGAAGCAAGAGTCCTTCTTCACCGGCTCCAAATCCGAGTCCTGCAATCAGTCAAAGCACTCGCGTAATTTCTAATATAACAAGTATTCTATCAATTAAATCAATATACAATAAACATCTAGTTTATACACATCTGAGCCATTCATATCATACTATGTAAATGTTCAAACAATAATGACAATATTAAGCATTGAATGGACAAAATGAACACAGTTCTATTGATTTTGAAAGAAGGAGGATTACAACCATCGGTTGTACCAAGCCCTCCTCAGTCTCCCAATCTCTCTTCTCTCTCTAGTGAAGAAGTCCAAGTCAACAAGCTCTCTAGGAGCCTCTTTGACTCTTGGCCTTCATAATGTCACACTATTCTCTATTCCACAAGTATACAAGAACCTTGAGCAATCCTTCGACCTTCAATTAAGAGCCTTCAGCTCCTTCTTATAGGAGAGGGAGAAGGCCATTGTTGCCCTTCTCTTTCCACTAGTTTGGAATGGAAAAAGCTTAGATGTTTCTTTGATCTCTATGTTTTTTCCTCTCTTGGAGTTCAGTCTTCTATGGCAATGACCAATAATGAACTGGTGCTTCTGCATTTTCCTTTGTGAACTGACTCCTTTGTGAGGGAAAGTCGGAGATTCAAATCATTCTCCGCGCTCTTTTCCCAATTCCAACTTAAAACACGGGTAACGCTCCCCTCCAGTGTAAACAGAGCGTTTCCCTAGTCACTAACGCAGCCAATGTACTGATTTCCTGCGTTATAACGCTCTTGTTCTGTTCTATATAGGCGTTATCCTGGCAGAAATAGGTTTAATTTAGGTCTTTGTACTTCTTCCATATTTGTCTTCCCCTCTAAGCTGATGAGGAGGTATTTTGACCTGTAACAGATGCCCCCTAAAGTGTGAGGTCAGAGACGAAGACGATGGACGAAATACTTTATAATTTGTAGAGATAGAGAGATTGAAAGACTGAGGAAAACCTGAAACAACAACATATGTCAGAAAATATAGTATTTGCCTAGAGTCGGGCATGTCCCATGCTCAGTAGCTTAAACAACATGATTTCTCTAGAATAGAGATATGAAGAATCTGTCCACCAATAGGCACAATGTGGAAGTGTATCTCATAACAGGATCAGGTTGAAGAAGCTGTCTCCATAAAAAATATCGCAGCTTGGGGAAGGGAACACAATCTTTAATGGTGTAGCCTTTTGCCCCAAGGTCTTGACCGCCGATTCACTTAAACTGCATATTTCTCAACATGTGAATGAAGGAGTTGTCGTCAAACATGTGAGAAATCATCTGATTACCAGTAAATAATAAAAACTGTTAACAGACGCGAAGGTGGCCACCGATAATGATGATGGTCCCTAAGATGCCCAGTACAATCTAGCAAGTGTGAATAAAAGGAGTTGAAGTCGAACACTCATAGAATCATTCGACCAAGAGCCAATGATGAAGACCCTTGATCAAACACAAGACTACCTGCCACTGATGTCTGCAAGTATCCGGGTACTGATGGGTTTCTGGATCAACTTCCTAGATAAGATGTTGAAGTTGATAGGAAGTGATCTGTCGAAAGGTAGGCACTGAGGCATCCTACATCAGTCAACACGAAACGGAAACCAACTGATTTTTTTTATGATTTGAGATAAGGAAGAGTAAATGGGAACGTCAGACGACAAATAATTTCTGGCATAATGAATGGTTTGGTTGATAACAGGAGCAGTAGATATCGAGATCTGCTTGAACAATAGAAGGCACTCTAGCAGGGTACTAGGCAACTGAAGCGTGTTTGAACACCAAAGAGTGTGTTAGGATTTTACCGGTGCAGGGACACTGGGATTTGAAGGCTAATACTCATAGATGGTAGGGTTCGGCTAACTGCGAAAGAGTTTTCTGGGAAGTGCCATGTTCAATAATTTTGCTGCCAAATCGACCTTTTTTGGAAATGCAACAGAGGTAGTATCTATTTTGTCCAATTTTTTCCCCATCTGATTAAGTTTAACGAGTCCATACAAGTAAACTCGGTGAATTTTTCATGTTTAAAGAGTCTGAAAAATGTCAGGAAAGACAACTCTGTGCCCCATCTGATTAGATTTAACAAGTCCAGATGAGAAAACTCGGTGAATTTTTCATTTTTAAAGAGTCTAAAAAATGTCATAAATGACAACTCCATGTCCTATCTGATTAGGTTTAACGAGTCCAAACGAGTAAACTCGGTGAATTTTTCATGTTTAGAGAGTCTGAAAAATGTCGTAAAAGACGACTCCATTGGGGTACCTTTGTCATGTCTTGATAACTGGGCACGGCAAAGGGATAATAGTCAGCCCGAAACAGTTCATTTTTCGTAAGTTAGTCCATCGAATCCGGAAAAGTGAGAAATCTATGTTCAATGGACGTCTACCTCATTTTTTTATGAGTACGAGGAGACGAAGTAAACTCAATATTCTTTGTGAAATTTTAACGAGTCCAACAAAGAAAAAATCGGTACCTCCGTGAAATTTTAACGATTCACGCGGAGAAAACTCGATACCTCCATGAAATTTTAATGAGTCACGCAGAGAAAAATTGATTTACTTTTTCTGTTTTAAAGAGCTTTGAAAAAGAGGAAAAGAATGGCTCCTTGTTCTCTGTCTAAATAGTTTAACGAGCCTGACAAAGGTGACTCGGGATTTTTTCGCTTTTATGAGCGAGAAAAAGATTCCTAAAAAGAATGCTCAATACTTCTCCATAGTTTTAAAGGTTTTTCGGATTAACGAGCAAGAAAATACCAAAAAAAGAACGCTCGATGCCAACTTCGTATAAGTTTAACGAGTCCGAAGAAGAGAACTCGAGGTTTTTCGGATTAACGAGCAAGAAAAAAACCGTAAAAATAATGCTCGATAAAACATGAGTATGTTTGTTCATAAATCTTGATCCCTTATTAGAACATCAGTACCAAATCTCGAGAGTTGCGACATGTGTACAGCAAGAAATCACGACTTTGCCAACTGACTTAAGAGACTCATGCCCATAATTTGCTATAAGAAGGTCAAAAGACTTTCATTTTCACTGTTGTGAGTGCTGTGAAGAAGCTCTGGAGTGGAAAAGGGGTGAAAATTTCAACTGACGATTACGGTCAATCCAGGCAACAGTTTTCTATTCCGCGAGATCCAGGTAAGAGCTAGAACCTCCTGTTATCATTTAATTGTCGATTTGTTAGTTTTTGCTGGTTCAAATTTAGGAAATTTTGAGGCCCTAGAAAAATATTTGCGCCTAACGCGGGTCAGGAGTATGATATCCGCGTTAAACACACAACCCATGAAGGGTTTGCGCGTTAGAACGCTCTGTTTTGTACTAGTGCCCGCGTTAGGCGCACCGTGCTTTCTAACAACTCAATTTTTCCATTTTTGAAGTGGTCCAGGCAAGTTTTAATCGGTTGAAAATGTTGCATTTGCAGGTGTTCAGCTGTTAATCATGAGTATCTGGCGAGAGAGAGAGCATGAGCGGGAAGAACGAGAGATGGTGACGGATGCAGCGAGTTTAATGGCTCTCCGGAGGTGCGGATTGCTCAAGTATGCCCGTTTAGAACTGATGAGGGGTCAAGAGGACCTCCTGAGGTGGCTGATCCAGCAGTGGGACGAACGGCATCATGTCTTTCGGATTGGTGGCAATGAGCTCGCCATCGAAAAGGATGATGTGTACTTTTTGACCGGTTTGTCATGTCATGGGGCGAGGCCCAATTTGACGGGGTCCATAGCTGACCCTCGTTCCACTACTGATTTGATCCATGCGCATTGCATACGTGGCACCCAGGCTGTGAGTAACCGGATACCTATTGCACAGGTGACTCTGAGACCCCTGTGGTCTATATTATGGATGATTGTTCGCTTGGCAGGTGCCAAGAGTCATCATGTGGCGACCAAGGCTCAGATGCTCCTAGCCTTGGATTGCATGCAGCCTCAGGTTTTCGACTGGTGTGATGGTGTCGTCCGTCGGGTCCGAGCAGATCTTACTGCATGCAAGACCCGTACTCAAAGGGAGTTTGGGTACGGTACACTGATTGTTTCTTTCATACTAGAGCGTATACCACTGATGAGGCCCAGAATCCCTACAGCGCCATTGGGTCCACGCGAGCCGAGGCAGGCTCGGTGGGCCACTTTGCTTCCACGGACTGGAGAGGGTCCCGTCCGTCACTGTTTTGATGAGGGGTTTTTTGATTGGCTGGACTCTCAGATCATCATGATTGAGGACTATCCCTATGCAGGGATGAACTTCACAGGCGATCTCGAGTTAGTCCTGCCCCTTGGAACCCAGTGGGGGCCCGATGGTAAGAAAAAATGATCAGTGTTTTTTCAAAGAAGTTTTTGTGTTTATAGCTTTTGAATGTTTATGAAAAAAAACAATTGTTTAAAAAGGGGTGAAAATTTAGTTTTGACATGAAGCTTTTGCTTGCTTGACACAGATGTGGCACCTGTCTGTCCAGTTGGGGCCCCTCGCTATGCACGGCGAGGATTGCAGCTACCCGGGGCTGGTGCACCAGTAGAGGATGCGGAAGCCGACGACAATGATGATGCCCAAATTTTACATGAACTCTCCAGGAACCTGGAGGGTCTGAGTATGGGTATACCACCGCTTCCTATGCGGGAGGTTCCAGTTCCTCTGCAGCGGCATACTGTGGGTGTGCCGGAGAGATACTTAGTCCCTCTGAGGAGGATAGCTAGAGCAGTTGTATGCTATCATGAGCATCAGGCCTAGCTGGTGGAGTAGATGTATTAGTGTCAGAGCATGACTTAGTGTAGCCAAATTTTGTAAAACACCCCAAGTTTTGGGAGATTTTTCTTTTCGATGTTTACTATGTACTGGACATGACATATATATATATATATATATATATATATATATATATATATTTTTGGTGATTTGTGTTTTTAAATTTTTATGTATTTTTGATGTGATAAAAATATATGTACTCATGAGTAAATCTTTTACAATAAATGCGATAAATGCCAATCTAACACATAATTTTCCAAAGAATCGGCTAATGCATTAAATTCTCTAGGAACGTGTTCAAATGTGATTGTTTGAAATTGACGTTCTAAAAGTCGCACTCGTAAAAAATAACGTAGCAATACAGGGTGGCGGACACGGTAATAATTGTTTAACTGCATAATGATGAGTTGGGAATCTAACCTGAACTCTAAATCGGAGATGTCATGAGATGCCGCTTCCGTGAGGAGTTGGATCACTGACATGTACTCGGCAACATTATTGGTGGCGTTACCCAGGAAAATTCCCCCGGAACCAAGAAGGTCCGGCTCAGGAGTATAGAGAACCCAAGCAGCTGAAGCAATGTGTCTAGTGTGACGACTAGCACTATCCGCATATCCGACGTATGATAATGAATGTGATGACATCTGTGCGAAAGAAAAAATATTACATGAGAAAAACACCTTAAACCAACAATAATCCAGAAGCATCAAAATAAAATAGGCAAAACTTATATACATAAAATTACAAAGCATATGCCTAGTGCGAAACTAGGCAAAATACTTCTTCAGATAGAGCCCGTTGCGGGGATCGTCGAGTGGAATTCCATTACAGTCCTGTAATTCATAAGCTCCTTTTGAGAGGGCTTTAGTAACGATGTAGGGACCGAGCCATAATGGTTGGAGTGTTCCTGCCCCCAAGAGGTCGTGCTTTTGATCATATAGTAGAACGAGATCGCCCTCTTGGAAAGAACGAGGCTTGACAGATTTGTCGTATTGAGCTTTAACTCGGCGCTGGTGAGCTTCGAGTGCTAGTGTAGCATCTCGACGAGTTTCTTCCAAATGATAGAGCGAGAGCAAGCGCTCTTTTGTGGCGGTGGTGCCAGGCAGGAGTTCAACGGCAAGTTTGAGTAATGGGATTTCGCACTCGATCGGAAGTACTGCCTCCAGGCCGAAAGCAAGTTTGGATTGTCGTGAAGCTCCGTGCGCTTTGACTTACGTACGTATTCTCTACAACGCAATACAACTTCCGATGCCATGTGGTTTTGAGGACGCCATTACCCGCCGACTTGACCATTAGCTTGAAGATAATAAAAACGAAGAATGATCTTGACTAAACCCAGCATGGATGTTAATCTTGGCCATCATATGATTTTGGAAGTGGGATCCATGATCTCACATAATATATAGGGGCACGCCAAACCAACATATTACCCGATTAAACAAAGAAGAGAGCAAATGGGTTTCACCATCGGCTTTGAAAGTGGGAAGGGCTTCGCCCATTTTGTAAAATAGTCGACTACAACCACGATGTAGTTTTGTCCTTTTCCCAAGTGGACTGGTATGAAGAAGTAAATTACCCATTTAGCGAAAGTGACCAATGGAGATAACCTGATGAAGGGGGGGGTAGGATGTGAGTGCACATTTTCTTTGTGAAAATTTGACATGGATGGCACTGGACCACCGCAATGCGTATTTAAACAAAGTGGGCCAATAGTAACCTGCGCAAAGATTTTTGGTAGTAGCTATGCTCGAAAGATGACCACCGATGCCCATGTGTGGTAGTCATTCGAAACGCGATCCCCCTCATCGAAAGTGAGACAACGGTCGGAGAATAGTATCAACACCACGACGATATAGTGTATCGTTTAGCATGAGGTAGTGCTTTGCTTGGTGGTGGATACGACGATTGGTCATCGGACGGAGTTGGGTGGAAGCTGGGTTTGTAGGTAGACCAAAATGTCTCCATACTCATATCCGAAGAATCACCAAGTATGCGTATCTCCATCAGAAATGGATCATGAGCTACTTCTCCCGGGTCGATCTTGGGAAGATCCGATAATAATTTAGCGAAGACGATGGATTTCTTTTCTTTGGCAACCGTGAAGACTAAATCAAATTAATGGAGGATTACAATCCATTTGGAATATTTTCCTCCACAATTTGTCTAGACGAGATATGTCGCATGGGGGTTCTTCCAAATCAATAACCGTAGTCTCACACAAAGAATATATAGTGCTCTGGGAGTCGTGATGGAAAAAACTACCGCCGCAGAAAGTTTCTCCACATGTGAATAACGTATCTGAAGTCGATTAGACCTTTGGATCAATATTAAATCACATGTTCGTTGTTGTCATTGTGAACTTGAACCAAAACCATTCCAAGGGAGATGGTGAGGCAACAGTAGAGAGAAAGTTGCGTGAGTAGTCGAGGGCACTAAGGAGTGGGGCTGAAACAAGTGCATGTTTTAGAAGCGTCAAATGACTATCGAGCTTGGTCATCCCACAAGTGCGTTGTTCCTTTCTTCAATAATCGCATAAATCCTTTTCATTATCTCGCATAGTTAATGATGAAACGACACAAAGTTTGTCTTCCCTTGCAAACGTTGAGTTGAAGGATGGATTGTGGTGCCGACACTTCAAAAATCACCTTAACCTTATCTAGATCAACCCAATCCCATGCTTGGAGACAATAAAACCTAACCGATTCCGGACTCGAATTACAAATACGCACTATGAGGATTCGTACGATATTGTAGAATCTACACCTAGCAAAAATTTCTTTTAGATGAGCAAGGTGATTTATGTCATTTCTTGGAATGGGCCGAAGGTCATCCAAGTAAGCCTTACAATATGTCGAATGTCATGAAAAGTGTAGTCCATAGCTCGCTAAAATGTCACTCCAACATTATTTAGTCCGAATGGGAGTTTTCGACATGAAAATGTGCCCCAAGGACATATGAAGGCGCTTTATGTCGGTCAATATTTTTAATTGCAATCTCGGTTATAGCCCGAGAATCCATCCATGAAGGAAAAATATTCACATCCGGCACAATCGTCGAGAATTTGATCAATGAACGATGTAGTATAATTGTCTTTGGGACGGCAAAGACTCGTATCGCGATACGACGTAAACTCGAATGGTGCCTTTGTTTTTTATCGATCGGGAACCGATTGGAAACCCATTCCACAAAGGAACGGATAGATGAAAACCGCATTTAAAAGTTTTTCTACCTCAATCTTGATGTATGTGTACTTTCTTTACGGTGGACAGAACGAGTTGTTGTCAACCGGTTTGGCATTGTCATAAATCTGATTTCGTGCTAGAAAATAAATGGGTCTATGCCGGGAATTTCATCATAAGACCAAGAAAACACATCATGCATTCCTGAAAAGGGATGTGAAGCACGCACGCTCAGGTTGGCAAAATGGGCTCCAATCAATATTTTACCGATACCCGTTGACCAAGATATCAATGAGCATTGTCTTAGAAAAATTACCCATGTTCCCTTCAATCGATAGTTTGAACAAACAGATAAGCGAGGGAACCATCTCAAAGTTGGTCAAAAGATGGATTTTCAGCTTTTATCGCCTCCGAGTCAATCATCGAAGCGCGATGGTGAAACTCTCCCAAGGTCATTCTAGAGACATGATCTCTAGAATAGCTTCGTTTGTAGGCAATAATTCATTGAGGAGATTCTGAGAGAATCACAGGATGGGTGGGAGGTTTGTACTGTTGGTCGAAACCATAGCAAGGAGGGTTTAGATGCTATTTGGATGGCTTGCAAGCCAACTCAACAATGGCAGAGTAGCATCTCGATCTCTCGTAGGAATCAATGTCTCGAAGGTGCCGAATGATCCATGGGTTGATAGAGCCATCCAAAGTGGTGTATATCATTGCAACCGTGTTTGGGTTCTATGGCGGTGGAGAGGAAAACAACCCGTAGGGAAGATGCCTTCAAGACCAGCACCGATATCGACGTAAGAGTCAGGAAAGCCTCATATTATGGGTATAGTGCCACTTGCAACGTGGCATAACCGTGGGTGCGTAAGGATACCGATCCACCGTGACTATTTTCCCATCCAATGGAAATAGATGAGCTTCCGAAGACCGAAGACACAGCGCGCCATGGCATAATAACAACTACGACCAAGCAATAGATTATAGTCTAGATGGCGCCACGACTTCAACATCCACGTTACCATTTTCCCGCTTAGAGGATGGAAAGTTTGGGGCAAGGTATCCTTTTGGGAGGAACGTGTGGCCATCGAAAGCTTTTGAGGGAATTCGATGGCAATGTTAGGGTAGGAGAACCTAAATTGAGCCACCAAGCTTGTGATACACCGTAGGTCGAAGCACCTTCGTCTATGACAAAGGCGATGGATTGGTCTCCCCTTCAACACAACCCGCACCTAGAATGCGAGTTGGTGGAGATGCGAGGTTTATACTTTTCCATATCAAAGATTGCTAGCATGGAATCCCGGGGTCTATTCCACCAATGGCCGGAATCAAGGCTTTTCCTTTGTGCTAGATGTGTTTTTAATACTTCAAGAACAAACATAGTCGATGGTGCATGCGCCAAATCTTCTAAAATGTTGTTTTGGGCTACACGGAAGAGTGTGTTATGAGTTGTGTCAAGTGTCCCTTGGGGGGATGAATCATAAGTCAACCAAAAGAGGGTCGTCTCCGATATGAAAATCGCGCGCTATGGGATTTGAACTAGTACCGTGTCCTCGAGCATATATGGTAGGATCTCCATAAATCTTGGCTCGAGTTTGAAGTTCAACACTCTCAATGCCACATTCTCAATGCCATAAATGGTGGATGGTCTTTTACCTGGGAAGGATGTGAACCACCATTGCCCCATTGATGGGGTTGTGGTAGATTGTCACCATGTGTCGATGTTGTTGTTGCTGATTAGGGAAAGGATTATGAAGAACGGCAGGTGTTCACCCAGTAATCCTTGTTGGAAATAAAATCAAGGCATTCCTACACTGTGGAAATTTGTATGTCAAGTGGTCCTCCGCATAGATCTTGCAAGGAAATTTCATGGGTTTATCCCTTCCCTTTGTCATTTTTGCAACGTTTTCCGACCAGGGTTATTCTCGATTATCCGACTCCGCTCTTCCGAAGAAGATGTCTTTTTCTTGTTCTTCTTATTTTTCCCCGCTAGGTTTTTGTGAGTTTTGCATAGAATTTACTCACGTAGGAAGAGTATTCATTTGTGAGGGGTGTGGCGCCTGAAGATGGCCGGGAGGCTTTCCCTGAGATCGTCAGGCCACACCGAAGATTGTGCCAACGAGACCGCTTCGAGATGTGCTCTAGTTTTCCGAGTGGCCTGAGGATCAAGTTACTGTGGGCATTGGGGAGTAGGGATCATATACTGGTGTCAGACAGAATATATTAAATCCAAATGTTGGGTACGACTAATGCATTGATATTCAGAATCGCACCGTAAAGTCCAATGTCTTTAGAGATGTGGGGTAAAAGAGACTTATAAACTAATTGGCTAAGATATGATCCGAATTGGCGCTTTGACTGGGGCCTCTTCCTCCTACATCTCCATTCATGAATGTGACCTGGAGATGTGGGTATGTGGTCTTGGGCGCAAAGAAGGTTACCAGCTTCCATTCCGCTTTCAAATCTGATTGGTAGTTGAAGTTCTTTAGAAACTCCGCGCTAAAGCGCCAAAAGAGTCGATGGCGGCGCGTGGTAATTTAATGTACCACTTGGCGGCATTTCGTATGGGTGCGAGGAAACAACAATTGGTGGACACTATCATCCACCATGGAATTAGATATAGACCATAGATGAAAGGTAGTGATGTGTGCGGTTTGGCCGTCCCCTTGTTTCTCGTCGAACCCTTTGGATGTCGAAGGAATCTTATGCGGTACTGGAGGCCAGATCGGTTGTGATTGATGGTTAGCACAACTTATGGATATCGAATGTCCAAAGCTTCAAAAATGTAAATCAGGATTTTCCCCCCGAATATAACCAAGGCATTATGGGCTGAATACTTAGACCATAGGTCCACCCATCAATGTGTTACTGTGGAGGATAAGTAGGACTTTGATAAAAATTTCCTATAGGTGGAGGAGTAGGGACATACTATTGCTGTCCATAGGGCATATTGTAATAAGGGGAGAACTGCCAAGGTTCCTAGTATAAAGTGCCCTCCCATTCCAGATGGAGGTTGGGGTTGGTTAGTCCAAATGGATGCAATAGAGTTTCCCTGGAGGCATGCTACTACTTTGCATAGTTTGGCAAACGCACAGACCCTACACCCAGATTTGAACCACTTAAGGGAAAAGTATTAACAATAGGTTGTCCCATTTTTCCTAAGGATTGGCAGGGGAAGTGAAATTTTTCCCCGCTACCCTCGTGTGTCGGGTGACAATGCCCCCCGGTATAGTGGCCAAGGGCTTGAACTGTGCGTAGGGTTCCAACCGAAAGGGTTGGCAAATGGGTAACCAAAGTAGTCATACTCGTAGGGGAGCAAATCGTGGGTCCCAACGTGGTCACAGCGTAGGAGTAGATCTCAAGGATTCGGCGAGCCACCGATAGCTGTGTTGACCGTAGGGTTGGGATTAGGTATATGTTGACTACTCGGGTTACCAAGTGGATCGCACAGAACTGACCACCCATGGGGAGGATGGTGGCGAACTTGGGATGGTTGCCATTGGCATAGACCCTATGGATGTTGGTGGTGAAAAGGATGTTTGTGCCTAAAGACATATCTGCATGGTGGAATCAATTATCACATGCCCCAATGGGATCGCTGAGCTGAGGATTGTAATGAGGTACAACCCTTTCCGTGAAAGGGTCCTCCGGAAATTTAGGATGATATGAGGCTATGTGAAAATCAAGATTAGCCATGGAGACTACTCTTCCATAGGAGGCACTAGTTCACCAAGGTTCAGCTTATTCCTCAATAGTTAGAGGAGGTATACCTTGCCGTTGTTGAGACATACGACGTGGCCTGAGTGGACGCCATGGTGACCTCGTTTATTTTTTAAATTTTTTTGTTGAATTGTGATGTATTATAAAGTCTCAATGACAAGAACTACACACCTAAAAAAAGAAAAAAGGACTCTAAAATCAACGAAAGAATATAGAATAGGGTTCCCTATCCGAGTACTACCGTTTTGGCTCGGTGATCAAATCCAACATCACAATAGTATACAGAGAGGGTTGGTCAAAGTATAGTTACAGCCACTCTAGAGCTTCACCCGAACCTCTGTGACGATAGGTGTAAGCACTCTCGTGAAGACGAGCACCTCCTAAAGACTAAGATAGAGTGGGTCCATTTGTTTTAGGTACTAAGACAGCTCTATCCCAAATACCTTGGTAAGTCCCTAAAAGGTATGGCCACTAAATATACCTCAAATCACAAACATCATTAGGGGGGTCCATGGTCAAGGACAAGATGCTATATGTAAGTGTAATACTCAGAACCTAGATCTAGTTTCGACATCCAAGAAGTGAACCCCAATATATAACACACCCACGGGATGCAATCAAAGGAGGGCTACCTTCTTTGCACCCAAGTGTTGTCTCAAAAACGAGCTCCTAGAAAGGTGTTGGGGTTCCCATGTTTTGGCCGTATTGGCAAGACTAAATATGAGACAACAACATAACCACTTTCAAACTCTCGTGGATCTAGTCTTCCGGGTCTAGAGAGGATCTCTCTATGTAAGCAAAGGTTTTATGTCTTTGAAGCTCAAAATGTTAAGATATTAGGGTTGTTATATGCACATGGTTTGTTTGTTTGATTTTTTGTTTGGTTGTTGTCATCAGAAAGAAGGGTTCAATGTAAGACAAGGATGAGCAAAGAGGATTTAGGCAGAGGTGAATTATTCTAGGAGCATTCAAGACCATTGGGAAATGGAGTCAGGAAAGGGTTTACTTGCTATTCAATGTGGCAAAGCTGCTTGGGCTAGTCATCTAAGACATTGGATCTTAAAGATGATAGTGTGGTATGGAGCTGGTAAGGGAGGAGGAAATAATAAAGGTTTTAGAACACAAAGTTAAAGACTTGAGATCGTAGAGAGACTTTTGAACTCTCAGTTTCCCCGGCCTCCACCTGAGGGATTCAGAAAGTCCCGTATGGTCACACAATGATCCTCGTGATTGTGGCTAACTCTAATCCCCGCATTCCCAAATCTTCCAAACCTTAACCCAACAAGAACATCTAAGAAAAATTCATTTAATTCATACATCACTTAAAGGTAAATAACATCCACTACGTTGGTTAAACTAACTGAAATCAACTCTTAGATAACACATTTAGCGTAAAAATCAAAGGCAAGGAGAGCAAATCCATAGGGTACCCAACAAGGGTAAATCCCATGGCCATATTTCTGATGCAAGCGGTAGAAATGAAATAAAACGGAATGCAAGTTAAACACAAATACAAAGATAGAGAAACATCACCGTTGCTTTAGATCAGGATCCAAAGAAATGTGCTTGTCATATTAAAAAGCAACACCAGTTAAGTACAACATTGTCAATATCTGGATACTCAGTCAGAAAACATCTTCCTCAACCTATCTTACCACTTTACACAAAGACTATGTCTCAAAATAAACATCTTGCAAATCTCTGATAACTGATCAAGAACCTTTACAATGAGCTTCTTCATGCATTTTATAGATGTAGAGGGTAGAGGAGGTAGGTGGAAAACTAAATGAAGCATTAAAACTCAGAAAGAATGAGGGCCGAAACCCATTCTGTTTTAAATCCAGGGCATTTATCTATGGCACTCTTTTGGGTGAAAGAGTGGTCTTCTCCAGGTTTCCAATTACTCCGGTATGTCTCTGGTGTACTTTGCTGCATCACTCTGTAGTACTTCTGGTGAATTAAAAAAAAGGTAAATAAATGATGCTAGGGTCTGCCATACTGTGAATCAAATGCTCTGATAGCATTAGGACTGTTGTGAGGACCGCAAATCTCCCTAGAACACGATATAGAATACAGACGGTATGGGCAACTTTTCCTTAGACGGAAGAACATTTTGTTGATGTCAAAACCCTGCTATTATGGTTTTCTGTGCACTGGCCATTCTAAGCGATCCACGGGGCCTTCGATTCTGGTACCTTGCCTTTTAAACACTGGATTAAGGCTTAAGATCTTCAACAATGTGCCTTAGACCTTTAATTCTCTCACTGATACTCCTTGCCGCGCTGAACTGTCTCTGTGAGCAAAAAACTGAGCTTTAATGGCACTGGAGAGGTTTTGCAGAGTTTGAACTCTATCCTTTAATGAAATTTATGTTGCAGACACCTTTCCAGACATTTCCCTATAATACCAGGCTCTGAATTTAGCTTCCTCTGTGCATTGTGCCATTACAATAGTGCGTACGGATCATGGCAGTTATCCTCCTATCTATAACCCTAAAAAACACGAAAACACGTTAAGAAATCATGCACGGGAAGGGTGAATGCAGTGGGGACGATGAGGAAAGACGTGCAGAATGGTAAAATGGCGGAAAAATGCAGGATTACGATGGAAAATGGTCGTGGTGAAAGTTGGAGGAATGCAGTCGGGGATGGTGAGAATGAAATTTTAACGTAAAACATTAAAATTGACCTTGGAATGCATATATATACAGGGACGGGCGAGAAATACGATGAAACACATGGAAAGGGTGACGTGGCGGGACTGGTCAATGACGGGCATGTCAATAAATCTGGACCATCCGATCTCAGGAGGAGATCGATGGCTGAAAATGCAGTGGAGGGCGACAGATGGTGGGCCAGGGGTACGAATGCCTTAGGTTATCCCCCGTTCAACTTCGAGGAGCGATCACCGTTGGATGGGTAGCTCTGGATCGGACGGTGCATGTGCATATTGCACCGGGTTTTCTGTCGAACGATAACGTGCGATGGGGAGGCAGTTTTCAAACAGTGTCAGTGCCACGCGTCATGCGATGAGTGGAAACACTGGCCAAACGAAAATTACCGCCCACCTCTCAAAGGGGGTGCGATAGAAACTGACGATTTTGAATAGTGCACAGTTGCGGGGACCACCGGGCGAGTGGAAAGGCTGACCATTGATCTGCGGGTAAATGAACAATGGAGATGCGATCTGAGCGGTGAATGTGGTGAATGGTGGACGCTGTGGGGAATGCGACGACCGTCCGATCTGTACAGATCGACAGTTTAAAACGCGCTCAATATGGATTCTGTGATAAGCGCCTTTCGCCTTGGTGCCTGGTCTTGGCACTCGGGTCACGTGGAGAAAAGGTCGAGGGGATGGCCTGAAGGGGGCTAAGACCCATATATGTACAAATGTGGGTTTTGGCTCATTTTTAATGCATTCTGAGGGTAGGAAAAGGAAACGATAGAGGGAATAAGGGTTTATTAAACTAAACCAAGGGTGTATGCGTGGTTTAAGAGTGGCATGGGTATGCTTTAGAAGGTTTATGGCGGAATTTGGGGGTAAGAAAGGGGGACTTTGACAAAGGGAAAAAGGGACGAAATGAAGAATTTTGCAGGGGTACAAGGGGAAAATGAAGGCCTTTAGGAACACAATTTGTCACAATCAGAGAGGCTTTTTGGATGGATAAACAGTGGGGGTTTATCAAAGGACAAGGACATAAGGAGGCTTCAAGGATGATGTGTTTTCAGGGGAGATGCATTCCTTGAAGGCTCAAAAACATTTTAGCCCCCTGTTTTCTTGTCAAAAATTTTATAGGGGGCTAACAGTGGCTCCACATGGGGATGGCTTCTTCTTGAAGGAGTCGAGAATTCAGAAAATGATCTTTGGTGTAGGCTAGATGCCTGCTGCTTTGAGCCACCTTTCTTCTTTGATTTTCAACTGCCACAATTATGAAGACATCTATCAGCAGAAACATTCCCAAACAATCTACCTACCCATTAGTGAGTTCTACATTATTTTGTGGGTTGGTATATAAATGAATATATCAAACTAACAAGCGCCGGATCTAACATCACAGATGGAAGATCCTCTTTTGATATTAAAGTTGTATTTTAATTCCAGTATTGATATATTGCATTAGTTATAGAAACAAGTTTTAACAAGTTGTTTGATTTAGTTCACTGATTTATGGAAAAGGTTCATCATAAAACAAGACCGTTAGAGGAAAAATACGGAGGTGAAACCGCAAGCGTTCAAGACCGTTGAAATTGATTGGAAAGGATTTTCTTTATAGTGTGAGCAGCTTTAGTTGATGATCATCTAGGTATGGATCTTGAATTGGTTGGATGGAAAGTGAAGGAGAATCTTTATGAATTGAAATACAAGTTAAAACCATTTGGTCACACTAACGAATCTATTGGTATGAATGGAAATTCAATCTAGTATTTCCCAAATCTTCAACAATCTACAACAAATAAGAACTAGATTCATTTAATTCATACATCAAAGAGCAGGCAATAACATCCACTACACTGGTTAAACCAACTGAAATAATTTCTTAGATAATACATTCAGAAGAGAAACATCAATGGCAAGGAGAGCAGAAACATAGGGTACCTAACAAGGGTAAATCCTATGTCAATATTCTGATGCAAGCCAGTGGAAATGAAATGAAATGAATGTAAGCACAAAGATAGGAAAACATCACCGCTGCTTCAGATCAGGATCCAAAGAAATGTGCTTGTCATATTAAATAGCAATACCAATCAAGTACAACATTGCAAATAGCTAAATACTCAGTCTGAAAAACATCACCTTCAACCTATCTTACAACTTTACACAGCGACTGTGTCTCAAAGGAAACTACTTGCAGTTCTCTGATAACTTATCAACAACCTTTACAATGAGTTTCTTCATGAATTTATAGCTTCGAAGGAGTAGAGGAGGTAGGTGAAGAACTAAATGCAGCATTAAACTTCTAAAAAAAAAGAGGGTTGAAGCCCATTCTGTATAAATCCTGTGCATAAATCTCTGGTGTTCTTTGGGTGAATGAATGATCTCTTCAGTCTTCAGACTACTCTGATATAACTCTGATGTACTCTAACTGCAGTACTGTGTGGTGCTATTGGTGAATAAACAAAAGATAAATGAATGATAAAGAAGTCTGCCATACTGATGAAATAAATGCTCTGATGGTATCGGAGCTGTTTTTTAGGGTAGAAAACCTCTCTAGAACACGTCATAGAATAAAGACTGCATGGGAATTTTGTCCTTTATGGAGGAAAAACATTCTGCTACTGTAGAAACCCCTGTTATGCATTGATTTCTGCGTGTTATACTTTCTGCGTGGTCCTTGGGTCTTCAATCCGGTACTTTGCCTCTAAACCTTTGAACCTAAGGCTTGTATGTCCTCATTTGTGTGCCTTAAGCTCTCTGCTTCTTAATTCAAATTCTGGCTGTAGAATCTGGGCTTTAATGGTGTTGGATAGGTTTCTTCACGGGGGTTGAACTGTCCCTGGGTAATATTTATGACATCACTACCTTTCTGAGTTTTTCTATTGTTGTAACAGCTTCCAGATTTCATTTTGTCCGCGCAGCATGCCATTGAAGTAGTACATCTGAGCTGTGGTAGTTTTCTGCCTTTTTGAAGCCCTGCAAAAACATGAAACCCACTACGAAATCCATGGATGGGGGCCGATGATGTGGATGATAGTGGGACTACAGAGAAATGGCAGAAAATGTTGTGGAATGGTGGAGAACAGAGATGGCGCAAGGTTGGTGGAGTGCGAAACAATTATACGTGAAAACCTTATAAGCATCGACCTTTTGCACGAATATATAATACGAAAGGGGTGAATGTATGGTGAGACATGTGGAGGTGACGTGGCGGGACCGGGTGACGACGGAAGAGTCAACAGCGGGGGAACAATCTGGACCGTCGGATTTGAGAGGAGATCGATGGTTGAACCCGCGGCGGAGGACGAAGAATGGTGGGCCAGGAGTACGGTGACCATGGATTAAACCCCGCACAGCTTCGATGAGCGATGACCGTTGGATGGGCAAGGGAAGATCTGACGACTGATATGAATATTGTTGCGCGTCCTGTACCGAAAGATAACGTGCGATGGGAAAGTGGTTTTGGGATCGTACAGGAGCCACGCGTCGCGAGCTGAGTGGAATCACTGGGCAACGGGGGAATACTACCTATTGCCCAATAGTGGTGCGATGAAATGCGGGCTAGATTTAGCATAGTGCGCGGTGGGGTCCACTAGGGCAGGTACACTCCGAACCGTCGATCTGGCGGGTAAATGAACGACGATGGCATGATCAAAGAATTTAACATAAACATGCGTTTGGAAAGGTTTAAAAGGCAGAGGGTTATATGATCTAAACTTTATAATAAAGTTTAATGCAATGTATAGCGGGGGTAGAAAAAGGGAATGGTTTAATGGCGCAGACTTTATAATATAAAGTTTTAATTATAAAGTCCTATGGGGTTAGGCCTTATTATAAGGTGGGAAAGTGGGTTTTGCCCATTTTCCATGAAATTAAAGGCCTAAAGGGGCAACGACAGGGAGGGAAAGGGTTTATCAATCCAAACCAAGAGTATTTGGAGGGTATACACAGGTTTTTGGGAGGATCAGAGGATTAATGAAGGAATTTTAGGAAGGGGAGAAAAAGGTGGGAAGGAAACTCAGAAAAAGGGGCAACCGAGTGAAATGGGACATTTTGCAGGGATACCAGGGGTGAAATAAAGCCTTTGGGAGCATAATTATTTATTAGCAAGGCTTATTGACTCAGAACAACAGAGGGAAACATTCACAAGGCAGGGAACATGAAAAGGTTGCAAGGATGATGTGTTTTCAAGGGAAATGCATTCCTTGCAGGCTTATAAAACAAACTAGCCCCTTGCTTGCTTGTCAAGGAATTTATAAGGGGCTAACAGTGGCTCCACATGGGGATGGCTCCTTGAAGGAGTCAAGAATTCAGAGAGTAGATCTTTGGTGTGGGCCAGGTGCCTGCTTCTTTATACATCCCTTTCTTTCTTTGATCAGCTGCCACAATATGCAGACATTACATTAGCAGAAAAACTTTCCCCAAAAAACTACCTACCCACACTAGAGTCCTAGAATTTTCCTTCTTCTAGGGTGCATTTGAGCTAGCAGACCCTTTACATCATTTATTTTTACAAACAGAAAATAAACCTATTCTAAATCTACCCTTATTACTCCATGAGACCAGATTAGACTATTGGTCTCATATTTTTCTCTACCTAATCTAATGTCTGCTGGGATTAAACTGTCCAACACATTTCTTCTCTATATTCTATGACAACAAATTGAAAAACAGTCAAGCCAGGATTAGATTGTCTGACTTGCTGTGTGTCCAAGGCATAAAGGCAGCTGCACATGGACGGAAAAATGCAGAAGACAGAAAACAAAACTGTGAAGGCTTGAAATCTGAAACTTGAAGTATCCTTCTTATCTTTTGTGACTCAAGTTTTGAGCATGTTAGAGTCACTTCTTTTCTTCATTTCAGCTCTGGTTTTTGGCATGTTAGAGCTGTTTCTTCTTTCGTCTTTGCTGGTCCATATTTTGAGCATGTTAGGACCAGCTGCCTTACTTTATTTGGCTCAGGTTTTGAGCTTATTAGAGCCAATATTTTTCACATAATAGGTTCATGTCTTAAGCATGTATGAACCTCTCCTTTTCCTTTGTTTTTGAAACATTTTTATCTTTTTTCTTGAAAATAAAAACTGCAATGGTATGTACAATGGAAATAGAAACTGGAAATGGAAAATCAGCAGAAGTAGTGTTTGAGCATCCTACCATTGACAGGACCCCCAAACAGCTCTGTACCATCTAATTCCTATAGGAAGAAAGCATTTGGACCCACAAGTGGCCTGGATGATGTAGGAACCTTGCCACAAGCTGTCAAACTTGCCATGTTTTCCTTTATCCTCTCTTCTTGAGTCCCACTTCAGAACTTTATCCCCAATTTTGAAATTAGCAGCTTTGGTTCTCTTGTCAAACAACCTCTTTATGTTTTTCTAAACTTTGACAGCTCTGTTATAAACCTCTTCTCTTGTTTGCTGGAGATGAATTGTCTGATTCATCTTCCTCACTGTACTGTCTTCTTCCGTTTGAATCTCTTGGACCAGCTTGATTACTGGTACCCCAAGGCTGGTAGGAAATACTACTTGAGCACCATAGACCAGCTGAAATGGTGACATGCCAATGGATTTCTTTGTTGTAAAACTATCAGCCCACAAAGCATGCACCAACTTGTTATGCCATGACTTTTTGTTCTCTTCTAATAGCTTTTTGATGATGATCACCAGGCTCTTGTTAGATGATTCATCTAATCCATTACCTTGAGGGTAATAGTCAGTTGAATTACCAAGTGCTATTTGATACCTGTGACAAAAATAAACCATTTTCTTGGATCCGAAAGCAGCAGCATTATTAGTAATTATTTTCATTGGGCAACCAAACCGAGAGAGAATATGACCTTCTAGGAACCTAATGATGACTGAATATGTGGCATTCCTAGTGGGTATGGTCTCTATCCACTTATTGAAGTAGTCTGTGGCTATCAGGATCCCTTTTTGTTGTGCAGAAGAAGCAGGGTGAATCTCCCCTATGAAATCTAGGCCCCATTGTAGAAAGGGACCTTCAACAGTGATAGGTTGTAGGGGTAAGGGGAGGAGTTTCCTTTTGCCTTCAAAGATCTGGCATTTGTGGCAGGAAATTATCATCTTATGGAAATCATTGAAAAGTGTGGGCCAATAATAACCAGCTCTGAGTATTTTATTTGCATTGGCTTTCCAACTCAGGTGGCCTCCACACTCTCCTGCATGGAATTCTTGTTTAATCCTTTCAGCTTCAGTTTCTGGAAAACATTTAAGCAATATGCCATTTGGATTTTTCCAATATAAGTTTTCATTTAGAATGCAATAGCTTCTGGCTTTTAGTTTGAGGAATCGCGCGGGTCTTTGACAATTCGGGTGGAGCATTGAGGTTGGTGGGAACAAAAGGATGTTATACCAAGGAGAGTTACGAAACTTCTCCTCAACGGTGGGGTCGGCGGTCCTTCTGTCATCCAAAGCATTTACCATGTTAATTTCAAAGTTGATTTGATTCAGCCATTATTTTAGCTAAGCCCTGCCCTTTGATTAGTTTGGTGGGTTTTATCTCAAGATCATATTCTAAAATCATAGCAATCCATTTGCCCCTCTTTCCATCAAGATCCTGGGACAATATATCTTTGACAACTATGTTAGGCACATAAGCTATGGTGTGAGAATGCAATATGTACACCCTGAAATATTTTAAGGCCTTGACTAAGGCATAGGCATGTTTTTCCATTATGTTGTATTTCAAGGGTGCATCCCTTAGTGCTTTGCTGAAAAATGCAATTGGTTATTCCATTCCCTCTGATTTTTTTTGCAGCAAGACTACAACCACTATATGCTCAGAGGAAAATGAAAAGATCAGGAAATCTTTAGAGAAATCTGGGCTGATCAGAACAGGAGCTCGGGTGAGTGCAAGTTTTACTGATTCAAAATATTGTTTAGCTCCAACAGTCCATTTAACCCCCTCGCCTTTCTTTAGCATGTTAGTCATATTCCTAAGGTGTTCATCCAGGTTGGGGATAAATCTCCTAAGGAATTTTATTTTCCCAATGAAGGAATGTAATTCTTTGATGTTTCTCAGGTGTGTGATTTGCAGTATTCCCTCAACTCTCTGTGGGTATATCCTGATTCCCTTTTCAGATATAATGTGGCCAAGAATCTTTCCTTCTTGCAACCCAAATACAGTTTTCTTAGGATTCAAAGACAGACCAAACCTTCTACATCTTTCAAAAACTTTTCTCAGATGTTTCATGTCTTCTTCCTCAGTCTTAGAATAGACTGTTATGTCATCTAAGTAAATAACAATGAAGTGCCCTATCTCATCTGAAAAATATATATCCATTGCTCTTTGGAAGGTTACCCCAGCGTTCATCAGTCCAAAGGGAATTTTTACATACATAAAGGTGCCCCATGGAGTGGTAAAGGCTATTTTGAGTTGGTCTTTTGGGATTACTAAGACTTGGTTGTAGCCTGAAAAACCATCTAGCAGGGAGATCCTTTTAGAGCCTACTACTTTATGAAGAATGTGTTCCATTTTTGGTAGAGGGTAGTTGTCTTTGAGTGATTATCTATTAAGATTCTGAAGTCAATACACAACCTGATTTCCCCTGTTTTCTTCCTCACAGCAACTAGGTTTGATACCCAATCAAAGAACCTCACAGGCACAATTATACCCACTTCATACATCTTCTTAATCTCTTTTTCAACTACAGGAAATTGTTTTGGATTGATTCTGCGAATTTTTTGTCTGAAGGGCTTATGATTTTATTTCAAGGGTATTTCATGCTGAATGATGTTTGGGTCATAGGCCTTTAAGTCTTCATAACTCCAGGTGAACACATCAATGAATTCCTTGAAAAGGTCAATGTATTTTTTCTTCATGTCCGCAGGCAAAGACTTAGCCGGTTTAATCATTTTGGGCTTGTCTTCAGTGCCTATGTTGCATTCTTCCACGTCTGAGTCTACATGTTCTATAGTGGGATTTTTTCCTACATCATCAAAGTCAAAAAGGTCCTCTAAGGGTGCCAGGCCTCTGGGTATATTCTTATCTTTGGCCTGCAACACCTCCATTTCTTCATTTTCTATGTTTTCACAATTTCAGTTTGAATTTCCAGTTTCTTGGTCTAAAGCATTTATCTCTATGTTACAGGGTGGGTTTTCTTCGCCTGAGGATTCCTCACTTAGGCATCTACTGTCAGATTTGGAGTCTGAATCAGAAAATTAAAACTTGTTTCTGCCTACCAGGAAGTCTTCAATTTGTTTATCACCTTCAAAAACCTGCCAATATTTTTCGTTGTCTAGCACTACAGGTCTGAATTTAATCTAGATGATGATCTGTTGATCGATTGGAGTCTTAGGGTATGAAATAGCTAGGCAAGCTAATCCGTTTGCAATGACATTTTGACTCCTAGGAACGAACACCAATTCGTATTCAAAAAACGTTTTCAATAAATCCATAGTGTCATTCCTGTAAGATCTCAATCTAGGATGTTTCGCTGTGTATTCACCATTCACCTATTTAATAATTAGCTCAGAGTCCCCATGCACTGTTATCCTACGAGCTCCTAATTTTCTCAACAGATTCAAGCCAAGGATAAGGGCCTCGTATTCTGCCACATTGTTTGTACATTTAAAGTGCAGGTTACAGGCATGGCTCTCTGCGTAATTACTCTCTGTGTTATGTATCCACACTCCTACCCCAGCAGTTCTTCTTGTGCAGGACCCATCAAAACTCATTTCCCATAGGGATTCACTCTCTTTTTTGTTATCATTCCTTTCCCTACAACTGGGTTCGCCATTATGTTGCGTTATAGGGTCCGCACTAGGCTGTGGGCTGTTTAGTTTTTCTTTATGGATGTGCAAGTCAGAGAGGTGAATAGTTGGCTGACTGCATTCTATTTCTGGTTCACTATGCGTTGGTGTTTTAGTGCACTGTTCAAGGTTTTCTATGTCTTCATCTTCTGAGTCTAGGGTAGCCATTATGTTAAATTCCATTGTATCTGTTTCATCATGTTTACCTTTGCTTGTACCTGCTTTTTTATATTTTGGACCTCTGAAATATTCATCACTGCAGAAGATAAAGGAATCCAGGTCTGTATGTACAGAGTATAGAGGATAATTTTCAGGCTTTTCAGGGCTACTAACCAGGAATTTCATTTTTATTTCCCTGTACAATCTTCTGAGTTGACCAAATATTGGGATTGTGGCATAAGCCCCATCCATTTGCATTTTCCCTTGCAGCTTGGTCTCCCATGATCTTGATAATAACATGCCATATTTGGGTGGCACATCTGCCACAACAACATCCATGACCATACACTTGGTAGGAATCTGAGTAAGGCTCACACACAAATCTTTGATCAGGCCAAGACACTTTACTCTACTAGAGTCAAATGAGTATAGGTCTTTATAGGGACGGGTTATTTCTAGGCCTAATCTTTCCATTACTACTTTAGGCATCAGGTTGTGTGATGCCCCAGAATCATGCATTGCATTGTGGAGAATCTTATCATGGATATTAAGACTGATGTAAAAAGGGGGCACTACCCCTTCCTGAAACCTTCCCTCTATCTTTGGACCAAACAGAAGGGCAGGTTTATCATCGCTCATATTTACAGTGTCACTTTTCTCACCTAAATTTAATGCTTTCAAAATTTGGCCTTTATATACATCCTGAGTGGCCAGCTTAGAGAGTGGAACAGAGATTTTGATTTTTGCAATCTCACTCTCCAAATTGAAAGTGGACTGACTCTTTGGAATGTTCAACTCTGTTTTGTTAACCACTGCTTTAGTGGCTAAATCAGTGTGCTGATTCTCACTATGTACAATGTTTGAAACTATTTTATCAGAATCACTAACTGCAATGCTAGTGCTGCTTTTTGGTTTATCTCATGTATCAGTGCTTTGGTTGTCCTTTTATTTGTTCTTTCCATAACTCTCAGCTGCTAATTTGTTACCCTCAGCAGTTTCTTTAGAAGTTTTCTCAGGTCTTTTCTTGATGGTGTCCTCAGAAGCTTTTGGTTTGGCAGTTTCTTGACTCTTTTTGCTTCTAAGTTCATATTGTTCTCTAACCTGCATCATGGCATTTTCAAACCTTGACCTGTACTCTTCAGATTCCAACCATTCCTCCTCCCAACCAAAGGGTGAGGGTTGATCTTCTTCTGAGTAACAGTTATGGATTGAATCTTCTGTTTCAAACATGTTTATTGTGTTCCATTCAGACTCTTCAACGATTCCCTCATCCTCATCCAGAAAATTCTCTTGGAATGGGGGAATAACTTGCTGATCTAATTCTCTTTTTCTGTTGGGAGTGACATTGTTTCTTCTAAAGTTTTGGTTCTGGTTTTGGTTTCTATTTTGGTTACTGACTGTGACAACCATTTTTTCCATCATTTTCTGTAACCTTTCCACATTTTTAGACAATTTATCATAATTTTGGTCAGATGTGGAAGCTGCATTGTCATCTCTGTATGTTACCCTCTTCTCAGATCTCATTCTTGCCCTTTTCTCAATCATATTTGCCTCTATGTTCACTTCTCCTTTCTTCATGTCCTCCAATGTGTTGTACTATTTATCCCTAAGTTCATATGCCATGTCAGCATCAAAGCCTTTGGGGTATTTTGCTAAAGTCATGCCTTTTGGAGGTTTCATATGTGGAGGGAGCACATTGTAAATGCTGTTAAGTCTTGTTGTGTAATCATGGACACTCTCTCCTACGTTTCTTTTAAGGCTCATGTATTTTTCTAAGAGTTGGCGAGGGTTAGCCTTAGTTTCCCATTTGTTTATGAAAGTTTGATATAAAGTTGGAATATCATTGATGCTACTTGGAGGTAGGCCCTTAAACCATTTCTTCACATCACCCCCTAAGCTCTGGGCAAATATTCTCATTTTGACTATATCATCATCTATTTCCATGTAGTCAAAAGAATCTTCCATCCTATCTACATGATGTTGGGCTGTGATGGACTCCTTTGCAGTGAAGTGTGGGATCTTAGACTGATAATCATTGGGTAAGGGTACTAGACGCTGAGGTAAAACCAGAAGTGCATACCAGGCTGCCATGATGACATTTTGATGAGGTAAAGGGTTAACTTGGGCAGCTGGTATATGGATGACAGGGATATTATGACCAGCAGAAGACTGATGAGCAGATCTAGGGTGACTGAGCCCCAATTTTTGTATGAAATGTGTATCAGGAGGTGTAGAGGGAGGGGTTTGTCTATTCCTAAGGTGTCTACCACTTTAGGGTGGTGAACCAGGAAGCTCAGGGTCTGGCTGGTCTAAGCTACCGAATGATCTAGTTCTAGGTACTCTATTAGGTAGGTCTAGGTCAAGGTGAAAGCGTGATAGAGTTGTAAGATATTCTGGTGCAGAGTTAGCTCTATAGATGTGATTGGAAATAGTTGGTTGTTTATGTGTATGAGATCCTTTGAGGATGCTCTCAGGTTTGTCAACTATTTTAGGTGGGTCTAGGTTAGGGTAAGCTCTTGTATGAATGGTTTTAGAAGCCAGAATGTTGTTTTCTGACCAAGTAGCTTAACCCTACTTGTTGCTTCTACTGTGGTTGATGTTGTTATGGAGGCTGGTCTCCCAGTGGAGTCGCCATTATGTTGGGGTTCCCATGTTTTGGCAAGGTTGGGATACCAAAAGATGAGACAACATCAAACCACTTTCAGACCTCAGGATCTAGCCCTCCTAGGTCTAGAGAGGGATCTCTCTATGATGTATCAAAGGTGTCTATCTTTGAAGCTCGAATGTTATGATGTTAGGCTAGTTATAAGGCTCAAGGTTTGTTTGTTTGGTTGCTGGTTATCAGGAAAGAAGGATTCAGTGTAAGACCAGGATGAGCAAAGAGGGATAAGGCAGAGGTGAAATGTTCCAGGAAATATTCAAAACCATTGGGCAATGCAGTCAGGAAAGGATTTGCTTGCTAATCAATAGGCAGGCTTTCAATTGGGCTAGTCATCTTAAACATAGGATCTTAAAGATGATTGTGTGATATGGAAAGGTAGGAGAGGAGGGAATAACATAGATTCAGAGCACAAAGTTAAAGACCAGCTGGTCGCACAAGGATCCTAGTGGACATGGCTAACTCTAATCCCCAGTGTTCCCAAATCTTCCAACTAAATCTATAGCAAGAAACATCTAAGAACTGAATTCATTTAATTCATACATCAGAGAGCAGGCAATAAAATCCACTAAACTGGTTGAACCAACTGAAATCATTTCTTAGATAATACATTTTGAAGAGAAACATCAATGGCAAGGAGAGCAGAAACATAGAGTACCTAACAAGGGTAAATCCTATGCCAATATTCTGATGCAAGCCAGTAGAAATGAAATGAAATGAATGTAAACACAAAGATAGGAAAACATCACCGCTACTTTAGATCGAGATCCAAAGAAATGTGCTTGTCATATTAAATAGCAATACCAATCAAGTACAACATTGCCAATAGCTGAATACTCAGTCTGAAAACGTCTCCTTCAACCTATCTTACAACTTTACACAGAGACTGTGTCTCAAAGGAAACTACTTGCAGTTCTCTGATAACTGATCAACAACCTTTACAATGAGTTTCTTCATGAGTTTATAGCTCCAAAGGAGCAGAGGAGGTAGGTGAAGAACTAAATGCAGCATTAAAATTCTGAAAAGAAAGAGGGCCGAAGCCCATTTTGTATAAATCCTGTGCATAAATCTCTGGTGTTCTTTGGGTGAATGAATGATCTCTTCAGTCTTCAGACTAATCTGATATAACTCTGATGTACTTTGACTGCAATACTGTGTGGTGCTATTGGTGAATAAACAAAAGATAAATGAATGATAAAGAAGTCTGCCATACTGATGAAATAAATGCTCTGATGGTACCAGAGCTATTTTCAGGGTAGAAAACCTCTCCAAAACACGGCATAGAATAAAGACTGCATGGGCGCTTTGTCCTTTATGGAGGAAAAACATTCTGCTACTGTAGAAACCCCTGTTATGCATTGATTTCTACGTGCTATACTTTCTGCGTGGTCCTTGGGTCTTCGATTCGGTACTTTGCCTATAAACCTTTGAACCTAAGGCCTGTATGTCCTCATTTGCGTGCCTTAAGCTCTCTTCTTCTTAATTCAAATTCTGGCTGCAGAATCTGGGCTTTAATGGCGTTGGATAGGTTTCTTCACGGGGGTTGAACTGTCCCTGGGTAATATTTATGACGCCGCTACCTTTCTGAGTTTTTCTATTGTAATAACAGCTTCCAGATTTAATTCTGTCTGCACAGCACACCATTAAAGTAGTACATCTGAGCTGTGGCGGTTTTCTGCCTTTCTGAAGCCCTGCAAAAACATGAAACCTACTATGAAATCCATGGATGGGGGCTGATGATGTGGATGATAGTGGGACTGTGGAGAAATGGCGAAAAATGCTGTGGAATGGTGGAGAACAGAGATGGTGCAAGGTTGGCGGAGCGCAGAGGAAAATTAACGTAAAAAACCTTAAAATTGACCCTTTGAATGAATATATAAAATGGGAGGGGTGAATGTACGGTGAGACACGTGGAGGTGACGTGGCGGGACCGGGTGACGACGAAAGAGTCAACAACAGGGAAACAAAACTAGACCGTCGGATTTGAGAGGAGATCGACGATCACATGCGGCGGAGGATGACGAACGGTGGGCCAGGAGTACGACGACCATGGATTAAACCCCACACAGCTTCGATGAGCGATGACCATTGGATGGGCAAGGGCAGATCTGACGGCTGATATGAATATCGCTGCGCGTCCTGTACCGAAAGATAACGCGCGATGGGCAAGCGGTTTTGGGATCGTACAGGAGCCACACGTCGCAAGCTGAGCGGAATCGCTGGGCAACGGGAGAATACCACCTTCCGCCCAAAGCAGTATGATAGATACCATCGGGTTTATGGATAGTGCGCGACGGGGACCACGGGGGCGGGTACACTCCGAACCGTCGATCTGGCAGGTAAACGAACGACGATGGCGCGATCGGGGGTTTGAATGGTGGAAACACGAACGCCGCGGGGTTTAACGATCGCCGTCCGATCTTCAAAGGTCAACGGTCAGGAACACTCTCGATATGCATTGGAGATTAGCGCCTTTCAGGCCAACGCTCGGTCATAGCGCAGGGTTCTATGGGGGGAAGGTGCGGGGGCTAGGCCGAAAGGGGCTAGGCCCAGATTATGTAGAAAATATGATTTTGGCTAATTTTTAAAGCATTTTAAGGCCAGGCAAGGGAAACGATAGGGGAATGAGGGGGATTTAGGCATAAACAGAGGGAGTAGGGATGTTTAGAGGGGATTTCTGGGATGGAAAGGGGGAATTTAGGGGGCAGAAAGGGGACCTTGTTAAAGGGAACAAAGGGTGAAAATGAAGCATTTTGCAAGGGTGTAAAGGGAAGAACAAAGCCTTTAGGAGCATAATTCCTTATCAGCAAGGCCTATTAACTCAGAACAACAGAGGGAAACAGTCACAAGGCAGGGAACATGAAAAGGCTGCAAGGATGATGTGTTTTCAAAGGAAATGCATTCCTTGTAGGCTTATAAAACAAATTAGCCCCTTGCTTGCTTGTCAAGGAATTTATAAGGGGCTAACATATGGGAAGGCCCTGATCATGCAACATCGCCCATGCAGCACCCACGATCGTTCTGTTCTTTCTCTCTGTGACCCCATTCTGATGTGGGTTATGAGGCGCTATGAGTTCTCTTCGAATTCCTTTTGCACTGCAAAAGTCTTTGAATTCGCCAGAGATGAATTCACCACCATTATCACTCCTTAGAGCTTTCACTTGCTTCCCCGACTCTTTCGCAAACAACACCTTGAACTCACAGAAATTTGAGTATGTCTTGCTCTTCTTCTGCATGAAGAAGATCCAACACTTACAAGAAAAGTCATCAACAAATATCACATAATACCTGTGCTTTGCTGTCGAAGCTACTGAGAAAGGTCCACACACGTCTGTGTGAATTCTCTCAAGGATCGTCGTGGTGCGACTATCCTTCTCATGAAAGGTGGTCTTCACAAATTTTCCCAAAGTACATCCCTTGCACTAATCTGACTGCGCAAGTGTACCCTTGGGAAGCCTGGTAGAAATCTGCTGCAAAATTTTCAAAGCACCATGGTGAAGATGGCCCAATATCCTGTGGCACAATTCGCCCTCATCTTGGCTCACCACTCCTTTTGCTTTGCCTGCCATTGCTACGCAGCCATCTACCTACAATTGATAAAGGTTCTTAACTCGAACCCCTATCCTCCGGGTTTTACCAGTTGTTTTACTACGCAGGAAAGCCTTTCCCTCGCTAAAAACAACATCATAACCCTTGTCTTCCAACATCGCCACAGAGATCAAATTCTTCTTCAATCCTGGAACATGCATGACATCCTTCAATATGAAAGGTTTACTAGACTCCCTCTCAAAGGAAATGGTCCTGATACCAGTCGCACTGTATCTACCATCATCGCCCATTTCGATGTGCACTCCAAGATCCTTTTCATCTAGATCACTAAACAAATCTTTGTCCCCGGTCATATGGAAAGATGCACCACTGTCAAGAAACCACACTGATCCCATTACACTTGAAACCAAGCATGCAATCAGCGAAAAATCCAGCTCAAACTGCGAGGCTAAGGCCTCTCCAGCTGTAGATCTAGCAGCCTACTTATTTTTCTTCTTCTGTGGACAATTAGTGGCGTAATGTCTATGTTGGTGACAGTGAAAGCACTTCACCTTGGACAAGTCCTGCTTCTTGCCTTTCGCATCGGATTGAGAAGGATTTTTCTTTCCCTTCCCTTTCCTTGCTTTGGCAACCAAAGCGCAATTTTCTTCATCTTCATTCTTCGATGAAGATCCATCCCTGGTACCCCGCCTTATCTCCTCTTGCACAAGATCCGACCAAAGTCGCTCCCATCTTGGCAGTTTCTCCCGACCATTGACAGGGTCCTTGTAGCTATGCCAAATCTTCGGAAGCCCAAGGAGAGCCAAGCTCACCAAGTCCTCTTCATCCACAGTAACCCCCACACTTCCCAGCTCATCCCTGCACTGGAAAAACTTCGTGAGGTACTTGGGTATACTTTTGCCTTTCTCCATTTTTATTTTTCTGAGCTTGTTTTTAAGCGCCAACTTCCTCTGGTCGCTTCTGCTTTGGAACAAGTTTGTCAAAGCTTTCCACATCAAGAATGGAATAGCTTTATCATGAATGTTGGACACTATGTGATCCTTCACACCTTCCAATAGAATTCTTCGACATTTTTCTCTCTTCTTTTGCCATGCGTCAAGGGTGGCTGCATCACTAGAAGCAGGTTTTGGAATTTCTGCATTTATGAACTCCTTCAACACATTATCATCCAACACTGCCTCCATCCTGTCCTTCCATGCAATATAATTTGAACTCCCATCAAGGGCATATTCCAATTGCAATCTGTTGAAAGACATTTCAATGAATGCTCAACTTCGACACCAAGAAAACACTGCAGCAAATTCAAATTCCACTAGCACAAAAACTCAACCGCTTCAATAATAGCAATCTTCTCCAATGATCAACTGCTCTGATACCATGTAGAAATTATATAACTTATGTGTTATATATCCAAGATTCTCCTGATCACACACTATCTTAACTTCATGCACAATACATAATCTATTCCACCATTAATCATTACATGCGGAAATTAAATCAATTGCAATGCACACATGAAACCATAAAAATTCACACACATTAACATAGTTTTTTAACGGGAAAGTATGAAGCTAAAAACCCCAACTATCTGTATATAATATATGTCATAGAGATCATGTAAAAATCCTGATACAAAGCTAAACATATCAAGCTCTCAGTACAATACAATTGCTACACACTAATCAGGTCTGATCTAGCAAATCCATGCACCGATCTCTGCCACCTGCTAGCCTGCCTCTACTGCGCAATCCCTGTTGAAGAATGGCTCTGAATGAACTCAAATCCACCTAGCTTGCACTGCGCAATCCTAATTGGAATCTCCACTGAGTGTTGGATGCAATCAATGCATCACTATACTCACACTTTCTCTTTCACCTACCTCTCCACTTGTCTCCACTGAAACTGCCATGCACTGTAGTTAACTGATGTATTCTTCAGTTGATTAATGAGTTATTATTTAGTGAATTAATTAACTAATTAATTCACACCACTCTCACTAGTGTATCAATCAGTTAGACTAGATACAACTAGCTCAACTAATTCTAACTGAGTTAAATTGAATACAACTCCACCAACTACCTCTATAACTCCACCAAACTCTGTCACATGAGTTCTAACTGAAGTCCTCATGCATTAGCTCCAATAAACCCTCAGGAATAGCGTAATTCCTTCTGTCAGCTGTTGTGCCACATCTGTGCACTTAACTGAAGTGCTCCAAGAGAATAAGATAATGTTTAGAGTCCAAATATTATTAAGAGCTAATAATATTCGACATATCTATTTTTAGACTGGAAATCTAAAAATAGATTCCGCCCAATATGTCTAAAAAAAGAAGTCCTGTCTAATATTTTTTCCAAGTCGACAAGCCATCCACAAATGGCATCACACGCTCATAGAATATGATCGACATGTCTAAAAATAGACATAGTCTAAAAATAGACTTTGCGCCAAAAATAGCTTGCGGGCCCACTTAGTGAAGGCAACTCTTTTCACTAAGCTCATCATCTTGTTGAATCTCAACAACAGCAAGGTACACACTGCAGAAAAATGGAGTTGATGAAAGGAAAAATAGGACCATCATGGACATGGTAAGAAGTATGTTGAAGGCAAAACATTTGCTAAATGAATATTGGGCTAAAGATGCACATTGTGTAGCATATATCTTGAATAGATGCCCAACCAAAGCAGTAATGAACAGAGTTCCGGAAGAAGCATGGATTGGCATAAAACAAGGTGTCACCCACTGTTCTAGATCAGCTAAGGAAGAAGTTGGATAGTAAGGGGGAGAAGTGCATATTTATTGGATATAGTGAAGAATCAAAGGCTTACAGGCTGTATAACCCATCCACCAAGAAGTTTATTATACGCAAAGATGTTCAGTTCATTGAGGAAGAAGCTTGGGATGGAAGCATTGAGAAAACAGTCAATGTGAATAATTGTTTATCTCATGATGATGATGAGGAAGAAATGGCTGAAAGGAACGCCTCATTAGCAACACCACCTCCACCAACAAAATGATAGCAAGGGACACCACAAGCAGGTATGAAAACACCCTTGAGAAGGGATAACAGTGCTTCTCCAAGCACACCACAAGGAGCAGATTTGAGTGCTTCTACAAGCACAAGTACACCAAGTGAAAGAGGAACCAGATTCAGAAATTTGAATGATATTTATGAGCAAGAGGCAGAAAATGAAGTTATGAACTCTTTATTTGCATTATATTTTCATGTAGATGATCCTATTCATTTTGAAGAAGCAATGAAAGATAAGAAATAGATAGATGCTATGGATGAAGAAATGAATGCCATAGAGAAAAATAAAACATGGGAATTGGTTGATCTCCCAAAAGGAAAAGAAGCCATTGGAGTGAAATGGATCTACAAGACCAAAAGCAATGCTGAAGGTAAGATTGAAAGGCACAAGGCCAAACTTGTTGTCAAAAGCTACAAGCAGCAATAAGGAAGAGACTATGAGGAAACTTTTGCACCAGTTGCAAGAATGGAAACAATGAGAGCAGTTTGTAGACATTTTGACGAAACCATTGGGGAAAAAGAGTTTTAATTATCTGAGAAAGTGTTTGGGTATGCAAGAAAACCCAACAGTTGAATTTAAGGGGGAGTGTTGAAGTATTAACTTCAACTGCAGTGTCGAAGGACAGCAACTCAGGATTTTGGTTTGTTTGCACGCCATGCTTTACATTTAACCTTGATGGTTGACCACGCAACCCACTTCAGTTTTCTCTACGCCATCATTTTCTGCAGCACCATACCGCCCCTTCCATCCTTGCCATACCGCCATTAAAATCTGCAACCACTACATTTAAACACAGAACCAACCATGGTCCTTTCGCGCCAGTGTTTTTTGTTTTGATTTGAACGACCCCACAACACGGAGGTCCCCACCATATGCCAGCTCAACAAACACATGGACCAATCACGGTTTATCGTGCAGATTTCTTGATGACATCATGGAGGCCAAATGGTACGCAATAAAATTATCAAATCCAACATATATTTTGTTTAAAGTATGGCGGGCCCCAGCGTCGACCAATCACAGGCCGATCATGCGGGTTTTGCCCTCGCTAACGTAGGGCTCATTTGTTACGCGATAAAAGTATGAAATGGATTTTAATATTGCTTTGAAGTCCGCGAAAATGCGTTATATAATGTCTTAGACTTTGGATAAGGTTAAGTTTTTTATTAAAAGGTTGCGGCAAGTCTTAGCTTAAAAAGTTTTTGTTATAACATATGTCCTATTATATATATATATATATATATATAACTTCATGGCATTCCATATATAGATATATGTAAAGAAAAGTCAAAAGGGTGTAATGTAATTTTTTTTACTGTGTATTTTTTTTTAACAAAAAAAAAACACAGAAAGTGTAATGTTTTTTTTTTAAAGAGCCAACGAAGGCATAAAAAGGCTGCTGTGTATTTTTTTTAATACACAAACTATGTAAAGACAGAGTGTGACTTTGTATAAAAGAACAGAGAGAGAGCATTTTTAAATGTAATGACTATGTGAAATTTTTTTGTAAGAGAGTCAGAAGGTAGAGAACAAAATATAGCACTGTGTGTGCCTTTTGTAAGTGATAGAGAGAGATTGATTTACACTGTGTGTGCAGCAGTTGAAGAACTTTTGTAAATGCCAGAACAACAGTTCTGTGGCATATTTTGTAATAGTTTTTTACATTTTAATGAAAGAAGTTTTTATGCATCTCTGTCCAGCGAATTGTTTAATTGAATCTCTGTGTTGAAGTTGGGGAATTTTTTTCCCTCTGTATGTTCTAGAATACTCAGAAATTCCAACAATTTGTGATGCTTTAGAATTTGGCATTATGGATGAAACCCTTAATCAAAGTGCTGATATAAGCATGCAAACTTTTGGTTTTGTGAAACATATGAAGTTCTGTCTGGTTTATTTTTCTTAGTAGCAGGCTAGTATATATTTCTTCATCTAGGCATGTAAATTTCTAAAAACTAGCAATACAAAATTTCTCTTCACCTAAAAAACATAGGTGAAAAAAATAAATTATATTATTGCTATTTAAATTTTAAAAAATATATATATTTAGAAAAAAATTACAAATATATGAAAATTAATTTACAAATCTATTTAAAAATTGTTGTAATTGTGGAATTATGACTTTGAGGGAGAAAGGAAAAAGATGGCCAACTTGACTTGGAGGAAAAATTACGCCAAATTCAACAAGATCTCTTCTGATTGCAAATCCATTATAACTGAATAGTTTCAATTTTGACTATGGCAATGGAGTTGCTAGTGGAGCATAGAGTCCATATGTTAGACTTTCTCCGTCACATGTCACAGAGTGGTTGATAAAGAATTTTTTCAGGATTCAAATATTATTTCTATGTATAGTATTAACTAAATTAGAGAAAATTATTTTGCTAAAATGTCTACAAATAGCCAATTGGTGAAATTTTGCCCCTAAAATTTTTCTTGGTGGTTGATCTTCAAGTCTCTTTAACCCACCTACAAATTAGTGCCTCCTCATTTGAAGTCTTTGTTAGTCTTGTTTGCATTAGTCTTCCAAACTTAAATGTAACGGTGCCTCCTATGGAGGAAACACTCTCGGGTAAGGATGATCTCTCAAGATTTAAAGTCTAGCTAGAATGAAATACACGTTCATTAAAGTTGTGGCTATTTTTGGAGATAATGTGTAACACATCTAGTGTTTTCTATCAACATAGTAATAGGTAGATGTAGGATTTTGTTAGTTTTTTAGTAGTATCCTCTTCAAGATATCAAAAGCATGAGCTTTCATTTTTTTAATTTTTGTTGTATGGTTGTATCCCCAAACACATATCTTTAATATAAGTTTTCTTTGTTGCATTTTTTTTCGATTAGAAAAATTTAAATTATTTAGAAAAGAAATTTATTTTTATTTAAAAAGTTTATATATATAAGAAAAGCCCCAAGGGATAGCTCAGTTGGTTGAGTTCATGTTGCTAAGTACCTAGGCTATTGGGAGGTTATGGGGTCAAATCTCCTCGCCCTTGGGGTTATGCCTTGCTAGTTCGGGTTGATGTACCTGGATTTTCTCGTTGATGTAGTGGTCGTGAACCACATTAATCTATATTTTTTCCATGGATCTTGGATAGATGGATTTTTCAAATTAGTCTATATTTTGTCTATGGTCCCTGGATAAATGGTGATAGGGTGCTCTGTTAAGACACTCTTTGATGTGAAGTCACTAACTTGTTCAATTCCATGCCCCAATTGGGGTGATATATTGGACACGATGAAGATGGAGTACGATCAAGCTTAGAAATTTTTTTTTTCTAAATTTTATTAAATAATTTAGTTACATTTATTTAGATTAAAATTTTATTAATTTAATAATTCATATTACAATATTTAATAAGATTAAAATTTTATTAATTTAATAATTAATATTACCATTTTTAATAATTATTATTGTTAATAATTTTATTTTGCACATCATATTTTCTTACTCAATTATGATAAAAAAATGCTTTGAATTTTCACAATTTAATTGTTACTTTTATGATACAAATTATTTTGGGTTTTGTAGGAATTTATAGGGTAAATTCCTTAGATCAAAAACCAAAGGTCACTGCTCACAAATAGATCACAGATCAGTACACCAGTATTTGACGTGGTTAAAACCCTCAAAGAGGGAAACAGTCTACGACTTGAGCCAATGTGGCCACTTCAGACAATTTATTAATATAAAGAAAGAAAATTTACATAAGTTTCTCTCATAAACGGTTACCAGACAAATGACCCTCCTTACTCTTTAAATAGAGATCATGGACCAATCGGGTGTTAAGCCACAGATCAAGTGTTGGTAATACCGAGGAGAGAGTGAATCGTCGGATCACTACATATCCTGACCATCAGATTATAAGTTACAAATGTACATAGTAAATAAACACACTTTACCTAACTCTACGCTAGACCAAGTTATACTTAACTATTTTCTATGTGTTGGAATATCCTAACATCCCCCCTTAAGAACAACTTGGGGTAGGATTGAAGGATTTACAAAGGTGACACAAAAGGAGACTATTTCCTTTGTGTCGAAATATCCTAGCATTCCCCCTTAAGAACAACTTGGGATAGGATTGAAGGATTTACAAAAGGTGACATAATAGGAGAAGGAAGGAGGAATTAGAGCCTATCCCCCCTTAATGATAAATTTCCTGAACTCCAAGCATGGATCGAAGTTTGGTAAACTTCGTTTCTGTGAGAGCCTTTGTAAAGATATCGACAACTTGATCATTGGTTGAACAATATTGCACTTCAATAACACGATCATGAATGAGCTTTCTGATGAAGTGTATGTGGAGCTCAATGTGTTTCATATGCTGATGCTGAACTGGATCTTTGCATAGTTGAATGACACTCTAATTATCACACCAAAGTGTAGTTGGATGTTGTTGATGAGGACCAAATTTAGACAGGATCTAATGAAGCCACATGGCTTCCTTGTTGGCTTCAACTACACCACGATACTCTGCTTCTACCAAAGAAAGAGAGATGACACTTTGTTTCTTATAATACCATGTAATAGGTCCCAAACCAAGAGTGAATACATAACCTGTAGTAGAATTTTGATCATCAGGGTCACCAGCCCAATCAGGATCAGTGAAACCAATCAACAATGGAGATGCGCCTGCACTGTAATGAATCCCTAACTGAACTGTACTTCGAATATATCGAAGGATTCTTTTAGCTACTTTCCAGTGACTTTCATGAGGTTGGTGCATAAACCGAGCAACAAGACCAACAGAAAAGGAAAGGTTAGGACGAGTATGGGTTAGATACAGAAGTTTACCAAAAAGTTGACGATATAAGGTAGCATCAACTTCAGGGGAAGCACAAGTGACTGAAAGCTTGACTACAGACTAAAAGCGAGAAGGGGCTGGCTTACAGTCTTCCATGTGAAAGTGGCGTAGAAGATCACAGGCATACTTGGATTGAGAAATGGTAATACCTTCTTTGGATTGCAAGATTTGAAGATCAAGGAAATAATGAAAGTGTCCTAAGTTTGTCATTTCAAACTTCTTTTTGAGGCTAGACGTCACATGGTTTATATGGTTGGGATCACTACCAGGAAGGATAAGATCATCAACATAAAGAACAAGGATGATGAAGAACTTACCCACTTTCTTGGTGTAGACAATGTTGTTAGAATAACACCTAGAAAAGCCATTATCTAAGAGAAAGCTATCCATTTTGGCATACCAAGCCCAAGGAGCTTGTTTGAGACCATAGAGAGACTTTCTAAGGTGACAAACAAGACTAGAGTCATTTTGGATAAGGCCAGGGGGTTGTTCCATGTAGATTTATTCATGCAAATCTCCATGTAAGAAGGCAAATTTAACATCCATCTGATGGACTTCACATTTAAAGGAGGCAACAAGAGAAAGAACAAGGCAGATAGGATTCATTTTGGAAACATGGGAAAAGGTTTCAGTATAGTCAATGCCTTCAACTTGTGAAAATACTTTAGCAACAAGACGAGCTTTATGTTTATCCACTTTTCCATCTGGTCCAAACTTTGTTCTGTAAACCCATTTGCACCTGACAAGTTTTCTTCCCTTTGGAAGAGGAACAAGATCCCAAGTATCGTTTGCCAATAAGGAACGATATTCTTCATTCATAGCCTCATCCCAATCTGGATGACCTGAAGCTCCTTCAAAGGTGTCTAGATCAATATTTTCTAGAACTTGAGTCAATAAGGAAGAAGCTTTTTCGAATTGAGAACGTGTACGACGTCGATCTGCAGGGTCACCTACAAGAGATGCATCCCGAGTAGAGTGGACCCATCTTGGAAGGTGCGGAGCTGAAGGAACATCTTCAAGAGGTGGAGGAGGATTGTGATTCTCACTGTCATCATCCGAAATAGAAGGAATGCTGTCAAAAATAGAAGAGATATATAGAGGTGGCACATATGCCGAATAAGGCTAGCAGGCCAAAGGTGGCACACCCACCGAACAAGGCTCATAGGCCGATATATTTTCATCAAATTTTACATCTCTTCTAATGATTACATTTTTGGATTTTGGTTGAAGAAGTCTATATCCTTTGACATCTTCAGAATATCCAACACAAATGCATTTTTCACTCTTAGGTTCTAAGGCTTTATGTTTCGCATATGGAATATGGGCCTAAGCATCACTTTCAAAAACACAAAAGTGACTTACATCTGGTTTGATTGAGCCCAGGCTTCCTTTGGAGTTATATTCCTTAAAACCTTAGTAGGAGTGCGCCTTACTATGTAATTTGCACAGTTAATTGCTTCTGCCCAAAAAATGAGACTAAGTCCTTTAGATTGAAGCATACAACTAGCCATTTCTTTTAAGGTGCGATTCTTCCTTTCAGTTACACCATTTTGTTGTGGAGTATATGGAACAATATGTTGCAATTGAATGCCATGCTCAGTGAAAAAGTTGATAAATTTGTTGTTAACCTATTCTCCTCCATTATCTGATCTTAACTTAAGAATTTGATGTCCATATTTTTTCTCAAAAAAGGCATTAAATGCCAAAAACATGTTAAAAATTTCACTCTTGAGTTTTAAGAAGTATACCCATGTGTGTCTGGAAAAATCATCGATGAAAGTTAAGAAGTACTTGCTACCAGAGAAAGAAACAACAGGAAGTGGACCACATAAGCCACTATGCACAAGCTGCAAAGGGGCTGAAGCATGCCAAGAGGCATGCTTTTCAAAACTATCCCGATGATGTTTTCCGAGTACACATCTGGAACAAACACCATCTCGACAAGATACCATAGGAAGACCTGCCACCATATTTTCTTTACATAGAGTTTGAAGAGAGAAATAGTTTGAGTGACCAAATCGCTCATGCCAAAGCTTGCTCACTTCATCATTATGAGCAACAAAAACGAAGGGAAGACATGATGACCCAAAGTTGTTAAAATTATTCAACCTTGTAGAATCATCAGCAATGCTAGTAGCTAAAATATGTCTAGGATCTTTGAGGTCTTTAATTACAACATCATGAGGTGAGAATTCTACTATTTTCCCTTCACCTTAATGAGTTATCTGATAAACAGATAGAAGGTTGTAGGACAAGGTAGGAACTTATATGATACGATATGATGCGAAAAATGTCAGTAAATTACTGACATTTTGTGCATCATTTTGATCGGATCACTACATATCGGAATATCCTAATAGGTTTGGAATCAATTTCAAAAAATTACATACTACTTGTTAAAATATTTTATATAATAAATGATTCATTACAATTAACTATGCCCAAATGTGCTTTTCAACTTAATAAGGAATAGATGTTGTAATGTTATGTATTGTTGTGTAAAGAAAATTAATAAAAAAACTAAAAACATTTATAGGTTACAATAAAATATGGTATTGATCTATGATTGAAGGTATTAATGTGGAATGTAGTCTATTTAAAATGGGAAAGATTCTTAAAAAACAAGAAGATAAGCCTAGATCTATCTTAACTCCTTATCTACCAAGCCCCAAAAATAAATAAATCTTTTTTCACTCTAAAAGAAATTCGCACACACTTAATAAATTTGAAATTAAAATACATTTAGAATATATATATATATATATATATATATATATATATATATATATATATATATATATATATATATATATATATGCATTTATAATGTAAACCTTAACTTAGAATATGATAAATAAAAAAATATATTATTAATAAATAACTATTAAATATAACATTTAAAAATAATTTAAAAAGTCAACATTAACTAAAAATTTAAAAACTATCCACTTTATTAATTAAAATAAATATATAAAAGGTTTGTGACAAATTGTGTGAAACTAACATAACATATCAATTAATAATTAAGGAAAGAGATGAGAGGGGTTTAAATTTTCAAACTCTTTACAATATGTTGTACAAAATTATGCTTTCTTGGAAAACATATACATATATGTGCCATTTATTGAGGCGGTAAATTTGCTCAAACATTTGGAATTCAATAGTAGGAGTATTTGAATCGTATTTTTGATGGTGGAAATGGATTCGATACTATTAAAAACCCTTGGGACACCCAACATCTTGAAGTTTGACAAATGTAACCCGAATTTACAAAAAATTATGCAAAATTTCTTCAAAAATTTGCCAAACATTCCATGATTTTCCGGGAAAATTTGAAGCCTGATAAGACTACAATTGTACATATATTTTCAAAGAAGTTGACCATCATTTCCGGCTGCATTGGCCTCAAGTTATTCTTTTATGCCGGTTGCATTGGTCTGATGTTTACATTTTTTTTCTCTCCTTAATCTTTGCAATTTTATTTTTGAGTCTTTGGCTTTGTCAGCGATGGCCGCACTGTCATTCCACACACATTTTTACATTTTTCAATGAATTTCTATGACGATATTATTGCCTCCCTTAATTGACGATGTAGCGGCCGGGGATCGAACTTGAAACCTCTCCCTCTATTAAAAACACACACACAAACACACACACAAGCCTCCTTTGTTTTACGAAACCACTCACCTTCCATTGAGGTGGAGTGGACATACATGCTATGAAGTGTGTACGTGTGCCAGGTTCTTTTATTCACTATGTATGGTGGTACCATCACAACCCACGTGTTACATACATGGTATGAGGTATGTATGTGTGTCGGGTTCTTTATATGACGTGTGTGGTGGGACCAACACGACCAATGTGTTTAATCAGTTTAGATGTCAGTCTGTCCAATTCATTTAATTTTTCTCATGTGTACGGTGGAACCTAGTCACAATCCACGTGTTCAATCAACTTAAAGATCTAGAACATTGTGGTTGCTCAGATTAAACTTGAAACCTTTCCCTCCTTCAAAAACAATCCTCCTCTATTCATTAAAACCACACTCCTTGTTGTTGATTTGCTCACTGAAGTGTAAAATGGATACACCAATTTTCATTGGTAACATGGTTAATTTTTTCCATATTTGTTTACTCATATTTTTTATAATTAATTAATTACATGAAATTGAAAATAATATATATATATATATATATATATATATATATATTAGTATAGTGGAGATCATTTTTCAATTGTAACATGTGTAATTTCTCACCTTTAATAACTAATGTAGATTCATCTTAACTCCGAATTTACCAAGTGTCGAGAGGGATCAAAATTTCATGAGATGTAAACATGTTTTTAGAGTGAAAAGAGATTTGATCTAGGCTAGTATATTATAACATTTTTCCTGTCCATTCATGAAACCCTATGTTTCATACTGGGTTGTCAAGATTTGAAGGTGTAATATTTGGAAAAAATATTTTATGAAAATAAAATTGGTTTTATAATTTTGGAATTTTTTAGTTTTAGGTTAGTAGTATGATAGGAGGGAGTGTAGTTTGTTTTTCATTTTATTCAGGTTTAATTCTAAGGGGCATGTCTGGTTTATTGTCATAAGGTTTGAAGAGTAGGCGATCCCTGAAATAGATCTGAGTACAGTGGGGTTGAGGCTTCTCGACTCTTGCTAAGACATAAGTTATTGGTATATTTGACTTGCAAGTTGTTTGATATGCTCTTGGTGTTATAGTGGTAATTGGAAGATTTGAATCTCAACCTTGCCCACATTACTCCAATAAATTATAAATTTCCCATAATAATTAAAAGACTCTAAAATACATTTAACTTTGATATATTAAAAAAAAAAATGTCATAATAGGTACTAGCACATACTTACAACTTAGGACATGTTTTCCTCAAACTTCTCAAATGATAGGAAAGCAAGAGATCCAACAGTTTGATATGTGGTATGAGGATTGTTTGCTTAATTGCATACATTTTTTTGTTATAAAGTGGGAAAACTTATCATAACTTAGTTGTCAAATCAGCACTAGGGACAACTATCATTGGTTGCTATCCACGAATGCATGTTGACTCATCATTGTTATTCAAGGAAAACCATGCCACCTGGAATTACCCGTTGGTAGCTCGTAAGGGTGCAAGCTTTTATTTCTTCCAATTGGATCTTGGGTCATTAACTTGTTTTCTTACATATAAGAAAGACAAACTCTTAGCCAAGCAAAAATAATTGTAGGCCATACTCGTGGCCCAATTGCATGTTACTTTTGTTTGGTATGAGTGCTTGTTTTCATAATTGCATACTATTTTTGTTATTCATATATTGTTTATGTCAAAACATACATGGAATGCACAATAGATGAAAGATAAACGTGAGTTACTTATGTTATTCACACGATATACATTTTATCATACATTGAAGTGGCTATTGGATTCCATATTCCAAGGTTTCTCGGACTCCCTTTGACTGTCCAACTCCCACACCTTACCCCTTAGTGGATTAGGTGTCCAAAATCCTTCCCCTTAATTTGAAGGGGTATGTATGAGTCCAAGAAGAGAGATGTAATACAAATGTGCCAAAATAAATTGCAGAACTAGCATGAATGAGCTCTCTGAAATGTTGGTATAAGGAGGTGGTTTAAGGATGACCACTAACACTCGAACGCTTAATGCAATTCCTGGAACTCCTCCAAAAATGGCAAGAAGTTGAAGTCTTCTGCTAGAGGAAGTGTCCCCAATTCTTTGAAGAGGGAGAAGCTCAACCTGAAAAGGGAGGTCTCAACCCCGCATAGATGGTTTAAGGATGACCACCAACCAAAGACATGCTCAAGGACATCTTTGTCTCTAGCTACAACTCTGAGTTTGGTATGCCAAGTTGTGGCTCAAGCTCACTTGAACTTTATGTATTTGGCTACAACTTTGAATCTGGTATGGCAAGTTGTGGCCCAGACTCGCTTGATGTGGCTTTGAAGCTTGTATATGGCCATCACTTTCCCCCTGTCAAATACAAGGTGAGAAGATGGAGAAAACTCAACTGCAAGATTGTTCAATGCTCTAGAACAAGTTTTGACATACAACTGAAATATCTTCTTGGCTGTTGAATCTCATTTCCAAGAAGCGATCCATCCAAAATGAATCTTCGTTCTTGTAGAAGGCTTGTTTCTGAATTATCTGTGTGAAGAATGAGTGCTTTTATGACATTGCTCACATGGATGAAGATCAAAACATTGATCTTTCATATGGCCAAATCTGTCACAATGTTGACATTTAACATTTTTTTGTGGTTGTTGTGGAAGTGGAGCAGAATCTGAAATAGTTGTAGGTGAATTGTCATGAAGAAACCCAACACTGTGAAATGGGATAGGCTTTGAGTCATATGGAATATGAAAGGATGCCTCCTTATCATATCCAAGACCTATTATGTGCCTATTGTTGACAAGATATTCCCAAGGTCTGATGATCGACTTGGGAAGTGCAGGCTTAATTTTTGTTTCTTTCTGCACATTTTCTCCGAAAATGGGTATTGCATCTGCAACTTCTGTTTCAATGTTCTAAACAAAAATAGGTTCCGAATGATGTCTACTTTGTTGCAACTCTTTTTGCTGGATTTGAGATTCAAGTTGTAGAAACTCGATCTTTTCTTGAGCATCTTGCAGACATGTTTGAATGTCAGCAAGAGTGGTTTTTTTTATTTTGACCAGGTCTTCAGTGATCGATAGAATTAGAGTGCTTAATAACTCTAAAAAATTATCAAGTCTCGCCATTGTCTTAGCAAAAAAATAAAGACTCCAATGGAAGTTATAAAAGGCTATACAAACCTCAAACCTGAACTATTAAAAATAATCAATTATGCGACTGAAAATAAATTTGCACAGTATATGAGTATTTATAATTATACCAAGTGGTATAGTTTGGAGATTCAAAGCCAATATTGTAGAACTCCAAAGTGCACACAATTCTATGCACATGAGCTTGAACTGGATGTATTAGAGTTTCAACTCATTTCACTGGTTGCTTATTCTATCATCAATTTTACTGTATATTGATCAATGAATTTTTCTACACAGTGGGCTCAGATATTTTATACTCACATATATTTTACCTTAAATAAATTCCCTTACCAGGTTTGTAATGCAATCCAAAAAGCTTCACAAGAACTTTATGTTCTGTTGAAAATATGAGTTTGACTTCTCTGGACCTCGCATTTCATTTAGCATAAGTTTAACCAACTTCCACTATCCACACATATGCAGTTCTACTCTTCCACCTACCCGAACTTTCCACTGCACACTGAATACTATGGAACGCTACATGAAAGATTTGCCAGGATTGGAAACAATGTGCAAATACAAAACAATGTAGATACCAAAATAACACTGCGCCAATAGTAGTGCGTTGTCCTTAACTTACTGCACTATAGATTTTCTATCTGACCTCGGTTTTCAAGACCAACTCCATGTGCGTGAATGATCATTAGAGATTGAAGTGCTTCACATTAGCGGCTGGAGGTCAGGTTTGACACTGGAGAAACCATTTGCGGTGAATAAACACTCATCAAACTCCAACTATGTTGTATTGCTGACAAAACCGCTGAGTGGGGTCACCCCCAATGATCACGACTACCTTGGAGTGCAATTAACGAATTTCTTATTTTTCTTCTTGAATCGTAGACAAAGCGAGAGAAGCTCGAGAATTAACGCAGCTCACAAGTGACAATGCTCAGGTCACTATCGGTTCACTACGCTTTCGTTGCGCCATATGTTGAGCACATATGCACTATATGCCAAAAACGCAACATCGTTCAGAGTCTGCAAATGAGAGTGGTTTTCTTCAGTAGTATGAACACACCATCAAAAAACTAGTTGACCCATTTATAACAGTCATTTAACTCTCTAATCAGTGAGAAACCTCCACGCAATACGGTGAGTGGGTGTATCAATACATCCAACAATCAAATAAGAAAATTGCGGCTTCCTTCAACACTTTTACGCTCATCATAAGTTCTGTTTTATCTCACCCACAACCTGTCGATATCCACATCGAATGGGAACACTCTCGAGAAGATATAGACAGGGCATGCAACAAAAAATAACAGTGTTTATCTGCACCTAACAAATGGGTGACATCGAGGTTGTGGAAGTCGAACAGTGGAGTCGACTGTTCGGAGGAGTGTGATGAAAAAGAGCATTTCTTTCTAGCGCCAAGTGCATTTATTTGGCATTGAAGTGTAAGGAAATGAACACACACAAGTTTCAAGGGTACAGATAATGCTTGGATAGGTAGCAGACTTTAGAAACGAATAAGTAGAACAACCAAGCGAATATCAGATCAAGGTCAGAACGGAATATTAATACGTTATGCAGGTTGTTGGAAATAACGGAAATTTCCTGCCATTTTCGACGGAGTAGGAACATATACTTTGACAGCATAGTCCGAGGGGCATTAGCACAGTCCGAGGGGCATTATCAGTAGCACCAAGCCATGATGGCTCATGCAACAATAGGCGTTACACAGATGGTGCCAGCAAGAGCGTAGCTTAACCAAGGAATGGATATGTTGAGAAATGAAAACTTTCAAGTGCGAAAATCTTTTATTCTTTTGATGGACTTCTCCAAACAAGACCAGACTAGCGCTATTCAAGGCATCTCAGCTTGGCATAGAATGGCAACACATTATTATTGTTTTTACCTAATGTACAAGCTCACACTGAGGAAGAAGAAGAACACACAGCATGGCTTTCATACTATGTGAGAACATACATGAAATGTGCAATAGATGAAAGATAATCATGACATAGATGAAAGATAATCATGACTTAGTAATGTTATTCACATGATATATATTTTATAATACTATTAGATTTCGTATTTTAAGGTATCTTGGATTTTTTTGATAATCTAACTCCCACACTTTAACTCTTAGCGGATTAAGTATTTAACAATTTACCAACTCTCACATCTTAACCCTTAGCGAATTAGGTGTCCAACCATTTATTTAATATATTTTTAAATAGTAATCAGTAGTTAAAATATATATATTGTTTATTTGTTTATGTTTTTAAATAGTAATGAGTAGCTAAAAAAGTAATTGGTTAGGGTGTGGATTTTAGTGTTCAAAATAAAATTAGGTTTTGGCAATAATTTGATTAATTATTTTTAATTACTCAAATTTAAATTGAATCAGTTTTAACAATTAATTTGTGCTAATGAAGTTGAATTTCTTATAAAGTATTCACTTTTGAAGTTAATCAATTGCAATATTGATTTATTTAATTCTTCGATGTACACTTTTTGTAACACATAGTATGGTTCACAATTATAATGCTTTTAAGTATGAGTAAACATTATGTACTAAGTAGTAGTGTATTTAATGTTGCTAATATGATTTACAACTTAATAGCATTATTATTGTGTATTAATTAATTTTGGAATAAATGCAATTAATATTGGATAAGTGTAATATATTTAGATAGGTGTGCTTTTAAAGTGTTTTTTCTTGGTACAATAGGAATCGACAATTAGGTTTGGTTTGTACTCACGTGATATGGGGTTGGGGTTGATTATGGCTGTTACTACTATATCTTTGGGGCCTACAACAACCCTCCTCTTCATAGTCCAAGTTACTTGTGGGGGATTTGAACCTTGGATCTAGGTCAAGCTCGTACTCTCATGACACAAGGTGGATTCCATTCACTACTACTATACCTCTGGGGCCTATGATAGTCCTCCTTTCTGAAGACCAGGGTACTTGGTGATCACCAACAATTGAGTTGTCCCATGGGATAGAGCATGTCTATTTTGAAAGAATAGGGTTTTCGAAATTTTAATTTAACTATCAACATTTATTGGGTGGATGAGGAGTCCAGAAACACCATAAGTTCTAGAGAGAAACAATACACTTCATAGGACAAGACCACTGCAATAGGCTTATCATCATAGTGAATGAAAATTAAACTCACATGCATTATGCATAGGGCAAGCACCCCACTCCTCCCCCCCCCCGTAAATGTAGCGGGAGAGAACAAGGTGGCATCCCCCGTGCAACCTCCATTTCCATGTCACCAATCATCATGATGAGAAGCTCATATATTAATTTATATTATAATTAATAATAATAATAATTAAAATGAAATTATAAATTATTTATTTATTTATTTATTTTTAATTTTGAAAATGTGAAATATATAATGATGTATTTTAATAATTATCCACATTTAGCAACCATTTAATTTAGATCGCTGCACTAGTTTATAAATAATCAATGGGGGATGCTTGAGCAAGAGGGATCATTTTTTATCCAGGTGGAAAAATGGTGTCTTAGTTTGCATAGGGTCTTGGGAGAACAACTAATAATCATGTTGAATTTTTGGCATTATGGAAAGGGCTCGAAATTGCTTTAGACTTTAAATTTCAAAACGAAATATATTTGGGGACTCGATGTTGGTCACTCCTCAATTTACAAATGTGAAATCTTCAATAGTTAACGAATCGACACCAAGTAGCCAAAGAATCCTTCTCTAGCTTGAAAAGTTTGAAGGGGAAAGCTTTTTTCATATCTTTCGATAATTGAATTTAGAGGCAGACTCATTGGCAAAAAAAGATTCCATGCTGGCACATGAGATTTCCTTTTGAATCAAAGGAGGAGATTCATTCCAATTCCATAATATGCATAACACATGCAAAAAACAATTTATGGCATGATGGCCCAAGGGAATTAAAGTCCTTTGACAAGGTGGGCCGTCGGGACTCTCTTTCTTGGACCTTCACGTTTCATCTTCGACATTGTAATTGTGGTAAACACAATAATTGTTTAATTGGAGGGTATATGTGGTTGTTCCATAAAACACCTCATTACTACATCGGTCACTTCCTCTTAATGGATAATTGCTCAGCCGATCTTTTCTTCAGGTGAAACAGGTAGCCGAGAGTTATTTCGTTGGGAAAAAAATTATTGCACTCGCTTGAGATCGTCCCAATATCTCAAAGAGCCAATGCAAGTGGTTTATAATTGAGGATGGCAGTCTTGTCGCTGCAAGTTGGCTCATGTAAGGTTTATAATCGTCCCCATTTAACAATGATTTCGGTACCCCATTTCTCTCACTGGAAATTGGATGAGGCAGAAGGTGAGACAATTGGTTTGCTCCTGGTTCTCCGCAGATCTATCTTCCTCCCTCCCCGCATGATGCAAATCCTGAGGATTTCTAGATCTTGCTGATGTTATTGAGCGGATGGTAAATGTTGCCCAAGCATTTTTGGCCTCCATCAACATGCTTGAGGATATGATAGAGTGCCATCAAAATTCTTTCCAGCTATGGAAGCGAAAATCCTTATGCATAAGGTGGAAATTGAGGATTCTCTGAAAGATTTAAAAGAGGAAATTCACCTTTTTAGAGAGTGGGTCCCATTGGAGATCTCCTCAATTATGGGAAGTGGCAATATCAATGACGAGCAGGCTATGGGATCCTCTTCTCTAGGTGGAAAAAGAGTTTGTTTCTCCTACGGTCTTGGCAAGGTGGAAACAATGTCCGTTGACTTCTCCAATTTTCAAGGCCTATAGTTTTTGTAGTTAGCTTGTTATCTCTTCCCCTTTTTTGGCATGAATTTTTGTAAATGCATTTGGCTATTGGTGTCTTTTTGTAAGTTCTACAACTATAAAAAAATTGTATGTACTGTTGTACATAGTCAATTATGTGTTAAAGCAACTATGATGTAACTAAGACACTTTATAAAAGTTTCGGACCCTCTCTCCTTTTTTTTTTTTTAATATAATGTAAATATCTATTTCTTTTAAAAAAAAATCAAATAAAATGCAACTTATAATTAAATTTCAAATTTCCATTTAAAGAAATGATTTACACATAGTTAACCTATTATTATTATCTATATTATTTAACATTTTTTTTCTTTGACTTAGATGCAATGCTTTATATTCCACTGAAATTTTTTACTAGAAATATCAATTTATAAAAATAAATAATTTGACTTAGATGCAATGCTTTATATTCCACTGAAATTTTTTACTAGAAATATCAATTTATAAAAATAAATAAAAAAGTGACGTGCGCATGGTGATAGATTGTCCCACATTCATTCTGAGGTTCAGAATAGACAGAGGATGGAGTACAAATTAGCGGGGATTAACGTGAATAATCAAGGAGCCGTGTGGTCAGCATAGAGCGAACCACTCTTTCGCCTTTTACTAAAGAATAATGTGTGTTGGCCACCATCAGCGGCATACGCCAATTTTTGGAGGCTTCTCTTTCACTTCGAGAGGGGAAGCCCACAAAGCTAAACCGAAGCGGAACTTCGAGAGGTTTTGTTGATATTTTGGACTTGATTGATCTTTAAGATGTGGTTGAAAGTTGTTTGTCATGCGATCTTAGGTGACTGTTTCTTTTTGGTAACTAAATGGAGCAAATTAAATGCAAGCAATTTTGACAAACCATGGATAGAACATTGACCTTGGTATGTACGAAAAAGTGAGGGCACTGCTCCAGAAGATTTGCGCATGGAAAAGCGGTTGACTCCCATCATGAAGAAACAGTTTGGAAAACAGTACATCTTGATAGACTCAAGAGTTTGTTCTTATGTACCGGAACTAGCCGTTGACTCCCATCATGAAGAAACAGTTTGACTCCCATCAGGAGAAAACAGTTCATCTTGATAGACTTAAGAGTTTGTTCTTATGTACCTTAACTAGCCACTGAAGTCTTGAATGGTGTGTATATTCAACTATAAAGTAGTCTGGCTAATTGTGTCTTTTTCCCAAATTCCTGAGTCTTCAATGGGTGTATATTCAACTACTCTTTTTCCCAAATTCCTGAGTCTTCAATGGTGTGTATATTCAACTAAAAAGTAGTCTGGCTAATTGTGTCTAATTGTGTCTTTTTCCTGAATTCCTACTTCGAATTCGACTTAATTTGTTATGGAGAAGTTTTAAGTATTACATTGTTGAGTATAAAGAAGTATTACATTGAAGAATTAAATCTTACTACTTGTCATCTCCAACAAAAAGAGTATATTGGAACTAAAATTCACTGCAGGGCCAAGATTCTTATTGTTCAATTAAGAACTAACCCAACTCATTTTCAACTGAAATAGTACATTGGAGCTAACATCTCCAGCATAAAGAGTATATTGGAGCTAACATTCAGTGGAGGGCAAAGTTTCTTATTGCTGAATTAGGATCTAACAAAAAGAGTACATTGGAGCTAAAATTCAGTGGAGGGCAAAGATTCTTATTGCTGAATTAATAATTGCTTAATTAAAAACCAACTATCATCAAAATTCGGTTTGTCATTTTCAACAAAAAGAGTACATTGGAGTTAACATTCTTTGGAGGGTAAAGGTTCTTATTGCTCAATTATGAACCAACTCAACTTGCATCAACTTCGGTGTAAAACCAGACGGTGGAAAAGGCCTAAAGAAGCTTGGGAAGAACGAGTGTGTACATTTTGCACATCTAGGGTATTTTGGAATGTGATGCTCTCAAAGACATCAGATAAAGTTAATGGAATATCTTAGCTTGGCGTTGTTTTTTCAGCAAAGAGATTGTTGAAAGGTTGGGTCATCTTTCAGCGAGGAGATTGTTGGAAGGTTGGGTCGATCGTATCATCAATTTGAATAAAAAATGACTGAATTACAAAAGGTGAAAAACAGGAACGGATGGTCCCATAGACTATTTCATTTTCCAAAATTTCTGTTTCACATAAATGAATCCTGTCAATGCATTGGTTTTTTGGCATTGTCTTTTCAGCGAGAAAATTGTTGGAAGGTGAAACCGGCACATCATCAATTTGAAAAAAGAAAATAACTGAATTGCAAAGCGAAAAACAGGAAACTAACGATCCCATAAACTATTTCATTTTCCAGAATTTCTGTTTTCACACAAATAAATCATGCCAACCATTAATCTGTTCCCTTCATTTATACATAAGTACTCTGGGAACCAATTTTTGCTGTGTAGAAGGCCACAATTTTGCAATCAAGGAAGACGCTGACATACCACGCAGGCAAATAATGAGAGTTTCCATTGAACTTCACAGTGGCGTCAGACTTCGTATTTATATTTAACAAGAACCTGTCACACCGATTAAACATGTGCTTATAGTTCAGGGCCAGGCCCAGAAGATGTGTATTTTGGATCTACATTAACCAATGCTGCTTCACAAAATTTAATGGCTTTGTGCAGCTCATTAAGGTGATCCCATTCGGTTTGCCTCAATATACCATAGTCAGTGGAAGCACCATAGCCATAGCTTATTAGTAATAAGAGGGCCTCCTACTAAGTAACCAAAATTTGTACCTCCACGATACATATAATAGGTCTCTAATGCACCCCCTCTTTTGACGAACTGTGCAACAGAAAACGCAAGCTCCTTAAAATTAACAAATACTTCTCGACTACCAAAGGGTTTTCTGCAATAGAGACTGATAAATAGAATTAGGAATTTGAGTAATAAATTATCTAACAAAGCTGCCGAGATGGAACTTACAGAAAAACTGCAGAGAGATGAAGAAGAGATTTAGGAACCACCTTGCTGCTTAAAAGGTCTGGTGTTAGGATGGTTTATTTCATTATTACATATAAACTTTTAATAATAATAATTGAATTTCAAGGTATTTTTAATAATAATAATAAATGAATTTCAAGGTTGTGTCTTAGTTACAAATGAAAGTGATGGGAAATATTCTTTTGTTTCTGGGATAAGGGACTCTTTCTGGTACTGTAACAATTTCACTCCAGAAGTGTACATACCCTATCTCTTTGTGACGAGAACCTGTAGCTTCCAAAAAGGAAACACATATTTTTAACTATTAGGCCTAGCCATCTATACATTTTCGTAATTGATGGATTTTTTCTTTTTCTTTTTTTAGGCCTCAACTTTTTCCAACTTAACTTATCAAGAATACACAAAATTTGACTTATCAAAAATACACAAAAGTGTTACACATCTCATCCATACTATATTGTTGAGTGCACTTCACTTCTCCCCCATACAATATTTCTATGACTCAATTCAATTGTTATACAAAAGGCAACCACAAAGTCCCATTTTTGAGAAATAATCAGATTCCAATGTCATAAGCCCTTGTCACCTCAACACAGATATAATTACAGATATAAAAAATTAGCAAAAATAAGAACACAAATATGAATCCATTTGTACCTGAAAAGATGGCCAACATAAATTTGCAGTGGAAGGGAATACATATTTTCTCTCCAATGGTTCATAAAATTTTACACTGGTTTGTTGATTGCGTGCTATAGTCATACTTAAATATAAAGAAGATTTTACCAATTTATAATTAGAAGTCACTCCATAAGCAGAGATCCAAATCACCAAGTGAAAATTTTCTACATATATCCAAGATACTAAAATTGAATATATAAATTTATAGTGGAAGGGAATACATATTTTCTCTCCCATGGTTCATATACCAATCAACAGAGTCCCATTTACAGAGTCCCATTTTGAGAAATAATGAGATTCCAATGTCACAAGTCCTTGTCACCTTAACACACACAATAATAAACTAGCAAAAATAAGAACACAAATATGAATCCATTTGTACCTGAAATGTTGCCAAACATAAATTTATAGCGGAAGGGAATACATATTTTCTCTCCCACGGTCCCTATACCAATCTACAGAGTCCCATTTTTGAGAAATAATGAGATTCCAATGTCATAAGTCCTAGTAACCTTAACACACATACAAGAAACTAGCAAAAATAAGAACACACATATGAGTCCATTTGTACCTAAAATGTTCGCCATTATAAATTCACAGCGGAAGGGAATACATATTTTCTCTCCCATGGTTCATAGAATTTTACGTTGGTTTGTTGATTGCGTGTCATAACCATACTTAAATATAAAGAAGACTTGAGCAATTTATAATTAGATTTCAAAAGCAGAGATCCAAATCACCAAGTGAAAATTTTCTAATTTTCTAAAATTGAAGATGAGTATTGAATGTGAAATCTGGAGCGCTGTCCTTTATGACCTTGACTTCATCATAGCCACAACGAACTTGCAATGAAGCTTCAAACTCTTCGTTTCCAATCTTGCCCTGGAATTCCATCAACAAGCGTTTCTCAAAATTAGGCTTCCAAAAAGGGTGTCATATTGAACACTCCGTAATTGTTAGAGAGACTAAATTGAATTGTTTACCAGAGTCTTGGGCGTGCCCTTACCATACCTTAATACTTATCACGGTTCTGACCACTCATAATCTCGGTGAAGATAAAATATATGTGTGACTTAACATAGACACAATGTGCCCAAATTTATGTATATTTGTATCTTGTGATCAGCTTGACTAGCTAGATTATTGGACTGACACAAAGTTGAAGGAAGCACAAAACAAATTGGGAAGGGAGATAGAAGTAGAGAGATCCTAGAAATCAATGCGAAAACAATGAGAAATCGTCGTTGTATCACACATGGTGATGCTATTCTATGGTTGTTGTGGCTGCGATTTTGGTAGAGCACCTAGATTTACTGCTCCAGTGGTCTGAAGGAGATGAAGCTTTGACTGTTCTGGCAGATTATGTGGCCGTCCAAAAAGTTTCTTTAAATTAGTGTTGCTTAATACAATGAGTGCATTGTGAAAGACTGGTGTAAGGATATATTCATTTTGTAGCTTCAGCTTTCCCAATAGTCAAAAAGGACGGGAGAAACTGGAGTAGACATAATGGTGGGAGAGAATTTAGAAGAAGAGAGAGTAAACATTTCTGACATGGAGGGCTCTGTTTTTTATTAAGATATTGAAAACTTCAACATACTTTAAACAAATTGGCTTGTAAATCTCATGGTGATTATTTTAAGAGGATCTGATGCTCATTGCCAGGAATATGTACAACTAAAACAACTAATGAGATTGGAAATGGAAATAGTTTTCTATAACACTTGTTGATATGTTAGATGTGCTACAGCACCAACTAATGAACTTGAAGTATGTTCTCAATGAAGTAGATCTTACAGATCTCAGGCGAAGCTTGACTAGATCCCTTTGTCTTTACTAATATTCCTTTAAGCAGTGCCAAGTTTATAAATTAAGCAGTGCCAAGTTTATAAATTGTGGCATTTCCTAGTCTGAAGCTGATATGCATGCGTTGTTCCCAGTCTTTAATCCATTATATTCTCATCCCACAGGTTGCGTGTCATGCCATCCACTGATGTAAGTTATGCACAAAAAAATATTGCATGCCCCATTTCAGCCGTCAATCATGGCAAGGATGATTGCAAATTCAAATGCTTATGAAATACAATAATTGTCTACAGGAAATACGAGTTGTTCATTGAGAGGATAAAACAACATTCTAGCCCTACGAGTTGTTCATTGAGAGGATAAAACAACATTCTAGCCCTTAATTTGCAGTGCATGCATGTCAGATTGAAATCATTGGTGAAGTCAAACAATTTGTGATGCTTCAAAAAGTGGCATTATGGATGAGACCCTTAATGAAAGTGCTGATATAAGCCTGTGAAATTTTGATTTTTTGAAACATTTGAAGTTTTGTGTCTGGTTTAGTTTTCTCAGTAGCAGACGAAATTTTGATTTTTTGAAACATTTGAAGTTTTGTGTCTGGTTTAGTTTTCTCAGTAGCAGACTCGTATGTATTTTTTCCTCTAAGCATGTAAATTTCTGAATATAAGCAATACAAAAGTTGACCTCATCTAACAAATTTATAAGTGAAAAAGATATATATATATTAAAAATAAGAAAAGTTTACAAATATATGGAAATTAATTTACAAATCTATTTAAAAAACAAACAAAAATAAAACCTAGGCAAAGAATTTTCAAATATAGAATGTTTACAAGATGATAAATTTGATGTAATATGATTAAGATATTGGTGTTTTATAACTAGTTTTTTTTTTTTTTCTCCCACATTTTTTTAAATTGTTAATTTTATAATAGAATAATATAAATAATTTATGACTAAAATTTTTAAGTGGTAATAGGTGTGAGGGTTATCTTTTGTCCTAGAGGAGAAGTTGAGTTAATCTTTGTTTTCTTAAACGGGTTGGATTCAATGATAGAAAGTGAAGAATTTTTCATTATTGGGCAAGGTTCAATTCTTGTGAGGGCCTAACTCTAAAGCCATGACGACACCATAAAATAGTGGTCAAATGTGTTGTTCTGGACATTAATTCACAATTTATAACAAAAAAAATAGACATGAAATAAGAAATCACACACATGAAAATGGTATTTTTCTCGGGGAAAGCAATATGCTAAAAACCCCAATGTCTACTTGCATTAATTTGATGAATAAATATGTATTACAATTTCTTTGCTCAATTGAGCACAACCTGCAAGTGCGTAACCTATCTCTCTATGCATTGAGAAGCTATGACCCAGACTTAGTCAATTCCTGTCTCTGCTTGAGCTCTTATTTCCTTGTACAATTCTTGCCTCTGCTTGAGCTCTTATTTCCTTGCACAATTCCTGAGGAAATTAGGCCGCTATTATTTAGGAATTTCCTCCTTAATGCTTGTGCAATTCCTAAGATTGATCACCTAACCAATACAATAAACTATACCCTCAATCTAATATATAATTAATTGTACGATGCATTGGAATCTCCACCACAACTGGGGAACTCGAATTCGCTGCATGCATGATCCAATTTAGTTGCATGCATCAATTAACTAGATGATCTCTGAGTTAGATTGTTGTCCCACTACTCAATTGACCATGCACTAGTTTAATTGAGTACAATTGAAACTAATTGAACTAGATTGCTATAAATTATCAATCAACATATGCAAACTGAAATCCAACTCATTAAGTCTAATTTTATTGAGCTAACCGAGTAACAAGAGCCATGCCACACAAGTTAACTGCATCCAAGTTGTATGGTGATGTGGAAATTTGAAATTTCTCAATTTTATCAAGGCAAAATCAAATTGAGAATTTCTTGCTACATTTTTCAACACTCCCTCTTAGTAAGAAAGGGATTATCAACCACCCCTATCCTACACCAGTGGAATGTACTGCATGCAAAACCTCTCACTGTTGATGCTACTACTACAACATTCGCAATTGCGAAGCATCCAAAAAAATTGAATCAACTGTGTTTGCAACTGTCTACTAGGAAAAATGTGTTGTTGTTGACTCCGCTACTGAGCCTCCTGCTCTGTTGTCAACATTCCTCTGCACTCCTCTGTATCTGACTGACATTGATCCTCTTGCTACTGAATATTGTGAGCCCATGTAACAAGTTAAGGATCCACGTGGAGAATACCTCAATGGATCCTGCCCCAAATTTCTACACTCCTAGGACTAGGGCTCTACATCACCCCACCTCACACCTGGAGGTATGGCATCATGTGATCCCTCTACCCACTTAGATCAAACTCTCCTCTTACTGGAGGTCTCTGAATGGTTCTCTTCATCATTATCCTCCTGGTGATCCCAACTGCCAACTGGTTGAGGCTCCATCTTGAGAGCTAAATCATGCTCCCTCTCGACCACAACATATTTAATCCATGCCTTGCTCTTCAAGGTTGTGCATGCATCTTCCTCTAATATGTAGAGGCTCTTGATCCTCCCACCAAATTGCTTGATTTGAAATGAAGAAATATGCCTGAGGTAGGCCTTCCCATCTTTGAAGACTACCTCATACCCTTTGTCTTCAATCCTCAATTTGTTCACTAGATCAAGTTTCCTGGCTTCATTTCTATTTCTGAATAGCTCATTGAGGGTCTTCCAAAAAGCAAAGGGAATATATTTTCCATGTAATTTCGAGACTATGTGGTCTCTCACACCCTCCAGGATGATCCTCCTAGCTCTAGCTACATCTTTCTTCCACAAAGAAAATTTATGGGCATCAGATGCTTGTGGTTTTGAAACATTTGTCTTGATGTATTCTAGAAATCCATTGCCATCCAATACTACCTCCATGTGATCCTTCCATGTGATGAAATTAGAACTGCCTTCCAAGGCATACTCTAGTCTCAACCCTTTGAAGGTCATCTTCCCAACTTTGTAGAGATCCCGCTACACTTAACTGCAAAATTGATCCTCCTGAGAACAACTTCGAAATTCATGCTCGAATGTGAATCCTGCTCTGATACCATGTAGAAATTATGATGTAGATTTGCAACTGCTCATGAAGTTTTAAACAAAATCACAAGACACATACCTACTCTACTGCTCTACGAACAATAATTCACAATTTAGAAAAAAAAAATTAGATATGTAATAAGAAATCACACACATGCAAATGGTATATTTCCTGGGGAAAGAAATATGCTAAAATCTCCAATGTCTTCTTGCATTAATTTGATGAATATAGATGTATTACAATTGCTTTGATCAATTGAGCACAACCTGCAAGTGCATACCTATATTTCTGCTCACTAAGAATATCTAACCCAAACTTAGTCAATTTTTTCCTTTGCTTGAGCTCCTATTTCCTTGCATAATTACTGAGTAAATTAGGCCCCTATTATTCAAGAATTTCTTCCAAAATTCTTGCGCAATTCCTATGATTGATCACCTGACCAATAAAATAAACTATACACTCAAGTTAGTATATAATTAATTGTACATTGCCTTGGAATCTCCACCACAGTTGGGTAACTCGAATTCTCTACACGCATGAGCTAATTTAGTTGTATGCATAAGGTAATTGGATGACCTTTGAGTTAGACTGATGTCCCACTACTCAACTGACCATGCAATAGTTTTATTGACTGTTGGAACTAGTTTAATTGAGTACAAATGAAACTAACTGAATTTGATTGCTATAAATTAGTAATCAACGCATGCAAACTGAAAACCAAATCATTAACTAAAAATTTACTAAGCTAACTAAGTGACAAGAGACATGCACACAAGTTAGTTACATCCAAGTTGTCTGCTGATGTGGAAATTTGAATTTTCTCATGACAAAATAAAATTAATAAGAATTTCTTGCTGCATTTTTCAACATACCAGAGGAACCCAATAGCCTGCCTAACATGTAACTACTAGTAAACCTCTATGAGTATACAACCTGTCCTCCTTTCCGCAAACTAGGTCACAATTGGGGGGATTTGAACCTTGGATCTCTCAATTTTTTACAGATTTTACATTACTTCGATCACCAATTGAGCTACTCCCCTAGGATGTAATCAAAGAAACTATATTTAAAATGGTTTCGTGACTTGTGCATACATATGTGGATCAAATTCCACCCCCATGTCCTTTAAAACTATAAATCCCATTGGGCTAGACCGAATGGTGGACATCCTACATTGGAAGGCATTTTCCAACTAATATAAGGGCCCCACCCAGGTTCAGAACATGGTTTCTATGTCTAACATGGCTTGTGAGAAGTTGCCTTAGATTCATAAGTATAGTGGCAGTCCCACTTACTCAATCTTAGGTCTCCTTGGTGACAAGTGACATGTTTACCAATTCTCTTGATTAACAAAATCCTTTGCTTAGAGTTTGGAGAGAGCTTCCAATAATCAACCTGAAGCTTATGATTTTTTTCAATGGCTTATCTTAGCCAGGGCTTGGGGTTTCTCATCATTATGAATCGTTGGAAACTGAAATATTATAATAGAGCGTATTCAAAAAGGTACTTCTCCTTGAGACTTGCATCTTATCTCAATTTTTCATCGTATTAGACCTCTGTTGGATTCTCGAAGGTTAATTTTTCCATATCCTTCAACACTATAACATTATAATAGATCAAATGGAAAACTGTGTTACATCTCTAGAATCAGTCTCATTGTCGATAAAGGATTGTTTAAATTACTCCCCCATTCCATGAAATCTATGGCGAGAAGAATGGAATGTCTTCACTCTTATTCCATGAAAATTATGATGATTAGAAAAGAAGGTTTTGGTGGGTGGATGAGCTCCTTAAGTCCATGGTGTTCATGTGCATCCACCATTGCAGTAAAATTGGGTGGAATCAAAACATGATATCTCTCTATGTGAAATGACACCACCACGATGTGGGAAGTAAAATCCTGCATGAGTGCATGCGAAGGTTTGGGTCGTTTGATATGAATACAAGCATACTTTCATGGATATTTTCAATTCCAATCCTGCTTTTGATGGACTTGGTAGATGGTTGGAATGAATTTGTCTTAATGGACTTGTGGGAAGGAAATATTCTAAAGGTCTAAGTGACAATTAAGCATGATGAATTGTGGTGTAATTGGGAAATCTCCACAATGCATTGGGTTTCCAAGCAACTTTGTCCATTGAGACCCTCATGGGAACTTCTTAGTATGACGATCCTCTATCATTATCTGATCATTTATATTTTATCAGTGGATGATAATTGCAGTGTGAGTGTTTTTCATTCCAATTTAAATACCGAGAAGTGTTATGTGGAGTTTAGTCTAGCATGCAAGCCTTCTATTTTGGTGGTGGAGTTTTTAGGGTCCGTTTTGGTTATTTTTTATGAAGGTTTTGTTGCCCTACTGTTGTAGCCACAACACCCCCATATTTTTGGGGGCCCTCCATATAAATTGGTTTTTTATTTTGTTTTAAGTTTCCTTTCGGCCTTGATCACGTTCGTGTAAAGTGTTGTTTTCCACTTCATGATCATTTTCTCACATAATGATACTATGCCACTTCACACTATCATTCCTCTCCTTTTACGACACTTGCATCATTTGTCTCGTTTTTCCATATCGCTTCACATTTTACATTTGGTTTACTTGATAACATTTCCTTCACACCTCAACTAGCTTCACCTTATCATCATCTTTGGTTACCTTATTCATGCTAATCAATGACCTCGATGCTTTGTTTGGCACCTAAAATCTAGGTGCATTTTCTTTGATTAGACAACAATTTCTCCAATTACATTTTCATTTGTTGACTTCATATATTTCTTCACTTTGAGAATATGGCTTAATAAGCTCCCTTAAAATTGTTTAAAAGTTTTGGCTTATCGTAACTTTTTATGACATTTCATAATTTTCATAGTATAAATAATGTACATATCTTGAAATATATATAGTTATGTACATTGTACGTTATTATTAATATAATCATTATTTTAACATAATATATAAACCAACATATAATTCAAAACTATGTCATTATTTCTTACCAAAACTTCAAAAAATATTCTAATGCCAAAAAAAGCTTTTAAAAACACAAAACACCAAACATACATGTACACATTATAATTAATTTTAATATGGCATGAAATTTGTAAACAAAACAAAATAATTTTAAAATGAGTCATATCATAAACATTGTATATAAAACACATTATATACCAGCCTATATCCATCTTAACTCTGGATCTATCAAGCGCCGAGAGAGATCAAATCTCTAGAGGTGCAAACTTTTTTTTTGAGTGCAAAACTTGAGGAAAGGTTTGCACCTCGAGAGATTTGATCCCTCTCGGTGCTTGATAGATCCAGAGTTAAGATGGATCTAGGTTGGTTTCAGTAGTGTGCGGCCAAGGAAAATCTATCGAACATATGATTAATTTTATCAATAATATGTAAATATAGATAATATAAATATAATCATTTTATATATGCTAAATATGTCTGATATTTATCTGATCATTTTAATTTTAAAATTTGCTAAGTTACCTCAGTTGTTTGAGATGATAAATATTGTTAATAAATTTAATGATGAAATAAAAAAATTGAATGCAAAGTAACAATGTAATATTGTTGAATGATAGAAAATGAAAATAATAAGAATGCAACGAGTTACGAATAATCTTCATTGTGATCAATCTCAAATTATTTTCTTTTACTATTCTTATTGTCACCCTTGTTAGTTTTGTCATATTTTCTTATTGATTATATGAAAAGGGCAACTGAAATCATAAATCATTTAAATATTTAGCTTGAACTATTGTACTAAACATCATACATTGTCTTTATTGCTCTTCAATATTAATAGGTTGATTTACTATAACACAAATATTAATGTACATTGTCAATAATTTTGTGTGCTTACACTGAAATCAATGCACAATGTTAAACCAATCACTTTAAAATTAATTTACCATCAATGTACATCCAATTACATCAAATAAGAAATCAACGTCTACACTGAAATCAATGCACATATTGCAAATAGTAAAATAAAATTAGAAAACAACATCTACACTGAAATCAATGCATCTAATGTAGGTAATCAAATAGGATTAGAAATTAACATCTACACTGAAATCAATGCATCTAGTGCAAGTAAGCAAATAAGATTAGAAACAAACATCTACATTGATATCAATGCATCTAGTGCGAGCAATCAAATAGGATTAGAAATCACCATCTACACTGAAATCAACATATTTAGTGAGAGCAATTAAATATAATTAAAATGAAATCAATACATTTAGTGCGAGCAATCATATAGGAATAGAAATCATCTGCATTGAAATCAATGCATCTAGCACAAGCAATTAAATATAATTAGAAATCAACATCTACACTAAAATCAATGCATCTAGTGCAAACAATTAAAATGGATTATAAATTACCATTTACACTGAAATCAATTCATCTAGTGCAATAAATCTTCTTCCCTATCTCCTCCCTCGAACTACATCTCTCTTTCCCTCCATCTCTCCACTCTCTCACATCCTTCCTCTTCCTTCCTCTCTCTCCATTTCTTTCCCACATCTATCTCTCTCTCTCTCTTCACCCTACAACTATGTTACTATATCCGTCCCTCTCTCCTTCTATCCTCCCTTCTCTCCATATCTCCTTCTTTATCTCTTTATCTCACCCCAAAACATACACACACTCTCTCCATATCTCCCTTGTCACTTCATTTATCTCTCCACCTCTCACTCTCTATGTATTCCTTCTTCCATCCCTCTCTCCCCCTCCAAATCCATCTCTCTATCCTTCCATCTATCCTTCTATCTCCCTCCCTCTCTCCTCCTCTCTTTCGTCCTTCCTCTCTTTCCCTCTCTCCCTCTCCTTTTATTTTCCCTCCAATATTCTCTCTTCCCCCATCACTCTCTTCCTCTCTCTCTCTCATGTCCTCTCTCTGTCCTTCCTCTCTCTCCCTTTCTCTCCTACCTCTCTCTCTCTCTCAACATCTACACTAAAATCAATGCATATAGTGCAAGAAATCAAATAGGATTATAAATAACCATGCACACTGAAATCAATGCATCGAGTGCAAGAAATAATCTTCCCTCTCTCCCCCCTCCAACTCCATCTCTCTTTCCCTTCCTCTCTCTACTCTCTCACATCCTCTCTCTCTTCCTTCCCCTCTATCTCTTTCTCTCCCACGTCTCTCTCTCTCTCTCTCTCTTTATCATTCTATCTCCCTCTCTTCACCCTCCAACTATGTTACTATATCCCTCGCTCTCTCCTTCTCCCCCCATTCGCTCCATCTCTCCTTATTTTTCTCTTTATCTCACCCCCAAAGATACACATTCTCTCTCTCTCTCTCTCAACATAGACACTAAAATCAATGCATATAGTGCAAGAAATCAAATAGAATTAGAAATCACCATCCACACTAAAATAAATGCATCGAGTGCAAGAAATAATCTTCCCTCTCTTCCACCTCCAACTCCATCTCTCTTTCCCTCCCTCTCTCCACTCTCTCACATTCTCTCTCTCTCTTACTTCTCCCCTATCCATTTCTCTCCCATGTCTATCTCTCTTTCTATCTCCCTCTCTCTCCCTCTTTTCACCCTCCAACTTTGTTACTATATCCCTCCCTCTCTCCTTCTCCCCCCATTCCCTCCATCTCTCCTTATTTTTCTCTTTATCTCACCCCCAAACATACACATACTCTCTCTCTCTCTCTCTCTCTCTCTCTCTCAACATCTACACTAAAATCAATGCATATAGTGCAAGAAATCAAATAGAATTAGAAATCACCATTCACACTAAAATAAATGCATCAAGTGCAAGAAATAATCTTCCCTCTCTTCTACCTCCAACTCCATCTCTCTTTCCCTCCCTCTCTCCACTCTCTCACATTCTCTCTCTCTTACTTCCCCCTATCCCTTTCTCTCCCATGTCTATATCTCTTTCTATCTCCCTCTCTCCCTTTCTTCACCCTCCAACTATGTTACTATATCCCTCCCTCTCTCCTTATCCCCCCATTCCCTCCATATCTCCTTATTTTTCTCTTTATCTCACCCCCAAACATACACATACTCTTTATTTCTCGCTTGTCACTCCCTCTCTCTCTCCACTTCTCGCTCTTTATGTATTTCTTCTTCCCTCCCTCTCTCACCCTCCAACTCCATCTCTCTATCCCTCCCCCTCCTATCTCCTTCCCTCTCTCCTACTCTTTCTCTTCCTTCCCCTCTCCGCTTTCCTCTCCTACCTCCCTCTCACACCTTCCTTCCTCTCCTAAACTAAAATAAAATGCAGGAGCAATAGAAATCAAACCTGAAAATCAATTGCAGCTCGTTGACACTGAAATCCTTCCCACAAACATTATTTTCCAAATAAATCCAAATAAGTTCTTTAATGCTGAAATCCTTTCCCACAAATACTATTACTACCACTTTCGAACAACTCCCGAAATCCTTTCTCACAAATATTATTTCATTGTTCCAAAAATCACAAAATCTTCGAGACTTTGTTTGTGCTAAATTTATATATGTAGGGAGAGAAGTGATTTTTCATTAGGGCCGACATTAGATTAATTAGATTAAATTTTAAATGTTAAATATTAAACATTATTTTTACATTTACGTTTACATGTTTATTGTTATCTGAGATAGGCATTGCATATAGTGTACTCAAATACCAACCTACATGATCCAAATTTGTTAAATTTAATAATATTAATATTATAATATAATAATGTGAATATTAGAATTAACAATAATATTAATATTAATACTAGGGATAATATGTAGGAATTTACAGGGTAAGTTCCATAGATCAAGAACCAAAGGTTACCGCTCACAAACAGATCACAAATCAATACACCAGTATAATCACGTGGTTAAAACCCTCAGAGAGGGAAACAATCCACGTGATTATACTGGTGTACTGATTTTTGATCTATTTGTGAGAGGTGACCTTTGGTTCTTGATCTACGGAACTTACCTTGTAAATTCCTACATGGTATCAGAGCTTTTTTGAGGGTTGTGTCCGTTGTTGATCAAAATCCGAAGCCGGTTTGACTGCATGCGAATGCCGTTTTGTAGATCTACTATTTCTGTAAATTTTTGGGCTTGGAGAACTACTCGGTTGTGTTTGGAGCGTCTGTTACAGTGAGGAACGCCTTTCTTTTCATGCAAAAAGGTTTCCGGGTGCCCAAGTTATGTCAGTTTAGATATGGAGGTATAAAGCATCTATTTTGCAGTTATATTTGTTTAGTGTTTTGCTTATTTCAGTTTTTTATCTGTTTATTTTTGGTATTAAGGTTTTATTTATTTGCCGGATCTATACCCTCTTCTCTGTGTATGCTCTTTGCTATGCGCTTCGTGCGATCTCGGCAAATCAGAAACAGGAAAAATATATTTTTTTGCTACGTATGCTCTTTCCCCGTGTCTTTGTGCGATCTCAGGAAATCAGAAATAGTGAAAAAAATGATAGTTGCTAGTAAGGCTAACCGAAAATCTAACATTCTATCGTAAGACTTTGCATATCGTTTTTTTTGCTCGGTTTCTGTGTTCTTTTGTGCAGGAAAAGGCATGCACACCAAAGAGTTAAAAAAAAAAAAAAAAACACCTTCCTCCTTTCATACAATAATGTGATCCTTTTACTATCTCACTTGGTGAGGGGTTAGTTTATGAGAATATTTGTCTTGGGTTCAAGTCTCCTTCTCAAGCTTCTTTTGTAAAAAAATTTTGTTCAAAGGGGCAGATTTTTTTTTTTTTTTAAAGCCGCACTTCATCCTGTTCCTGTAACTATTCAACGTCTACAACTCAGATTTTTCAAAAGGCATAACTTCTTCATCCAGAAGCCATTTTTCGAGCCATTTTTTTTTAAACGACCTAATTTTTCGAGATATTTCCATTGGAGAAATTACTTTCAACTTTTCTCAGCTTCAGTTTCTTTTTTTTAAATGGAAAGGCATGCCCGGTTATTCTTAACATTACCAATTATTTCCAATGGCTACCTCACATGGTAGATATACTTAGAAGTAAATGGCTTTATAGAATAGCCACAGGAAAAGAAACTAAACCTTCTGATGATGATAAAGTTCCTAAATGGGAAAATAGACAAGATCAAACACGAGGGTTGATAGGAATGTCCATTGCTCAAGATCTTCGATTTCACATCCTTGACATTGACACCCTTGATAAAGCCCTAGAAAAGCTAAATAATGTTTTTGGCATTCAAAATCAAATCAGGGCCCACCAGCTTGAAAATGAGTTGCTTACTTTGGACCTTAATAATTTCTCCTCTATTGAAGACTTTTTTTCCAAATTCAAGACCCTTAGACTTCTTTTAGAAGGGTGTAAGGTCAAAAAGGAAGATGGTAGCCTCATATATTGCATTCTTGCTAAGCTTTGCCCTGCATACTCTGTATTTTTTTCCACCTTCCATTCCACCAGAGAAGACATCATTTCTTCAAGAACCACCTACAAGAATCCATCTTTTGATGCCTTTTATGATTCTTTGATAAGAGAACAAGAAAAAATTTTACACCTTGGTCTTATCATTGCTGGAAACGCTTCTATGAAAGCCTTAGCAGCGCAACAACAACCATATAAAAATAATCCCAAGAATCAGTATCCTAAAAAATATGGTCCTAATCCAAACAAGGGCTCTAAGAAATTTCAGCTGCAAACTGAAAAATCAAATCACCAAAATAACAAGGCAAATCAAAACAAAGGGAAGAAGACAGATAGACATTTCAACTTTTGCAATCGGGATGGCCATATAGAGTCCAAATGTTTTAAGAAGATGGAAGCCTTAGAAGCTGCAATGAAGAAGCACAACATCAATTTGGAGCATTCTTCACCTTCATCTTCAGGCATGGCACTTTCTGCTTGTGGTTGTCAAGCATCAAGATCTGGTTATGCATTAAATGTATCTTCTTCTTCTCCTTCTCATGAGTGGCTCATTGATTCTGGAGCTTCTTACCACATGGCTTAAAATAAATCCATGTTTTCTTCTTTAAATGATTGTAACACCAAACATATTTATGTTGGTGATGATAGATCTCTTAGTGTTGTAGGATCTGGAACCATTCATCTAGATAATGGTTAGTTTAATGATGTACTATGTGTTCCTACCTTGTCATGCAACTTTCTATCTGTTTATCCGATAACTCATTCAAGTGAAGGGAAAATAGTAGAATTCTCACCTCATGATGTTGTAATCAAGGACCTCAAAGATCCTAAACATATTTTAGCTACTGGCATTGATGATGATTCCACAAGGTTGTATAAATTTGACAACTTTGGGTCATCATATCTTCCCTCTGTTTTTGTTGCTCATAATGATGATGTGAGCAAACTTTGGCATGAGCATTTGGTCACTTAAATTACCGTTCTCTTCAAACTCTATGTAAGGAAAATATGGTGACGGGACTTCCTATGGTATCTTGCCGAGATGGTGTTTGCTCCGGATGTGTACTCGGAAAACATCATCAGGATAGTTTTGACAAACGTGCCTCTTGGCACGCTTCAGCCCCTTTGCAGCTTGTGCACAGTGATATATGTGGTCCACTTCTTGTTGTTTCTTTCTCTGGTTGCAAGTACTTCTTAACTTTCATTGATGATTTTTCCAGACGCACTTGGGTATATTTCTTAGAACTCAAGAGTGAAGTTTTTAATATGTTCTTGGCCTTTAAGGCCTTTGTTGAGAAATAATATGGACATCAAATTCTTAAGTTAAGATCAGACAATGGCGGAGAATATGTTAACAACAAATCTATCAACTTCTGTACTGAGCATGGAATTCAATTGCAACATACTGTTCCATATCTCCACAACAAAATGGTGTAGCTGAAAGGAAGAATTGCACCTTAAAAGAAATGGCTAATTGTATTCTTCAATCTAAAGGACTTGGTCTCAATTTTTGGGCAGAAGCCATTAACTGTGCAAATTACATAGTAAATCGCACTCCTACTAAGGTTTTAAAGAATATAACTCCAGAAGAAGCTTGGAGCTCAATCAAACCAAATGTAAGTCACTTTCGTATTTTTGGAAGTGATGCTTGGGCCCATATTCCAGATGCGAAACATAAAGCCTTAGAACCTAAGAGTGGAAAATGTATTTTTGTTGGATACTTTGAAGATGTCAAAGGATATAGACTTCTTCAACCAAAATCCAAAAACATTATCATTAGAAGAGATGTAAAGTTTGATGAAAATATATCGACCTGCAAGCCTAGTTCGGTGGGTATGCCACCTTTGGCCTGCGAGCCTCATTCAACATATGTGCCACCTCTCTCTCTCTCTTCTATTTTTAATAGCATTCCTTCTAGTTCAGATGATGACAATGAGGATGAAAATCCTCCTCCAGCTCGTGAAATTGTTCCTTATACTCCACCGCTTCTAAGATGGGTCCGCTCTACTCAGGATGCAATAGGTTCTCTTGCAGGTGACCCTGCCGATCGACGACGTACACTTTCTTAGTTCGAAAGAGCTTCTTCATTATTGGCTCAAGTTCCAGAAAAAATTGATCCAAAAACCTTTGAAGAAGCCTTCAGTAATCCAGATTGGGATGAAGCTATGAATGAAGAGTATCGTTCCTTATTAGCAAACAATACTTGGGATCTTTTTCCTCTTCCAAAAAGAAGAAAAATTGTTAGATGCAGATGGGTTTACAAAACAAAGTTTGGAATAGATGGAAAAGTGGATAGACATAAAGCTCGTCTTGTCGCTAATTTTTTTTCACAAGTTGAAGGCATTGACTATACTGAAACCTTCTCCCCTGTTGCCAAAATGAATTCTATCCACCTTGTTCTTTCCCTTGCTGGCTCCTTTAAATGGGAAGTCCATTAGATGGATGTTAAATCCGCCTTCTTACATGGAGATTTGCACGAAGAAATCTGCATGGAACAACCCCCTGGCTTTATCAAAAAAGACTCCAGCCTTGTTTGTCGCCTTAGGATGTCTCTTTATGGTCTCAAACAAGCTGCTCGGGCTTGGTATGCCAAAATGGATAGATTTCTCTTAGATAAAGGATTTTCTAGGTGTCATTCTGACAACACTGTCTACACCAAGAAAGTGGGTAATTCCTTCACCATCCTTGTTCTTTATGTTGATGATCTTATCCTTACTGGTGTTGAAGATTGCAACAAGAAACAGTGAAGGAGGCATCCTGAAACATCATTCCTGATGCTAGTTGCAAAATGATCACCTAAACTAGGTGGGGGCCACACAGGTGATTTTTGTCGCAAAGTCTATTTTTAGACATATGGATCATGTTCTTTAAGTTGTGGGATGCTATTTGTGGATGGTTGGTCAAGTTGGAAAAATAGATGGATTTCTATTTTTAGACATACTGGGTGGAATCTATTTTTAGATTTCCAGTCTAAAAATAGATATGTCGAATATTATTAGCTCTTAATAATATTTGGACTCTAAACATTATCTTATCTTCTTGGATCACTTCAGTTAAGTGCACAGAAGTGGCACATGCAGCTGACAGAAGGAATTACGCTATTCCTGAGGGTTAAGTGAAGCTATTGCATGGAGACTTTAGTTAGAACTCATGTGACAGAGTTTGGTGGAGTTGATTGAGTAAGTTAGTGGAGTTGTATTCGGTTTAACTAATCTAAACATAGTTGAGCTAGTTGTATCTAGTCTAACTGATTGATACACTAGTGAGAGTGGTGTGAATTAATTATTAATTAATTCACTAATTATTAACTCATAAATAAACTAAAGAATACATCAGTTAACGGTGCATGGATAGTTTCGGTGGAGACCGGTGCAGAAGATAGGTGAAAAGGCAAGTGTGACTATCGAGTTGTGACTATAAGTGATGCATGGTTTGCATCCAACACTTAGTAGAGATGCATAAAGGCTTGCGTGAGAAAGTGCAGGGTAATACAATTCTCATCCAAGAGGCATTCTTCAACGAAGTTAACGGTAGAGGCAGGCTAAAGGCCCCGGAAAGATCGGTGCATGGGATTTGCAAGATCGAGCACGATTAGTGTGTAGAGAGTGGAGATTATGCGAGAGAGATGAGGGCTTTGTATGATGATTGTTACATGATATCTATGACATATATAATATACAGATAGTTGGGGGTTTTCAGCTTTAATATTTCCCATTACATACTATGTTCATGTGTGTGAATTTTTATGGTTTTAATGTGTGCATGCAATTGATTATATTTCCGCATGTGATGATCAATGGTAGAAGAGATTCTGTATTGTGCATGAAGATAAAATAGTGTGTGATCAGGAGAATCTTGGTGGATAACATATCATTTATTCAAATTTCTACATGGTATCAGAGCGATATTGATCATTGGATTAATTACAAAGCATTGAAGCGGTTGAGTTTTAGGATAAACTCAGGAAAATAAAAATGGAGAAGAATGACACTATTCCGGTATACTTGAAAAAGTTTGTCCACTGCAGGGATGAGCTTGGGAGTGTAGGATTTAGTGTGGATGAGGAAGGACAAGTCAAGAAGGTTGGGATTCGAGCAAAGAATCTCTACAAACTTGAAGTAGATGGGATGTCTACGAAGCTTCCTACTGTTGGGAAGTGCGAGAAAGACATGCAATTGATGCTTGAGAGGGAGAAAGTTTTGCATGCAGGTAAGAGTGAACCTCGGGATGTGGAGCAGCCACAAGATGAGGATCATGGAGTGGAAGAAACCACTCATGCGAGGAGAAATTTTGTGCCGGATAGGGCGGAGGAGTGCATGTAGCTATACCACCGAGTGAAGAGGTGGGGCGACATGCATGATTAATCCCAAGAGGAGATTCTGAGGCGGGGATTCATGGAGATGGTGTGGATCTCATGAATTGAACCTAACTACTAGCTACAAGGTGACCACACATAGAGCAGCAGTAAGCATGATCAATTGGATTGATGCGGGCGAGATCAAAGTGACGGTGTCGGATGCGGAGCATGGTTCGAGTTGACGGCAAGTGCGAGTGCATGGGTGCAAGAGTTCAACAACGCGGTGGTTCCGATGACATGTGCGGTTGGGCCCAAGAGTCGAAGAATTTGATGATAGATGCATCAGACTGATTGATTTGTTTGGAGCCTATTCAGTTTCAGAGGAGTTGCAGAGCAGATGCATGGAGTTGCATGGCACTTGTGAAGGTTGCAGGGAAAATGCATGGAGTTGCATGTCGCATGAAAAGACAGTCCTTTCTTGTTGAGAGGGAGTGTTGAAGATTACAACAAGAAATAATGAAGGAGGCATCCTAAAACATCATTCCTGATCCTAGTTGGAAAGTGATCACCTAAACTAGGTGGGGTCCACACAGGAGATTTTTATCATGAAAGTCTATTTTTAGACTATGTCTATTTTTAGACATATGGATCATGTTCTATGAGTTGCAGGATGCTATTTGTGGGTGGTTGGTCAAGTCGGAAAAAATAGATAGACTTCTATTTTTAGACATATTGGGCAGAATCTATTTTTAGATTTCCGGTCTAAAAATAGATATGTCGAATATTATTAGCTCTTAATAATATTTAGACTCTAAACATTATCTTATTCTCTTGGAGCACTTTAGTTAAGTGCACAGATGTGAAAACACGGGGGCGGCGGGAAGGGGTACGCTATTCCTGAGGGTTATGTGAAGCTATTGCATGGATACTTCGGTTAGAACTCATGTGACAGAGTTTGGTGGAGTTGATTGAGGAAGTTAGTGGAGTTGTATTCAGTTTAACTAATCTAAACATAGTTGAGCTATTTGTATCTAGTTTAACTGATTGATACAATTAGTGAGAGTGGTGTGAATTAATTATTAATTAATTCACTAATTATAAGTTCATTAATCAACTAAAGAATACATCAATTAACTTCAGTGCATGGACAGTTTTAGTGGAGACCAGTGCAAAGATAGGTGAAAGGGAAAGTGTGACTATCAGTTGTGACTATAAGTGATGCATGGTTTGCATCCAACACTCAGTAGAGATTCCTATAAAGAATATATGAGCAAGGCTGGGGTAATACAATTCTCATCAAGAGGCAGTCTTCAACAAGTATTGCGCAGTAGAGGCAGGGTAAAGGCTGGCAAAGATCGGTGCATGGGATTTACAAGATCGAGCCTGATTAGTGTGTAGAAAGTGGATATTATACTGAGAGCTTGTGAGGAGCTTTGTATGATGATTGTTACATGATCTCTATGACATATATAATATACAGATAGTTGGGGTTTCTAGCTTTAAGCCTTCCCATTACATACAATGTTCATATGTGTGAATTTTTATGGTTTTAATGTGTGCATGCAATTGATTTTATTTCCGCATGTAATGATCAATGGTAGAAGAGATTTTGTATTATGCATGAAGCTAAAATAGTGTGTGATCAGGAGAATCTCAGTGGATAACATATCAGTTATTCAAATTTCTACATGGTATCAGAGCGATATTGATCATTGAAGCAATTGCAAAGCATTGAAGCGGTTGAGTTTTAGGATAAACTCAGGAAAATAAAAGTGGAGAAGAATGACACTATTCCGGTATACTTGACAAAGTTTTTCCACTGCAGGGATGAGCTTCAGAGTGTAGGAGTTAGTGTGGATGAGGAAGGACAAGTCAAGAAGGTTGGGATTCAAGCAAAGAATCTCTACAGACTTGAAGTAGATGGGATGTCTACGGAGCTTCCTACTGTTGGGAAGTGCAAGGAAGACATGCAATTGATGCTTGAGAGGGAGAAAGTTTTGCATGCAGGTAATAGTGAACCTAGGGATGTGGAGTAGCCACAAGATGAGGATCATGGAGTGGAAGAAACCACTCATGCAGAGAAATTTTCTGCCAGATGGGCAGAGGGAGTGCATGCAGCTATACCACCAGGTGAGAGGTGGGGCGACATGCATGATTAATCCCAAGAGGAGATTTTTGGGCAGGATTCATGGAGATGGTGTGGATCTCATGAATTGAACCTAGCTACGAGGTGCCCACACATAGAGCAGCAGTAGCATGATTAGTTGGATTGATGCAAGCAGATCAAAGTGACAGTGTCAGATACTGGAGTGTGGTTCAGAGTTGACAGCAAGTGCAGAGTGCATGGGTGCAAGAGTTCAACAACGCAGTGGTTCCTGATGACATGTACAGTTGGGCCCAGCAGAATTCGAAGACTTTGATGATAGATGCATCAGACTGATTGAGTTGTTTGGAGCCTGTTCAGTTTCAGAGGAGTTGCAGAGCAGATGCATGGAGTTGCATGGTGCTTGTGAAGGTTGCAGGGCGAATGCATGGAGTTGCATGTCGCATGCAAAGACAGTCCTTTATTGTTGAGAGGGAGTGTTGAAGATTGCAACAAGAAACAGTGAAGGAGGCATCCTGAAACATCCTTCCTGATCCTAGTTGGAAAGTGATCACCTAAACTAGGTGGGGGCCACACAGGTGATTTTTGTCACAAAGTCTATTTTTAGACTATGTCTATTTTTAGACATATGGATCATGTTCTATAAGTTGTGGGATGCTATTTGTGGATGGTTGGTCAAGTTGGAAAAATAGATGGATTTCTATTTTTAGACATATTGGGCGGAATCTATTTTTAGATTGCGAGTCTAAAAATAGATATGTCGAATATTATTAGCTCTTAATAATATTTGGACTATAAACATTATCTTATTCTCTTGGAGCACTTTAGTTAAGTGCACAGATGTGGCACAGGAGCTGACAGAAGGAATTACGCTATTCCTGAGGTTTAAGTGGAGCTATTGCATGGATACTTCAGTTAGAACTCATGTGACAGAGTTTGGTGGAGTTGATTGAGGAAGTTAGTGGAGTTGTATTCAGTTTAACTAATCTAAACATAGTTGAGCTATTTGTGTCTAGTTTAACTGATTGATACAATTAGTGAGAGTGGTGTGAATTAATTATTAATTAATTCACTAATTATAAACTCATTAATCAACTAAAGAATACATCAGTTAACTTCAGTGCATGGACAGTTTCAGTGGAGACCGGTGCAAAGATAGGTGAAAGGGCAAGTGTGACTATCAGTTGTGACTATAAGTGATGCATGGTTTGCATCCAACACTTAGTAGAGATTCCTATAAATACTGCGTGAGCAAGGCTGGGGTAATACAATTCTCATCAAGAGGCATTCTTCAGCAGGGATTGCGCAGTAGAGGCAGGCTAAAGGCTGGCAAAGATCGGTGCATGGGATTTGCAAGATCGGGCCTGATTAGTGTGTAGAAAGTGGAGATTATACTGAGAGCTTGTGAGGAGATTTGTATGATGATTTTTACATGATTTCTATGACATATATAATATACAGATAGTTGGGGGTTTTCAGCTTTAAGCTTTCCCATTACATACTGTGTTCATATGTGTGAATTTTTATGGTTTTAATGTGTGCATGCAATTGATTTTATTTCCGCATGTAATGATAAATGGTAGAAGAGATTCTGTATTATGCATGAAGCTAAAATAGTGTGTGATCAGGAGAATCTCGGTGGATAACATATCAGTTATTCAAATTTCTACAACTGGTAGTGATCCAAACCATATAAACCATGTGAAGTCTAGCCTCAAAAAGAAGTTTGAAATCACATACTTATGACACTTGCATTATTTCTTTGGTCTTCAAGTCTTTCAATCCAAGGAAGGCATTACCCTCTCTCAGTCCAAGTATGCCTGTAATCTTCTACACCACTTTCACATGGAAGACTGTAAGCCTGCCCTTTCTCCCTTTCAGTCTGGAGTCAAGCTTTCAGTCAACTGTACTACCCCTGAAGTTGATGCTACCTTATACCGTCAACTTGTTGGTAAAATTTTGTATCTAACCCATACCCGTCCTGACCTTTCCTTTGCCGTTGGTTTTGTCCCTCGGTTTATGCACCAACCTCATGAAAGTCACTGGAAAGCAGCTAAAAGAATAATTTGATATATTAGAGGTACAGTTTAGTTCGGGAATCATTACAGTGCAGGAGCATCTACCTTGTTGATTGGTTTCACTGATTCTGATTGGGCTGGTGACCTTGATGATCAGAAGTCCACTGCAGGATATGTATTCACTCTTGGTACTTGGTCTTGTATGAAACAAAGTTCCATCTCCCTTTCTTCAGCAGAAGTAGAGTATCTTGGTGCAGTTGAAGCCAGCAAGGAAGCCATATGGCTTCGTCAGATCCTGTCTGAATTTGGTCTCCATCAGCAGCATCCAACTACACTTTGGTGTAATAATCATAGTGCCATTCAACTATGTAAGATCCAGTTCAGCATCAACATATGAAACACATTGAAATCCACATACACTTCATCAGAAAGCTCATTCATGATCGTGTTCTTAAAGTGCAGTACTGTCCAACCAATGATCAGGTAGCTGATATCTTTACGAAGGCTCTCACAGAAGTGAAGTTTACCAAACTTTGATCCATGCTTGGAGTTCAGGAAAGTTGTCATTAAGGGGGGATAGGCTCTAATGCTTCCTTCCTTCTCCTATTGTGTCACTTTTGTAAATCCTTCAATCCTATCCCAATTTGTTCTTAAGAGGGGATGTTAGGATATTTCGACACATAGGAAATAGGCTACTTTTATGTCACCCTTGTAAATCCTTCAATCCTATCCCAAGTTGTTCTTAAGGGGGGATGTTAGGATATTCTGACACATAGGAAATAGTTAAGAATAACTTAGTTTAGTGTAGAGTCAGGTAAAGCATGTTTCTTTACCATGTACATTTGTAAATTATAATCCGACAGTCACGATTTGTAGTGATCCGATGGTTATCTCTCACCTCGGTATTAACGACACTTGATTCATGGCTTAACACCTGATTGGTCCATGATCTCTATTTAAAGAGCATGGAGGGTCATTTGTCCAGTAACCGTTTATGAGAGGAACATATGTAACCTTTCTTTTTATATTATTAAATTCCCTGAAGTGGCCGCGTTGGCTCACGGCGTGGACTGTTTCCCTCTCTAAGGGTTTTAACCATGTGATTATACTGGTGTACTGATTTGTGATCTGTTTGTGAGCAGTGACCTTTGGTTCTTGATCTACGGAACTTAACTTGTAAATTCCTACATAATAATGTATTTTTGGCATGGTATTAATAATAATTTGGCCCATGGTATTTAGCTGAGGATTCACCTAAATAAAACCACTTTTTAAGTGTTCCTAAATATAAATAGGATTATGGAGTAAATATAAAAAGACTTTATATTTATTTACCATACCTATGGTTTATTTATATTTTATTTATTTACCATACCTCTTTTATAAATATAGTATTTAGCTCCAGGGTACATTTCTCACATTACATCTACACATCTCTATACAGTCCGACATATCACATGTTTATTGTGACTGAGATAGGAAATGCACATAGTGTACTCAAATACCAACCTATGCGATCCAAATTTATTAGATTTAATAATATTAATATTATAATATAATAATGTGAATATTATAATTAATAATAATATTAATATTAGGGTTAATAATGTTTTTTTGGCATGGTATTAATAATAATTTGGCCCAATATAATAACATGAATATTATAATTAATAATAATATTAATATTAAGGTTACTAATGTTTTTTTGGCATGGTATTAATAATAATTTGGCCCATGGTATTTAGCTCAGGATTCACCTAAATAAAACCACTTTTTGAGTGTTCCTAAATATAAATAGGATTATGGAGTAAATATAAAAAGACATTTTATTTATTTACCATACCTATGGTTTATTTATATTTTATTTATCTACCATACCTCTTTTATAAATATGGTATTTGGCCCATGGTATTAAAGTGGTGATTTTTTCACATTACATCTACACATCTCTATACACTCCGAAATATCAAAAGTTTACATTAGTCACATGACATTTACACACATTACATCTACACATCTCTATACACTCGGACATATCGAAAGTTTAGGTATGTGAATAGAGTTATTTTGATAGTTTTTCTAGCACTATCACTTTATTTGCATTTGTACTAAAGACCTTCGTAGAGCTTCAAATTATTCTGGGATTGGCAAGGAAATCTTCATCCTGAGATCAAACACAGTTCTCCCTCGTCCATTTAGAATTTTTAGCTCTTAATTAAGGACGACACTATCTTGTGCTTATTCGGGATAGGTTTCATTTTATGTTCATTTGCATACTTGTATTTATTTTTAAAGACTCCTTGCGAAGGAGCAAACCTCATAGTGGCTTGATTGAGACCTGGTTTCAGTCACGTTTAAGAGGTCATATTTTATAAAGTTATATCATACAGACGATTCTCAAATCTTCAGTTTGTTAATCATAAACATCATCACTCTTAAACAACCTAAATATTATTCTTCTGCATATTGTATATATTTGTTTAGGTAGCTTGGACTAGGTTAATATAGGCTAGTTCTAGGACACGTGTAACTGGAAACCCATTCAAACCAATCAAAATTGCAATTACAACAAAAAATAGTCTAATTGGGACTCTGACCAAGCAATTTTATCACAAGTTGAGCCAGGATATTTCCTAGCATCAACACCACCCTGAAGCCAAATTTATATTTTAAGGAGGTACTTAGGGGAATTTCACACCAAGATTCGGTCAAACAACTAAGAGGAGGAGTCCATTGTCCAGCTGGTTTGTCAACTACTCTTCAACAATAAGCATCACAGTAGACAAGGGAATTGCGCTACTAAAAACAACTATGGGCCTGTGGACATACATGCAGATAGATCCCCTTGTCTGAAATATTTTGTACAAACTGCGCGCCAAGGAGTAGGTGTTTTATGATCTTCAGGAGGCACTACCTATGTCTGTACCTTCTAAGCAGATAGCCTGGTTACAGACATGTCAGATCTTGTGCAATGAAGTGGAGGACCTGTGAATAAAGAAGCACATTGTGATAGACCATATGAAGCCATGGGACGATAAAACGATGAAATTGTTACAAGACTTGGATGCTGTTGTGAAGAACCTGTTTCAGATATATAAGAGCATCGATCTCTCCGTAGAAGGGTTGACTTCATAGAAATTGGGCGACACAGCGCAGAGTGCAATCGATTAGAGTGCGAGTGTCCTTGTGCCCTTAATTTCAACCATCGAAGAATTGAAGACAAAGATGAAGACCCTAGTACCTTTGCGACTTGGGACAAGTCACAGGATTGTGTTGGGGGCCTGTTGGAGCGGAGTCCCTTAGGACCACAATTTTGATAAAAATATAGTATTTTTGTAATTATTGAGTCATGCGCGCTAAATAATGCACATGTCAAGGGGCTTTGGGGTGGGTCAAAGCCCCTTCATGAGTTGTAATGGGAAAAAGGGTAAATTTAGGAATCTCAAACTATGGTTTGTGGACCTTGGATGATCGCAGGCTAAAGATATAAATATAAGTCTAGATCGAGTCAGATAGGACAATTCTAAGTAAGTTTTGATAAGATTATGATGTTTTGAGGTGGGAAGCGAATTTGTCTATGTTTGAAAGGCTCCTGCTAGCTGTGTGCATGGAGACCTTAGTCTGACTGTGTGCAGACCCTGCTGGCTGTGTGTGTGGGTGGATCTAAAGAAGTGTAAATTTTTTTACAATTGTTAATGAGTAAAGAAGTTTTTGGGATAATTCTGAGTATCAAATGCATCAGTGTTTTTCTTTATGATCTGTTCTATGTATTATTTCTGTTTACTGCATCAAGTATATTATTTGTGTGTGGATCGGTTGTGTACCTTCTTTTATATCTTATATGAACATTGAATGCATAGATATATTACTAGAAGACCTGAATTTCACTTTACTAGGACCGTTGAAGGGATTACGAAGCCTTTATCTTGAGCGCGCAAGATAGCATGCGTAAATTGACCTAGATCTACTTGGTTAGACTTTCTGTTGCGAAGGGTTGTCTGCTAGTATTATAGATATCATTTAATTCTCTTGCATGGTGTGGAAACCTGGTTCCAACACCCCCCCATATTGCTTCGGGTGACACTTTGACCTGTGCAAGTAGGTCACCGCTGAAAGGGTCAAAGTAAGAGGGTTTTGTTGGTTAAGCTTAAATCTGAACCTGGGTCAGGACCCCTTCAAGCCAACAATCAATTTTTGAAATTTTTGATTTGAATCTGAATGTTAGTTTTGCTGTGCTAATTTCATCTTCAGATTTATAATTAAATTGTTGATCACTTGCTTTATGTGCATATGTTTCTCTGGTGTTTGTGAGTGTTAAAACAAGTAAATGTACTGAATTTTATGTTAAATTCATGAGCATAAAATCATTAAAAACAAATGTTGAACAATGGCAATAACATGTACAACAAACCATCACAATGATCCATTAACACAATGTTTTGATGAAAGAGTTCACCCCTCCCCGGCTACATCTCCTTGGTCCATCTTCCATGGCTTGAGCTTCTGTATTAGCTCAAACATGCAAAAAGTGTTGTTTACATTCACCTACTGCTTCTAAAACCTGATTGAATGCATTAAGAATGTCCAAATAATTTAGAAATGACTCTTCTTGCTCCCAATTTCGTTGAATTTTGAAAAAGTTATGGCTAAAACATTTTGGCCTAGGAAATCTCCACTAAATTTGGAGATAACTCCAGTTAGTGCAGCTAAATCTGGGGTTGGCGTTGAACTTGGGGGATCGCCGAATTTTCCGCCGAACTAAACTCGAGTTTAATTAAGGTTAAGAAGGATTAACTTATATATAAGTGTGCATTAGCGCTAAAAGAACATTTAACACTAATCCATATTACTGAAATGTATTAGCGCGGTTAAATAACATTTAAGGGTTAATTAACTTGCACTTAACATAAATCCCATGCATAAACATAAGCGCTCCACCGTGGTCATAGTGGAAGGTCATGTGGGGAGGGGGATGGCCCGCGTGGCTAGCCCCCTCCTAACCCCCACCACTCATAACATATGAGAATAAATATAATGAGAGAGCTATACATGTTAAGTTGTAAGTAGTGGTATAGTGGTAAGAGAGGCGCGTTGTATGGGGGAGGTTGTGGGGTCGAGCCTCGACCTCTGCCCAACTTGTACATAAATTTTTACCGCCCAATATCATTTAACCCCAACCTTTGAACTATATTAAAATTTTGACCATATAACATTAATCCGCCACCATGTATATATGTCCACCATTGACATGAATCGAACCAACATTTGACTTTGATATATATATTTTGGAATTTAGAACCATATGATATTTCACCCCTTGTTAAAGAGAATTTTGACCACCATATGTTATAAAATTGCAATTCGACCATGCCTTGGTCCACCAGAGGGGGAACGTGGCGGCCCCTACTACACCACGTGTCCGCCTCTAGTTGGACTTTCCCAACCATATAAAAAAATTCAAATTCAACCTTAGAAGGCACATAAAAAAAATTCACCATCCAAACTTAACCGACGAATCCTGCATTGAAACTTGTCACAGTGTCACTGGGCGAAAATGACAAAATATTCTAGAATATCTCTTTTCTGCTGACTGGGTTGCCATGTCACCATTCTGTCTCGTTCTGCAATTATTTTAGTTGTTTAGGAAAACGAACAACGGGTTCTATCTTCTTCATCCGGACTCCGTTTTCGATGAAACGAATTGAGCCGGATTCGTGGCAAAGAGCTCTTCACTATCGTTCAGTTTTGATTCAATTTAGAGCACTTTCATTTTTGAGATTTTACACTGAGCACCTGATCACTTTTTGAGTGCAGAAGGAACCCAACTAGGGGTTTTTGACTTTTCTGAAACCATTGGAGACATTGTTTTAGCATTCTGAGCACTGTAAATTGATGTGAAAACATATTTTTGACCATAATGAATGAGGCCCAACATTGGAAGCCGGACCAGGAGATGTAGACCAGGAGGGGTGAACTCCTTCATCATTAAAATCTTCTTTATTTTCTAGAAAATTGAGTTTTAAAGCATGTTAATGTGTTAATGAAATTGACATAATTGAATAAAAACCCTAATCATTTCACTTGCAATTTTCACCATAAACTCTTATGTTTTCATATACAGATCATTTACCAACTTATTCAACAAGCATTAAGTGATTCAAATATCCACCGAGGCTTCATTGAAATATCAAAAAAGGAACACAATTCAGGTTTCAATATCACAAGGAAATGTCTTCCCAACCACAAAGCACCAACTTAAGGATATTTTTCTTCTTCTCCTACCGTTGTTGCTCGAGCACTTCCTCTCTTGTGAATTTTTCTCTAGTCCACGTCTCTTTTTTTCTTCGCACTCCCCTTGTGTTCTATCTCCACATTCTTTTTCCCCATCCCTTCTTTTGTGTGTTGACCTCTTTTCTCTACTGGACAATCATCCTCTTTTCCTCACATCCCACGAGAAAGGAGCCAATATGGGCGTCATCCTTCACTCATGTGGCCCGAACCAAAACTTCACTGCCTATTGTGTAGGCCATTCAATTTGTCAGGAAGATAGGTAAAGGGAAGTAAATGAGTTGGGTGTGAGGCTAGGTTTAACATATGACATGAAACCTCTCCTCCTCATATCTTTAAATCTATGTTTTCTCCTTCAACTTAGTCATCAATTGCATTTTTACATAAATTAGTACATAAAAAAATTCACATTGTGATATTTACATGGGGTGCAACAAAAAGGGTTACACTAACATTGAATTCTTATTCATCCACAACTTTAGAAAATTAAATGGTGATATACTACAACTAAAGTTAATAGTTCAACCACATTAAAGAATTAAAAACATCGACGATGCAGAAAAATGGCTGGAAAATACCAATTAATCTACCAATAAAACTTTAATAGCCCATCCTTCTTCATGAATCTAATACAAATGAATAACATAATGTTTCCATTATCAAACATAAGACCACATTGAATAACATATAAGTCTCCGCTAACCAATGTTGTTAAGTGTGCTCAGGGATTTCAAGATTCAAATCATTGAAATCTCTTCAACAACTCTCAGAAAAATGCTTCTATCTCCACTATTTGATCCAAGCTTCCCAATGATGGATTATGGCATACATTTCAATATAGTTTCCCTAACACCTATGGAGCCACCTTTTATATTGAAATCTAATCCACTTTATCATAGCAAGGATGGGATTTATTTAAATTAATGCTACCTATCTCAAATAGTAGAGCTTATAGTAATTTTGAAGATAATTGAAAGTAATATAGCGTTGAAATATTTATATAGTTGGAGAGTCCTTGCAAATCTCTATCGACCCTAGTGATATGAAGGCCTCTCAAGTGGGCCACACATACTATGTTCACCATTAAAACTATCATTTGAGGCCATCCATAAGTAGGACCTTTGAAGACATAACATCTTGATGATCTCTAAGTTCAAAGCTATTACACTTTATACTTTAAGAATAGAGAGTTTGTTCATTACAACAAAAGATCATAATAAAATTATTTCAACATGTTGACGATGGTGAATAACACATTAAATAATAATTATCATCAAATAATCATTGAAAAATCAGGTTACTTCTTACACGAAGACATATATCCTCTTTCAATACCCCAAAAGTGTTAATTGACAATTTCAACTACTGAATATACCCTTTAGTTATAAAACACAAACCCAATCAAAGTCTACTTTAATAAATTCAATCTTCCTACCTACACAACAACTACCACAATAATAAAAGCATTACAATCTTATCCCATTTATGAATAGTAACCAAAAATGTTCACAACATGGCGGAAATGGACAATATTAGGATAAGACAAATAAAATGAATTTAAAGTGAATTTGATGAATAGGTTAGGTGCTATTCACTGATTCCTTCAAGCTCATATTTATTAAGATGCAAAAGAGTCTCATATGTTTTAAGTAAAAAATTCTTAAATTAAGAGTAACTCCAATTAAAATATTCTAGAAACATTTATAGTATAATATTTTTAAGTAAAAAGGTATAAATGGAGATCTCCCAATTCCACAATAATAAAACTAAAGTAATGGTAAGGTTTTTATTTATATGAATAAATTAAGTTTGAAAGATTAAATTAAATATTTTTAACAATTCCTCAATGAAAAGTACCAAGGTCTTCAAGTTTTTATTTTATTCAAAAAATAAAAAACCAAAAAATAATTCATAATTTCCAATATTTTTAATAAAAATATTTGTTTAAGAGAAGGTTTATGTGATTCATAAATTTTTGAAAAAAAATTTCGGTAAAAAATCACATATAAAAAATATAAGAAAGATTTTGTAATGTAATGTTTAACATTTTGATTAAATCAAATTACATTAAAAAATAAAAATTAAATTAAATAAATAAAAAAATTAGTGTGATGTAATGTGAATATATTAATTAAATCAAAATAATAATAAAAATAAAAATGATGACAATTCATGGTATTAATGTAGAATATAGTCTATTTAAAGAAGCTATGATATTCATGTAGAATATTTAAACTGAGAAATTAAATAAATCTAAATCCATCTTAATTCTGAATAGATGTACATTCATATAGAATATAGCCTATTTAAAGAGGAAAATCAAACCAACCAAAATCCATGTATAGAACTTATATGCCAACCTCAAAACATTAATGTAGAATATGATTTAGGGTGTCCTTTAAACAAGCGGGTGTGACATCACTGTAAGATCATTTATTGCTTTAATCTGGTGATCTCTCTGTGCATTTATGGCCAATAAACTGGGATATAAGGCTCGCCCCTCAAATTCGGGTCACTCAACACAGCGCGATCGATGGCGGTGAATGCAAGGAGGAAGACAATGCTTTCCGTGTGGATGAAGAATTCATCTGCCTATACTATTCCTCAACATCCCTTCCATCCTTTCAATGCTTTTGCGGACATGCGCATCCAAAAAACTCTGCCACGCCAACAGGCTTCAAGAGGCGGTGGACACCTTTAAGCATATGCTTTCAGCTTAATCTAAATCCATCCCACGCCTCTCTCATGACCTGCAACCTTTTGTTAAGTACCCTAGTCTGACAAAGTCAACATGAATCAGCGCTGTCCGTTTATAGACTTATGGGCGAAAAAGAGATTGTTCCAGATCTGATAACTTTGAACATTATCATCAATTCCCACTGTCAAACAGGTAGACTGGATCATGCATTCAGAGTGTTTGAAGGAATAAAAACACATGGTTATATTCCGGATGTCATAACCTTCAGTACCCTCATTAAAGGGCTTTGCAAAATTCGCGCCGGAAAATTCAAACAACCCGTCCCAATTTCAATAGTCCGTTGAAGTTCAGTCGCGCCAGAGAATTCAACAGTCCGTCGAAGTTCAGTTGCACCGGCCGGTAAATAGTCTAGTTCATTCAACGACCTCTCTGTTTTCTTTCCCATCTCTGTTTCACTGGTAGTAGTTATGGATGGTAGTACTTATGCATGTCGTGTAAGGTATGTATATTTGAAATGGCTCTCTCTATCTGTTGAAGTGTGGTTGGGGCATTGCTATGCAAAAGTTAAAAAGCCATGTTCAAAGTTCCTTTCGAATAAAAAAAAAATTTCTTCTTAGCAATATATCTTTGTGTGTGTGCATGTCATATGATCCTTCTTGTTGTAATTGTGAATCAATCGACCATATTCTGTCTCTATACTAGTTCTCTGAAATATAATAATTTTACAGTGGCTTTGATTCGAGTTTGGGAAGGAACTTGCAATACTGTCTTTGGGTTTTCGAATGTTATTAGATTTAGTTGTTTGGCTGGAGTGTTGTTTGATTACATTGATTTTTGGGTGAAGGTGGGCTATTGTTAAAGATTTTGAAGTGGCTAAAAAGATTACAAAATACATAGAGCTGAATACCATTGGAGTTTCAAAGGATTCACAGCTGTGGGCCACACAAATTTTGCACACTTGAAGCAGTAGTTATGCAGATGAGAATACATTTGACAGACCAGAGATTCAAGCATAGAGCAAGAACATAGTTTCTTTCACCATGGGTCAACTTTAATGTCAGAGAGATGGAATAGCCTTCGAGATGTAGTCAACCTCAATCGCTGCTTCACTTTGCCTGTATTTGAGCCCAGATTTTGCAGTTTCTTTGGTCGCCACACCACTCCTCGACCAGGTAAGTATCATTTGCTTCCACTACCAAAAATAACTAGACTACCATATCACTAGACCTATTTTAGGAGGTAAGAAATTGATTGATATTGAAGACTGGCATTTGAAATGATAAGTTTAAGTCAGCTTTTGAGAGAATGTTGCTTGGCAAGGAAGAGACAATTTGAGATCAATGAATGTAGTTCAACTGACAATTAGTGAAACAAGTATAATTTAAAGCATGAGTGATGCTTGGCTTTGAAATAAAGCAATGGTAATGCAATCCAACAACTCAAATGCGTGAGACTGACACAATTGAGCCATGCTTCGGCATTGATTTCTCAATCTGTGAGGTAAGTTAATTGTAGAAATTGACACCACATATGTAGTGTCCCTTATTAGTGAGATAGCTTTGATGACACTTAGAGATGGTGATTTTGATATAATATTATGTATGAAAGACTTATGTACATGCTTATATGCTATGAGCTGGTTTGGGTCACTTGGTTGTTGTGTGCTTATGATAATATCTATGGTTGCGTGCACAAGGATTGATTTTGGTTAAGAGAATATTAGTGATGTTTTCTCTTTTGGTATCCTATTTTGGACATAGGTGTATGACGTGAAAGGTGATTTAGAATTGAGACACAGATCCATGGACGATCATGGTTATGTGGAACATATGGTTAATTATGATTTATGGATGATACATGATTTGTATGATTATATGTGCATAATCTCGTACTAAGCATGATGTGGCAGGGGACTTGGTCATTGCCAACAGGGATGCTCAAGTTATAAATGAATACGGAAGTCATTTCTCCAAAACCAAAATGACTGTGGAAGTCATGCACAATATTTGGTAAAATTTGAATAAGTTAATTATGAAATTCATTTGATTGATTTGATCATTGAGATTGTGATGTGTGCAGGTCTTGGAAGAAGACCTTACCAATGAACCATCAGATGGGTATAAGCTCACAATCAGTACCTTAAGGTGAAACGCAGAGTTTCAAAGCAGAATAGATGAGAAGCCATGGAAATTAGGGCGCGGAGTCCTAAATCCATGAAATATAAAGACGTGGAGTCTTGGATATATGATAAAAGGATTAGGATTCGGAGTCCTAAATCCATGAAATATAAAGACGCGGAGTCTTGAATCTATAATGAAATGTTTGGGGCGCGGAGTCCTGAATATTTAAAAAAAAAAGATCAAGGTGCGGAATCTTGGATCTTTAGAGTAGATCAAGGCGCGGAGTCCTCAATCTACTAAGGCACAAAGATGCATACAATAGGGGTGCGGAATCCCTATTATCCGGAAGAAAAATACCACTCATGGGCAACTCGTAGATGAATTTCCTTAATAATCTAATTCCTAACAATTTTGGAGTGCCTTTCTAAAAATAGAAAATCATGTCTACCATTTCAAGTATGACTTTCCAAAAATAGTAAATCACCTCCAATCAATGGGTAAACAAGTATACTTGAAGGAAAATCACTTAAATTATGATTAATCAATTGTAATAATTCAATCTCGACTTAATCCTCAATATTATTAATATTATTATTATCTTTTATGAGACTATGATATTATTATTAAAAGGAAATTATATCTCCTCAATCACTTCACACCTCTCTCCTTCATGACTCTCATGGCTCTATGTAACTCTCTCTATTTTAAATATTACATTACACTCTCTTTTAAGCACTCATCAAGGAATGACATATTACTCTTACACTCATTAAATATATGTCATAAAATATTCCTACACTCATTAAATATGTGTCATAAAATATTCCTCTTACACTCACTTTAATGCATATGTTACACTCTCCTTAAATAAGGCATGCATACCTCTCCTTAATGGCATAAGTTACACTCCTCTAAAAGGAATACAATGCATGCATATTAATCCTCCTTTATGACATGAATTTGTTGCTCCTCCTATATATGAGTCTCATGTATTCTCATTTGGGAGGGGAGGGGGTAATGCCAAGAGTGGAAGAGACTTGAGGAATATTGTGAAAGGGAGAGATATGGAGAGTATCCAATTACTTCAAAAAAAAAAAAATCTGAATTTCTTACTAATCTACTAAGTATCTATTGAGGTTGAACATGAGTGGTATTTAAAGGAAGTGAAAACTATCTTCATTAGTTTTCCTTGCATCTCTCTCTCTATTGCTGTATTTTGGTACTGGTTGTGAGCTTTTACAGCTCGGGGGTTCCAGGGGGAGGAGTTCTCCCCGGATATGGTTGGGTGGAAAACCGGATGGTTCAAATGAGTTGGTTAAGGGATCGAAGGTGGATCATATTCTCAACGATTGGAGCTGAATATCTCTTCAGGTATAATTTCCATTGTCCTAAAATTATAGTATAGATTTAACATAAAATAAAAGGTAGACATTTAAATTGTTGTAAGCATCTAATTTTGGTTTAGGCTTATGTTATCTAAAATATTATTGATTAGTTAAAAATGAAGACTAGATCAATCTATATGTATGGACGTTTAGATCTCAATATTGGAGTTATTATTGGTATAGTTTATGGTACTAATCTTGGTATTGTAGCATTTGAGAAAGGAAAGCCAAATATTGTTGAAGGTAATTTCTATAAATAAATTCCAAAGGACTTGGGTAAGCATTTCATGATTTATGGTTCTGTTTCAAGTAATTAATAGATGCATGTTTTATAAATGGTTTTAGGATAGTTTGCAAAGTGTTTGACAAAATCTGTGAATGAGTAATGTTATAAATTTATTTATGCACGAATAAGTGCTAACTTGCAGAAGTAAGAAAATGGACATGTACCCAAAATATGCTTGGAGGAATTACATAATCAACTCTTAAAAGAAAATGCAAAAATAATGGCAACTAAAGTATAGTTTGGAAGATCAAATGCTTGAGGTAAGTTGGAGATAAATTTTAGTTATGGCTTATGTTTCATATTCTTCAATGTTTTGTTATTCAAGTTGTTGTAATAGTACTATCAGAATTTTGATAGAAAGTCTTAATGGTTGTAGCATTCAGGGCTTCCATGTGTTTTTTTTAAATTGTAGCAATTGGTGCAAAAAGCTTGTCACTCATGTCAAATGAATTAGCTTGTGGGTGGTAAAATGTTTCAAGAACTCATATGGTGGATTTAGAAATGTGTGATTTCAATGAGAACATATTAGTAGCATAACTCTGGGTTTTTTTTCCTCATGTAGAGGTGTAGCTGTAAGTTTTCATTCCATATGTTTGGCAAAAGTCATAAATGAAACATTTAGGCTATAAATTTTGTTGTTTTAAAGAATCGCATTTCTGGGCGTCCCTGTTGCGATTCAACTCCACTTCAGGGGGTATCCATACCAATCGGCCATTTCACCCCAAGTTTGATTCCAAAAATCAAGGTTTCGGACATCAATTCCCAAATCTGCTCTGTTTTGTAGATTTGCTGTTGCATGTAGAACCGCCTGTTGTTTTGTCTCGCTGTTTGGTTCTTTTTATATTGGAACTGCCTGATAATTTATAGTGATGAATCTGATTTAGGCTAACCACTTGGAATTTTTTTTTAAAGTATAAATGGTTAATAATTTGAAAATTTAAATAACCATATGGCAACTTGTTTTATGACTGCCAACTATTTGTCAAAATTCCTCAATGGTTGTACCTTACAACATTGTGAGCTATGTTTGAAATTTCTAAATATTTATATTCATTGGTATAGATTCAACAATGAATATGGCTGATAGTCTACTAATATCTTAAGTTCAATTATTGGCACTACTTACAAAAAAAAAGAGAAGTCATGCAACTTTGGATTCATGTTAGCTAATTATTGTGAAAACACCTTAAAGAGATAATGGTTGTAAGTGTTTGACGAAATGCCTCAATGGTTGTACATTTCATGCTTCTAAATTGGTTTTCATAATTTTCAATGGTTGCATCTAATTACGTTTATGAACCGTCCATAAAACAAAAGGCTTAAGTTAATTTAAGATTTGCAATCAAGGTATTTCTAGTATAATAACTCATTGAGTTAAAGGGTCTTGCTGAAAATTCAAAATTGCAGTAAGTAATTTGTTGCAATATCAGCTCACATATGAATTCCTAAATTATGAGACGCCAACTCTATATAATTTAAATTATCCTTTTAAGAAAATAATTCATAAGCATGTTATTAGTCACTCTTGAACACATTTAATTACAACGGAATTAACAATTAGTTTATTGTAAATTGTGGTTCATAAAGGTTGACATTTATTCATCCCACTAAATAATTTATATTTTAAAGGTGATTTTAGTCTTGAGAAGCAAGTATTATGGTTGTATTTTTTTTGGATCTTGATAAACCTTGAACTTTGTAGCTTTGAAGACAAGTTGGTAGAATTTAGGATGTAGTGTAAAGGACACCAATAACTTCTAAAAGAAAAAAAATAAAAATAAATAAATAAATAAATAAATAAATAAATAAATAAATATATATATATATATATATATCACTTTTTGATTTAATATAATATTCCTCTATAATAATTATGGTAGTTAAGGTGGGACCTTACAACATATCTAATGTCATGCTTTAAAGGCAAAGACATACTATATCTTCTTATCTAATAAACTAGGAGATTTAGAAACAGAGAGGAATGGATGTAAATATTTTGAAAATGAGACTGATTATATAAAATAATAAATATGTACATAAAGAACTGTGTTGTAAAGAAGAAATAGAAAGTTTGTTAAAGAAAATATGGATAGTGGAACTGAGTTGATGTCTCTACTTTAATGGCTGAAATGAAAATACCTGGAAAAATGGAATAATTACTCTTACTCTGGCTTTTTGTATCAATGCAGCTTTTGCATGGCTAAAATGTGAAGGAAAGGAGGATGAAGATTGTGAGAAGTTATTGAAGAGAAATGGAATCATCACACGCAGTGGGAGGCATTTTGGTGCACCCCAAAAATATGTGAGGTTGAGTATTATTGACAGAAACCAGACCTTCAATCTTCTGCTTGACAGGTTCTCATTGCTCAACTATTCATTGATGATTAGTTGAATCTCACCACTTCATACATGCATATTGCATACAATGTACATTTTGAATTCAGTGGCTCTTTCTTGAACGCCAACATGATTGAATATTCAAAAAAATATGGGATACTTCAATCCATTGTGACTTTTATAATTATAATAATCATATAATACACGTTATTTCACTAGAGGAAACAAATCAGTACATGTTTTTCTTATTGAAAAAATAGTTGTTACACAGTTTTTTCTTTCCTTGACAGACACCAATCATAGAAAAGATTTGCAGCACGAGCAGACTTAAGTGGGTGGCCACAATCATTTATCCATTTATTTATGAAAGCACTTGTGTGAAGGCCAATTGCAACATGCCAATTTGGATATTATGATTTATTTTTATAAAACATGCAGCATACCGAGAGGCGAATAATTCTAATATATTTGAAATCATTGACAAATATCTGGTTAATTGAAGTAATTATCATTATCAAACAACTGAAGCTGCTGTTCCTGCAGCTGGAGGCTGTAATCTCTGATCCCTGCTGGTTCATTAAAAGCCAGGGGGATGCAGCTTGTCATTGCAAAAGATTTGATCTTGCAGAGAATTCCTGCCCATGAAACCGAGTGTGCTTTGCTCAATGGGCACATTAGTAAAATGAGAATTCCCCAGTGGGTTCTCTTGAAGGGTTTGAGAGTGTTAAAATTGGACAACTAGGTCCAAACTATGGGTTGTGCTGCTCAGATGATGATCGCAATATTTTTATTGGATTCCTCTTTCGGAGAGGTGTAAGATTGATCTAAAGATCATCTCGATCGGATGAGCAGAACATGTACTTTGAATTTATTCCACTTATGTGCTAGGTCTGCCTGGAATAAAATATTGACTTAAATGTCTTAAAGGACGTGTCACACACCCCCAAATATTCCTATATATTGGAGAGACTTGGAGTTCATTTGACACACATTGGTGTGGAGGAATTCTCTCTCTCTTGATGGCGTTGGAGCTGCGTATTCTTTGTTTGGGTTGTTCTGGGGTTATGTGTGACACGCTTGGCTGAATGACCTATTGGAGACTTTGCTGGTAGAAGCATCCTGCTGATCGCCGTAACGTCACCATTTCCTATCTCTGTTTTGGCTTGTCTTCTATCGATCTATTAGTATGTTCTATCTTCTTCAGTATTGTGCCCTAATCTGAAATGGCATAAAACATGAGCAAAAATTAACATGGTATCAGAGCTAAAGGGGAAGACAATGCCCATTTGTGTTGATCCCCGATCTATTGATCATCTTGTGCAACACTTCTTCTAGAAAAGGACATGGTGAAGCATAATTTTTTTTGTGCCCTAGACTGCGTGGAAGGAGCTGTAGGTGACAGCATATTCCGGCCTAGAGGCATCCTTCTGCAGAAAAATACAAGCCTCGTTGGAGTCAATAATTTTTCCTGACTAAAATTTATACCGCCCATAAAAAGCAAAGGGTCGAAAAAGAAAAGATATACACTCATACATTTACTGCGCTTTGTCTCTCTTGCCGCTTTCCGCCCATTTCCTTTGTATTCTTTATTCATTCATTTGTTTGTTTTTCGTTCTTTCCGAAGGCCTCTGCTTTGGGAGCCATCCAGGGTTTCGAGACCTTCTTATCAGTACCAGAGCCATTCCAGTCCCCGAAATATCGTTTTCCAGTTCTTTCCTGCGATTGCTATCTCAAATTCGTTTTCAAAGGGAGTCGTTTTGTCCGTGATTGAGCCCTGAAGCACTCAATTTCGTTCTACACAAAGTTTTTTTTATGTTCAAGGGTTGCTTGCTTCGAGTCGTGAGCTCCATTGGTATTTATCTAAGGTCGCGGGGGTTTCGCCCTTACCTTATTTGAAGACAGCAGTTGTTTTGCACAATTTTGGGGCCGTCACTGTATCATAATACGTTACTTGTTCCGGGAGTTTTTTGATTGGAATATGGGAACGCAGGGTCGGAACAGCGTCGTGTCGGATCCTTTGTAGAACCAACAGGATATGCATAGACGAGGAATTCTATCGTGGAAAGGTCAAGTTCATCCTTCTGAAGAAGCCCGAATTCGCATTACCACGGGAGGCCGATTTATTATTACTGAAGGAAGCCATGATTTATATTCCTCGGGAGGGGTCAAATTGCACAAATTTGAGGAGGATGAATTGCATTAAGAAGGTCGAGTTGTCTCAATTTTCCATGGTGTAAATGTCACTGTCAAAGAGGCTGAGTTTCTTTACAGAGATCCCAACCTTGCTTTCAAATAAATGACATTTCCCAGGCTTGAGTTTGCTATAACAGAGGGTCTGCATTGATTAATCTACAGATTTCAGAGGAGCAAGTTCGTGGAAGTATTGAAGGCCGAATTGAATGTTCAGCCAACAAAGGGTGCACACCTGTCCGTTGGGAAATCAGTTTAAAAAATTTCTATGTCGTGGATTACCCATGGTTGAACACAGGTAGTTGATACATACACCTGTAGATGAGATTTGCGTAATCGAAAAAGTGATGGTATAAATTTTAGAGTGGTTATGCAAGTTATGATTCTGATCTGGGTATTGATGGATCGATCTGGCCGTGTGCGTTAACACCGAGAGCCGAATTCTTATCTATGGTGTTGCCGAGTTCTGTCGGTGGGGCCGTGAAAATCAAAGACCAAAGTTTTTTTTTCATGCCAATTAAATTCAAAGAGAGGAGCCGCAAGCAATTTTGGGTAGCAATTTGATGGGCTGAGTCACCATTCACCGAGTTTCGGAGTATCCATGCGGACGGGTTGCATCCACTCGCAGCATGGATCTGTTATTATCAAGGGACTGAATATATAAAATTGTTAAGATGACTCTGAGTGAATATTGTTACCGAGTTGTGGTGCGGAGATCGTAATTGGTCATCATAAAGAATGTGGGTATAAAGAGATCTTTTGATTGGTCTGGTGAACAAGTCCACTCATGCGTTATGGTTCCAATAGCTGATCACATGGTTCCGCATATTTGAAGAAACGATGGACATAACAGGTGTAAGTTCAGAGGAGAGGATTTATGCAGTGGACTATGAAGTAGCAACCTGGTAGTTATACCATCAGTAGCAGTGACCCTAGTAAGTGCTTTGTCCAGTTTTATCCTGTTGAATGATTGAGGCTGGAAAATTCATGAGCAGGAGTACCATTATTATTGCGTTGGATCTGCATGGATTGATATGAAGAAGGCTAAATTATGTGTTTTAACATCTGTATGATCGGTTCCTAGATCTGTGAAATCTAGGAGAAAAATCGCAGAACTGAGATCTGCAGTCTTGGGCAGATCTGTAAATAGAAGCAGTTCTGGATGAGATGACAGATGTTGTAGATGAACACCTCAAGTGCAGAATAAAAGGAAGATTGGATCCTTAGCTCAGTAAAGAAAGTATTAGAGGGCTATTTGAGGAAGCTACAACAGATCTCCACAAAACATCAGGTAATTGCTGTAAGCTTGAAATCTTCACTACTGTTAATGATGAAGAAAACTGTGATGCAAGTTCAGAAGGTATCTCTGTAACGGCCATTTTGAGGAGCTAAATTTGTGAGTCTATGTCACTGTCATTATGACAGTGAAATAGACAGACACCCTTGTCTACGAGATTCATAATAACTGTAAGCTTGTGATAGTATCAACTTGAAGTGTGAACTGGGAAATTTTTTGCAACTTTCAGCCACGTTGTTGGAGTCTTGAACCATGATCAGCAAAGCCTGTTTGGATGGCTTTGACTGTGGGAGAATAAGACCCCTTTTGAAGTTGGTGTCTGGGATGCCCTCATTTAAAATAGATGTCTTCTCTCTCGAGAAAAGATGACATTAAGAGGGAGATACATCTGTATATGCTCCTGAGCGAATATCATTACTGAATGAAAGAAGATCCTCATGGCTCAAAGACATATGGCTTCAGAGGGGAAAATTCTAGAAGAAATCCAAGAAGCCATATAAATACCAAGGGTATCTAGCAGCCATGAGTACTATTGTACAAACTAACTTTGGATCCTTTGAGGAAGTCGTAAAGCATCAAGTCTGGAAGGATGCTATGCACAAAGAGTATGAGTCCATTATGAAGAATGATGTGGTCCCAAGACCATAGGAAAAAGCAGTTGTCACCTCGAAATGGCTCTACAAGATCAAGCATGGATCTGTTGGAAGTGCTGAAAAGTTCAAGGCAAGATTCGTTGCCTGTGAGGAAGGTATAGACTATGATGACATATTTGCACCTGTGGCTCGAGATACCACCATTCGATCTATTATAGCCCTTGCTGCTACGCAAGGATGGAGTCTTCATCAGATGATGTGAAGACCACATTTTTCTGCATGGTGTGATAAAGGAAGAGATATATGTGGAGCAACCTTTGGGGTTGGAAGTCCAGGATCGGGACACCCATGTCTGTAGGTTGAAGAAAGCCCTCTATGGGCTGAAAAAAGCACCCTGAGATTGGTACAAGAGGATAGATAGCTACTTGATGAAGCTGGGCTTCACTCGAAGTAATGCTGATCCGAACCCTTACTTCAAGGTTGTCAAGGGAAAACCTCTCATTCTGGTGCTGTATGTGGATGACCTCTTCCTGACAGGTGCTGACCCTCTCTTTCATCAGTGCAAGAGGGAGCTCGCTGCTGAGTTCGAGATGAAGGACCTAGGACTGATGTCTAGGCCTGAAGGTCTAGCAGAGACCTAGTGAGATTTTCCTTTCTCAAGGAAAATACATTATGAATTTTCTAGTATGATGGAATGTAAATCCATGGAACTCAACTTTAAGAAGTTGAGTAGCAGCGTTGCTGGGCCTGTCCTACTGATTATCGTTAACTCATAGGGACCTTGATGTTCTTAATGAACACTTGTTCGAACATATGTTGTGCAGTGAAGACTTTGAGTCAACACATGGTTGATCATAACATTCACTGGGTTGGTGCCAAGAAACTCTTGAGATATCTATGAGGCACGATAGACCATGGGCTGAGATACACTGCCGGGAGTATGACACTCCATGGATATACTGATACCGATTGGGCTGGTAGTGTGGTGGATCGCAAGAGCACATCTGGATGCTACTTCACATGTAGATCTGCTTCGGGCAGGAATCTAAAGTCGGTAGCCTTGAGCACCGCTGAGGCCGAATACATTGTAACATGTATGGCCTGTTGTGAAGTCACTTGGTTGCGAAAGCTCTTTGTGAGTTGTTCGAGCATGTGCTAGATGCCACCGTTATCCTTTGTGATAACCAGAGGGGGATTCATTTGTCATAGAATCTCAGGTTCCACGATTTATCCAAGCATGTTGATGGCTGGTACCACTTTATCTGGGATATGGTACAGCGAGGCGCCGTAAGGCTCGATCATGTAGGAACTGATGAGCAAGACGCGGATATTCTCACAATTCCCTTGGGGAAGGTCATGTTCCTAACCTTCCGTGAGAATCTTGGTATCATGAAACGACCCTATGATGTGGGTCCCGTTGGAAGATGAGCTCTGGGAGCTCTGGGGGGCTTTGGGGATAGCTTCTCGGAGCTATAAGCACTCACGGGGCCAGGCTTGCCGAACCTTGAAGTGCTTCTGCCCCACCGTTGTGATTATTGAGTTTGTTTACCTCTCATTATCTATGCCCCATATGCATCCTACCCATTGAGTTTAGGGCTCATGGGAAGTACCTCTCATTTGGCCAATGAGGTGGGAAAAGCTAGAGACTAGTAGCAAAGACTGATGGATGCATCAAAGTTTGTCGTACTCTCTATCTAGGATGGCACGGTCCAACCACTTGATCTGGGATCAAGTTTAGTGAGGTTTCGGACCTCCAACTGACTTCGGGTCAGTGAAACTAACTTTGGGTTAGTATATGACTCTCTTGAGTCCTAGTGAGGTTTCGGACCTCCAAATGACTTCGGGTCAGATGAAATAACCTTGGGTTGGTTAGAGACTCTTTGTGAGTCCTATAGAGGTTTCAGACCTCTGGGCTGAATCTGTCAGCCGGGTATGATGTCTTTGTGACTGACCCACTTCTGTTCTGAAATAAAGAGGCCAATAAAGCAAGTTACAGCGGGATGATGCACGATGTTTGGATTGCACTAGTGGACGGAGTTCTCCCTAGTTGAGAGGGAGTGTTAAAATTGGACAACTAGGTCCAAACTCCGGGTTGTGCTACTCAGATGACGATCGCAATATTTTTATTGGATTCCTCTTTCGGAGAGGTGTAAGATTGATCTAAAGATTATCTCGATCGGATGAGCAGAACATGTACTCTGAATTTATTCCAATTATGTGCTAGGTCGGCCTCGAATAAAATATTGACTTAAATGTATTAAAGGATGTGTCACACACCCCCAACTATTCCTATATATTGGAGAGACTTGGAGTTCATTTGACACACATTGGTGTGGAGGAATTCTCTCTCTCTTGATGGCGTTGGAGCTGCGTATTCTTTGTTTGGGTTGTTCTGGGGTAATGTGTGACACGCTTGGCTGAATGACCTATTGGAGACTTTGCTGGTAGAAGCATCCTGCTGATCACCGTAACGTCACCATTTCCTATCTCTGTTTTGGCTTGTATTCTATCGATCTATTAGTATGTTCTATCTTCTTCAGTATTGTGCCTTAATCTGAAATGACATAGAACATGAGAAAAAATTAACAGAGAGTCCCAGTACAGAGTTTGCTGGGCTGAAAGAGCAGGGTAAGAGCGAGATGGAACATGAGAAAATGCAGCATAATTGTATGGTGACAACATCTGGGTTGTAGAGGACTGAGCAACTTGCAAACTGAGGTCCTTCTTGGCCTTAGAGACCATGGATAGGATCAAACTATCTGGACCAAAAGCCAACCCAATCATTTCTCCATCTCCATGGTCTTGCACCAACAAATAACCTGTGATTTTTGATACATTCTCTGGTTCTACTCTTTGAATCCTTGAGTACACAACTTCTGTTGCTTCATATGGATCCATTTCACATCCAACACCTGCAAAATATGATGCACCAAACGATTAATTCTTCTATAGGCAATGCTCACACATACATATATCAGATTTGAAATACCAACTTCAAATTTCAAATATTTGACAAGCAACTATGATCCATGATGGAAACTTGGAGAGGATCTCCCAGCATTGGAAGCCTACAAGTCAAGATCTGGCACAAGGACATCAAACATGTACCATATGAAATTTATGGGGAATTACAACCAAGATCCGCGGCCTTCAAGCTGACATTATTGAAATGGTTTGTTTCCTCAGGCAACAGCCATTATTATATTTAACACAAAATCACTCTCTCACAGCTGCAAATTTCCTTACAGTGCTGACCTCTCAGTCCACCCTTCAGAATAAGAAAATTGAAGGGGTAAATCACTGTATGAAAAGATAGGTCCATGGCCTATAGGTTTTGAAACCCAAATCATATCTTCCCAAAAGAAAAACCATATCAATATCTGTCATTTACCACAGGACCCATTTCAAACACACTTATCTTCCACAGAATTGAACAACCCACATTACTATATCTAACCTCAAACTCCATACACTGTTACCATTAATAAATTTTTTGAATATGAGTTGACATATAATAATCCCCCAGTTCCTTTGCAGGCCTGTCAATTATATCCTTACCACTGAATTCCTTCCTGTAAAGGCAAAAAAAACTAATGAAAACAAGTCCAGAGAGCAGATAACAAAAAAATAAATAAATCCAAAAACAGATTCAGAGCCACAGACCAGTAGAAGAAGATCAGCCATTGATTAATACCCATAGCCGAGTTCCAGCCATAAATAAGGTTGAGTTCATTAAGGCCTCTTCTTCATCTACTAAACAGATAAAGGCCCGTAGTCAGCTGAGCCCTTCGCGAACCTAACCCCAACTTTACGCCACTCGAGTTGCCTGTCATTGAGGAAAATGATTTTCCAGCTCCTACAAGAAAAAAATGAATTCATACAACTTGCATTTCTATAATGTCATTGAAAAATGATAAATCTCCTCAAAGGTCTATAATAAATCTCCTCAAATGTCCATGACAAAGAACCTACAGAAAATACTTTAATGAAAGCATTAAAATGATTTTCCAGCGCCTACAGGAATTTTTTTTATATGCATTCCTCTGTTCTGCTCGAAAAAATCCAGGTGTTCCTTTGTTCTGTGCTTCGAACTGAGATGACAGCTGGCTTGATCTCAAGAATATCAAATCCTTACGTAACTTGGATGGCAGCTGACCTGATCTTTCAACACTGATGCACAAAGATCTATTTTAACTTTCGGTATATGTTATGTTTTCACAGGGTCAACTCTTTTTTTCAATTCTTTTTCCAATGCATCCAACAAAAGGGTTGTTTCTTTGAGTTGAGTAAATTTTTCATTTTAATTTGATTTTCTTTGGCATTACTTCTCCTGTACACTTTTGCCTACAAAAAGATAAAAGGAGAATGTGTTGTTAATGTTGCTGTCAGCACTATAGTGGAAGCACGCTCATCCTATGCACTAATACGATGCAAAAATGTTAACATGAAAAACAAAAACATGAATACTGAAGGACATAGTTTAAAATGGAGAACACTAAACACACACACTGATTTTTTATTAATTCAGAATCACAGATTTAAATAAATGTAACTCATTCAATCTTAGATCTTATTGATTAATCACACTGGCTCCTCAAATCAAATTGATTGTTGAAACCTTATTACTTAGATCCAATAGAGATCTTATTCTGATTAACTAGATGTTAAAATTGGACAACTAGGTCCAAACTCCAGGTTGTGCTGCTCAGATGACGATCCCAATATATTTATTGGATTCCTCTTTCGGAGAGGTGTAAGATTGATCTAAAGATCATCTCGATCGAATGAGCAGAACATGTACTTTGAATTTATTCCACTTATGTTCTAGGTCGGCCTCGAATAAAATATAGACTTAAATGTCTTAAAGGACGTGTCACACACCCCCAAAGATTCCTATATATTGGAGAGACTTAGAGTTCATTTGACACACATTGGTGTGGAGGAATTCTCTCTCTCTATAGCGTTGGAGCTGTGATATATATGGACTGTTCTTTGTTTGGGTTGTTCTGGGTTATATGTGTGACACGTTTGGCTGAATGACCTATTGGAAACTTTGCTGGTTGAAGCATCCTGCTGATCGCCGTAACGCCACCATTTCCTATTTCTGTTTTGGCTTGTCTTCTATTGATCTATTAGTATGTTCTATCTTCTTCAGTATTGTGCCCTAATCTGAAATGGCATAGAACATATGCACAAATTAACATGGTATCAGAGGTGAAGGGAAGACAATGCCCATTTTGTGTAAAAGGACCGGTGATTTAACTATCACATCTTTCGCTCAAAATGAGGCTTTTAAGAGAAGGAGAAGCCTTGAAGATACACGGATGAATCATTTGGAGCTTGTTTACTCTACTCTAATATGGGGTTGCAGATTGCGTTTGGGAAAAAGAGCGGGGAAAGAGTGATGGTTGAATCGATGCAGACGATGCTGGCCTTGCTCTGTTTGATTGCGGCCTGCGTTGAGTTTTGTGTCGACGCGGCTGTCGTGGACGTGTACAGAATTATACAGTATGATTTTGGAGGGATGCCCATCGGTTCGCGCCACTCCGGCCTTAACCATCACGCTGGATAGATGCTGTTCGCTGCCGGGACAGATCTTTCGCGCACAGTGGTCATAGTGCCCATCAGAGAACTTAACCTAACTCTTATTCACGCTCTTTCACTGCAAGGCGAAAATGCTACAAATTCATGTAAAGCAGAGCGAAGAACACCAATTCCTGTACGAATGCCCTGCAACCCAAAGTGTGGACACGATAATAAGAGATCTTGTGAGCATTCACAGTCTCCAGGCGAGAATCCAGTACCTTTATATCGAAGGAGAGAAACTGAGCTTGCATGGGCCGGCAAAGCCTCGTGTCAATGGCGAAGGCCAGACCCTAGAAGGAGAAGACACGTCTTCTTCTAGCAGATTCGAGGGCCCTTTTATAATGAGGACCCTTCTGGAAAGCGCACTGGTGACGGGGTTTGGCTGCTACAACAAAACAGAAGACTAATTAATAGATCCGCGATTGGGAAATATGAAAGAAAAAAGACAGAGATAGAGCCTCTGCTAATATTATTAGTAGACTTGGACCGCGTGCAGAGAACATCAAACCGGGCTTTAAAATTTGAGTGATTGGTAGTAATTTATAATGTTCTGCATATTATCCAACGTCGTGGCCAGCGATGGCTCCTTGACGGTAAAAGTAAATTCTGGCATGCCAAAGCATCCAGTGGCCGGGAATGGAAGGATTACGAAGACGCTATATAGGAGAAGGACCTTGCGCGTGCTCTGAACTTTCTGGAATCTCTTGAAGAGTGTCCGCCTTCTGAAGATTTACAGTAGCGGAGGTCGCAATTGAGCGAACAAGACATTACCTTGGTTATGCAAAGATCTGGAATTATAATGGCATGGAACATGTTCAAATTTTGCACGACACTCAGGGGTCTCGGCTCTGTTATGATTCTTCTAGTTCTGGAGATCGTGGGAGTGACATATTACGCAATTGTAATAACGAATTACAGCCTCGTGTTACAGAGTAGAGGCTTGGAAGCCGCGGTGGCATTCTTCGTATTGATCCTGTTCCATGCTTTGGTTGAGTCTTCGGGCTGCGGAACTTCAACTGAATGACGTGAATTTTTTATTTATTTATTTATTTATTTATTTTATTTTTTTTATACTAAATTTGGGGCACACACAAAGGGAATTCATAAACATTTGAAGAGATGCAATAGACATTAAGTTGGCAAAATTCAGAGTTGGAAAAATTTAGACTGGCTGCATTTTTAGAGTGTGGTGGCGAGGTGGGTCTCATGTCACTACAAGCTTCTTGGCGTGCCTAATTAAGTGATCAGTGCGCCTAAATCGATATTACCCATATCTTAATTCTGGTATCGTCGGAGGAAGCACTAGCTAGTTGGACAAGCTTGACGAGGAAGCTTTTAGGAATTATGAGATTCGATACCCATCTGTTGGAATTTTCAATTTAGTAATTGCTGAGAGCTGAAGAATTCAAATCAGGCTGTGAATTGAAAAGAACTGGATGCTGGGCAGTCTAAGTTATAGTTTATACAACACTCTCGCACCAATGCTGCTTGTGCATTGGATACACATCATAATGGCTTTACAAACTCTAAAGTGAGCAACAAGGATTCTGAATTTGTTGTGGACATGGCTCACAAGCTGTTGGGAACAAGAGATGATTGTTGCAGTGGAGATTCTCTAGAAAGAGAAACTGGGCATAAAAGAAGTGCAAGTGCAGGTGCTGAATTTGGAGCTTGGAAAATTGTGATTGCTGACAATGACATTGGTAAAAGACCTTACAATAGCAGGTGCGGAAATTTTGATTATGGATTGAACTTTTGGGGCTTTATAAGCAACCTGAAGTTCATGCCGAAGCTCAACTTTTCCAAGAGCGGCATGAAGAGATGGAAAGATTTCCAGGGGAGTTCCACTAATCACTGTAACTATGAGCAGATGGTCATACCTTCTTCTGATGGGGTCACTTTGATGAACAAAGGAAGACATGTAACATATATTGATGACTTGAGGGGTAGTGCAGTGCCTCATTGAACAGTGTTATGATACTGTTGTCTAGTGACAGTGGTTGTGAACCAGCATATACCTGGACTTAATCTATTGGCAATAACCTTAAAAATTGCCTTGTCCAGTTTTATCCTATTGGATGATTGGGGTTGGAACATTGATGAGCAGGAGTACCATTATGACTGTGCTGGATTTGCATGGACTGACATGAAGAAGGGTAAATTTCTGTGTTTGGAACATCTGTATGATTGGTTCCTAGATCTGTGCAATTTAGCAGACAAATTGCAGAATTGAGATCTGAAGACCTGAAGCCCTAGATCAATCAACTATTGACTGTAAATCTGAATTTGAGAAGCAGTGCTGGATGAGATGCCAGATATAGTAGATGAAGCTCTCAAGTGCATAATTATGTGAGAAGGAATCATGTTGGATTCCTAGTTTTGTGGGTCACAGTGAAGAGGGCTGGTTGAGGAAGCTACAACAGACCTCCTCAGAATAACAAGACTTCTAACAAGCTAAGCCGTGTTGATATATTATCCTTGTTGGACAGTGACACCTATGTAGCAGTCAACATGAGACATTAACAGTATCACTGAAGCGTAATAGTAAGATGTGTTTCGGCAGCATTCAGACACGTTGGAATCTTGAACCATGATTAGTAAAGCCTGTTGGATGGCTTCGACTATGGAAGATTAAGTCCTCCTTTCCAAGTTGGTGTCTGGGATGCCCTCATTTGACATAAATGTTTTCTCTCAAAAGAGAAGCTGGCATTAAGAAGGAGAATATATCTGTATATGCTCCTGAGAAGATACCTTTGTTGAACAAAAGAAGATCCTCATGGCTCAGGGTCATATGGCTTTAGAGGGGGAAATTCTGAAGGAAAACCAAGAAGCCATATAAATACCAGGGTATCTAGCAGCCATGAGTATTATTGTACAATCTGACCTTGGATCCTTTGAGGAAGTCGTAAAGCATCAAGTCTGGAAGTATGCTATGCATGAAAAGTATGAGTCCATTATGAAGAATGATGTCTGGGATGTGGTTCCAAGACCATAGGAAAAAGCAGTTGTCACCTCGAAATGGCTCTACAAGATCAAGCATGGATTTGATGGAAGTGCTGAAAATTTCAAGGCAAGATTCGTTGCCCGTGACTTCTCTCAAAAAGAAGGTATAGACTATGATGTCACACCTGCACCTGTGACCCGATATACCACCTTTTGATCAATTATAGCCCTTGCTGCTATGCAAGGATGGAGTCTTCATCAGATGATGTGAAGACCACATTTTTCTGCATGGTGTGATAAAGGAAGAGATATATGTGGAGCAACCTCTGGGGTTGGAAGTCCAGGATCGGGACACCCATGTCTGCAGGTTGAAGAAAGCCCTCTATGGGCTGAAACAAGCACCCTGAGCTTGGTACGAGAGGATAGATAGCTACTTGATGAAGCTAGGCTTCACTCGTAGTATTGATGATCTGAACCTTCACTGCAAGGTTAATAGAAAGAAGCCTCTCACTCTGGTGCTGTATGTGGATGACCTCTTCCTGACAGATGCTGACCCTCTCATTAATTGGTGCAAGAGGGAGCTTGCTGCTGAGTTTGAGATGAAATACCTAGGACTGATGTCTAGGCCTGGAGGTCTGATAGAGACCTGGCAAGATTTTCCTTTCTCAAGGAAAATACATTGTGAAGCCTCTGGAAAGATTTAGTATGGTGGACTGCAAGTTCGTGTCGACACCAATGGATCTCAACTTTAAGAAGTTGAGTGGCAATGTTGTTGAGCTTGTGTTAGTAAATCCTACTGAGTATTGTCAACTCGTAGGGTCCCTGATGTTCTTAGTGAACACCCGTCCGAACGTATGTTGTGCAGTGAACACTTTGAGTCAACACATGGTTGATCATAACATTCACTGGGTTGGTGCCATGGAACTCTTGAGATATCTCTGAGGCATGATAGACCATGGGCTGAGATACACTACCGGGAGTATGACACTTCATGAATATACTAATGTCGGTTGGGATGGCACTGTGGTGGATCGCAAGAGCACATCTGAATGGTACTTCACATGTAGATCTGCTTCAGACAGGAATCTAAAGTCGGTATTCTTGAGAACCGCTGAGGCCGAATACATTGTAACATGTATGGCCTGTTGTGAAGTCACTTGGTTGCGAAAGCTCTTCTATGAGCTGTTCGAGCATGTGCTAGATGCCACCGTTATCCTTTGTGATAACCAGAGGGGGATTCATTTTTCATAGAATCCCAGGTTCCATGATTGATCCAAGCATGTTGATGGCTGGTACCACTTTATCTGGGATATGGTACAACAAGGCGCCGTAAGGCTCGATCATATAGGAACTGATGAGCAGGTCGCAGATATTCTCACTATGCCCTTGGGGAAGGTCATGTTCATAACCTTTCGTGATAATCTTGGTATCGTGGAATGATCCTATTCTGAGGGTCCTGTTGGACGATGAGCTCTGGGAGCTCTGGGGGGCTTTGGGGACAACTTCTCGGAGCTATGAGCAACCACAAGGCTAGGCTTGCCGAACCTTGTTGGTGTGCTTGGACCCCACCGTTATGATTATTGAGTTGGTTTACCTCTCATTATCTATGCCCCGTATGCATCCTACCCATTGAGTTTAGGGCTCATGGGAAGTACCTCTCATTTGGCCAATGAGATGGGAAAGGCTAGAGACTAGTAGCAAAAACTGATGGACGCATCAGAACTTGCCGTACTCTCTATCTAGGATGGCACGGTCCAACCACTTGATCTGGGATCAAGTCTTGTGAGGTCTCGGACCTCTGTCTGACTTCGGGTTAGATGAACCAACTTTGGGTTGGTTGGAGACTCTTTGTGAGTCTGATAGAGGTTTTGACCTCTGGGCTGAATCTGTCAGCTAGGAATGATGTCTTTGTGACTGACCCACTTTTGTTCTGAAATAAAGAGGCCAGCAAAGCAAGTTACGACGGGATGACGCACGATGTTTGGATTGCACTTGTGGACGAAGTTCTCCCTAGTTGAGAGGGAGTGTTAAAATTGGACAACTAGGTCCAAACTCCGGGTTGTGCTGCTCAGATGACGATCCCAATATTGTTATTGGATTCCTCTTTCGAAGAGGTGTAAGATTGATCTAAAGATCATCTCGATCGGATGAGCAGAACATGTATTTTGAATTTATTCCACTTATGTGCTAGGTCGACCTGGAATAAAATATTGACTTAAATGTCTTAAAGGACGTGTCACACACCCCCAAAGATTCCTATATATTGGAGAGACTTAGAGTTCATTTGACACACATTGGTGTGGAGGAATTCTCTCTCTCTATAGCGTTGGAGCTGTGATATATATGGACTGTTCTTTGTTTGGGTTGTTCTGGGTTATATTTGTGACACATATGGCTGAATGACCTATTGGAAAATTTGCTGGTTGAAGCATCCTACTGATCGCCGTAATGCCACCATTTCCTATTTCTATTTTGGCTTGTCTTCTATCGATCTATTAGTATGTTCTATCTTCTTCAGTATTGTGCCCTAATCTGAAATGGCATAGAACATATGCACAAATTAACACTAGATGAAAGAAATAGAAAATATTCTTACAAATTCCATGAAGGGTGGAGGTTATAAGCAAGATATTCCAACATACTAGAGGGCATTTTAAAAAATAGAATCAACTAAACTCACTTGGGTTTAGGGCTGTTGCAAGAGATGTTGGTTCGACACCCTAGAGCAGAAGGATCAGGATTTGCCATCCATCATTCGAGAGCATCAACAGAAGGAGCAATGATAAGTTGGAATGGGCAGAGTTAAAAAATATGGAGACCACCCACAGGTTGGAATGGCTAGAATGAAAAGGAAGAACAAAATGCATTGTTAACAATTTGTGGAGACATTACAATCATTTTAACTAAAAATATTAGATGAAATGGTAGATGCAATCCTTTTCTCAAACTTTTGATCTCATCTACTCCAACTTTTGATTGTGCATCGTTCCAAGTATTTCATGCTTTTCTTTTCTGAACAAACCTATCATTTCCAAATCCTGATTGGAAATTTTAACCAACCTAATTTTGATTGTATTCAAGGAAGTGAGGTGCTCTGCAACTTTGGTAAAGTTAGGGAGTTCATGTGTGCAAGGTGCCTTGATTTTATAGATTGAATCTGATATAAATGCCTACCTGTCTGATATTTATTTATTGTTGTTTTATGTTCTAGGTTCTAGTCCAAAGGGGGAAGTATGACTGTGATATTGATCAATGCAACAATAGTCTTCTTCCAACACTGTTTCTGCGCATAAGAAAAATATTTCTCCACTTGCAATGTCCTGGGATTGACATCCCAACTTATTCAATAAGATTTATTTAAACTTATTATTCAATAAGAAAAAAAAAACAATACTACTATAGTTTTAATCTTATTCAATAAGAAAAAAAAAACAATACTACTGTAGTTTTAATCTTATTCAATAAGATATGAAAAATGAAATTGAACACTTATGCTAAATTTTGTGAAACTTGTATAAATTGTTCCTAACTCTGAAGGGTAAAATTGTAACTGTTAAAATTTCAAACAAATTTTTATATTTACAACCTTTCCCTTCAGAGTGGAAAACTCATCATAACGTTTCTCATGTCAATGCCTTATTACCTATGCCTTTTTCTAGATGAACCAAGAGAGGTTATTTACATAAATGGCATTTGTGACTAAAGAATTGAAATAAAGTAACAAAACGATGTAATTACATAAAAGGCAGTATTGACTCCTGATATATACCCAACCTGCAACTCAATGAACGCACTAAAGTAGCAAGACTTATAGGGTCTCAGTGATTTAAATTTGCTTCCTGCAATATATATTCATCCATGGATGAGTTTCTAATACACATATCTCTGTATATAGAGATTGCATTGACACAAGACTATGAAAAAAAAAAAAAACATGATTTACCCGAGTTCCTGTCGAGCCAAATGGTTATTCCAGATTGATCATTCCATATTTTTTGGTGCTGGGGACCCCAGAGAACATGGAACCCTCTATTAAACTTCACAGTAGAAAACTGAGAAGCTCGAGGATATCTGACCCCTTCTCGCTGCTTCCAATACTCGAATATGATCAACATTCAGGTACACTGGAACTATTAGGACAAATGCAAGCACTAGTAATGCATGAAGGTGTCTAGTGAATGGCTTAATGGTGTTCTGGCACTTGCAGTCATACATTTCTGCTGCCAATTTCCTCAGATGATCAACTGCTGGAAGTGAAGTGAATGGAAATGGAAATGGGTCACTCAGTGGGAGGGGAGGGTGGTGGAGGAAGGGAGGGGAGGAGGTGGCGAAGGTAGGTGATGCGGGGGAGGGCGAGATCCACCAGATTTCGGTTGCTGGTAGTCGGAAAATGGAGCGGGGTGCACCTCCTATCCGGAAAGTCGCGGGGGTTGCCGAAGGGGGTTGTCCCATTAGCTGGAGACGGGCTCCATTTTGTCTAATTAAAGAACATTCCTATATTATTTCAATCACTTGATTTACGAGCTCTCATGGGTTCTTGTCCTAATTGGAGATTACATTGTTTATAAACCATTGCATTTCCAAAATATAGTTTTTTCATTTGTTCAAAAGTGGTTTGGTTCAATTTCATCTCTAGATAGTCAACAACGAGCAATATGAGTTGGTTTAATCTACAGGTGTACGCCCCAATGGCCACTGTATTAGGATCAAGAACAAATTAATGAAGAAAGAAATGCAAATGACTAAATGGAAACTGAAATAAAAACACAAGTAAATACACAATTTATGTGGTAAAACCTTGACAGGGTGTCAAGGAAACCTCCACGGGGCAAGGGATTGGAAGCTCTTATTAATCAAGAATGATTCTCCATGGTTACAAGCCTCTCGGGCCATCCCAATTAATTATTTGGCTACTTAGTTACATTAACTACTTCTCATTATACAACTGGCTGACCGATAATAACTAAATTTTTCCCATAATTACATTAATTACTTTTGTTGTCAGATTTCAACAAGCTCCACCTTGACAACAATTTTCCTAATCCCTTGCCGATGCCCATTCATCATCTCTTCAGCAAGCCAAGAGAAGCCGAACACCATCACAACTTCTCTACTGTAACTGGCTTTGTGAATATATATGCAGAATTCTCCTGTGTATGGACCTTCTTGAGAGCTACCTTGTTGCCATCGATCACATGTCTCACAAAGTGATACCTTACATCAATGTGCTTGGTATTGATGTGATAAGCTGGATTTGTTGCCAAATGAATAGCACTCTAACTGTCACATAACACATTCACTTTTTCCTGCGTCCTTCCAACCTCATGAAGCAGACCTTTTAGCCAGATTGCCTCTTTACAGGCATCTGAAGCAGCTATATATTCTGCTTCAGTACTGGACAAAACAACTGTCTCTCGAAGCTTTGACATCCAACTGATTGCTCCACTTGAAAGAGTAAAAACATAACCTATAGTAGACCTCCTTTTGTCCAAATCACTTGCATAATCAACATCCACATATCCACAGATCGATCCTTCACAACCATCAAAGATGATACAATGGTCACTTGTGCCTCTCAAATACCGAAGCATCCATTTCACTGCTCGCCAATGTTCTTCCCTTGGATTTTCCATGAACCTGTTGACAACTCCAATTGCATGTGAAATTCAGGTCTTGTAGATACCATAACATACATTAAGTTTCCTACCGCATTTGCATATGGTACACGAGACATATACTTCTTTTCTTCATTAGTTCTAAGACTCAAAACCGAAAAAAGCTTAAAATGGGAACCTAATGGAACATTAACAGGTTTCACATTGTTCATATCAAACTTTTCAAGTACTTTCTCCACATAATTCTTCTATCATAAGCAAAGCTTACCATTCTTCTTGTCTCTGTGTATCTCCATGCCCAAGATATGTTTCGCCGCTCCAAGATCCTTCATATCAAAATTCCTAGAGAGTTGAGCCTTTAACCTGTTGATTTCATCCATGCTTTTACTTGCAATAAGCATATCATCAACATACAAAACCAATATAATGAATATGCCATTGAAACTTTTGAAGTATACACAATGATCATACTCACTTCTGATAAAATTCCGGCTCACCATGAAGGAGTCAAACTTCTTGTACCATTACCTGGGCGACTGCCTCAGGCCGTACAATGATTTCCTGAGCTTGCAAACTAATATTCTGCTGTGACCTTGTACAAAACCTTCTGGTTGTTCCATATATATCTCTTCATCCAAGTCAACATGAAGAAAAGTTGTTTTAACATCTGACTGTTCTAACTCAAGGTCAAGTAATGCAGTTGATGCTAACATAATACGAATAGAAACACGTTTTACAACTAGTGAAAAGATCCCATGAAAGTCAATGCCCTCAACCTGAGAGTATCCTTTTGCAACCAACCTCTCCTTATACCTATCGATACTTCCATCAAATTTTCTTTTCAACTTGAAGACCCATTTGCACCCAACAACTTTTCTCCCTTCAGGAAGCTCTGCAAGATTCCAGGTTTTGTTCTTGGCTAAGGAATCCATTTCTTCTTCCATAGCCTTTTTCCATTTCTTGCTATCTGCATCATCCACTGCTTCCTAATAACAAGAAGGTTCCCCATCTTCAGTAATCAACATAAAATATGAAGCAGGATATTCATATCTTTTGGGTGCTCTTTCCCTTGTTGACCTTCTTAGAGTGACTGGTTGCTGAATTGGTTCTGGAACCTCAACAGTTTCCTTTGCTTCTTCACCTTTTTCTTCAAAAGTCTCTCCTTCCTTTCAACTTTCTAGAAAAAGTTTAGTCTCCAATTGAATTTGTTGATTTGGCGATACATGTTCTTGTTCAATTTTTTCAACATCTGATTTTAGAAGAGAAGATTCATCGAATGTTACATCTCTACTAATGGCTATCTTCTGTGAAGAAGGATCCCATAACCTATATCATTTCACTGCATAATCATACCCAACAAAGACATAACATTTCGATTTTGGATCAAAATTTGAGCATTGATTCCTAGGAATAATATCATAGGCATCAAAACCAAATATCTTCATATGTGAATAATCATAAGATTGACCCGACTAAAATTCTTCTGGAATTTTGCAATTTATGGCAACATAAGGTGATATGTTAACTAAATAACAAGCAGTAGACACTGCTACTTCCCACAACTCCTTTTGCAGGTTAGCATTGCTGATCATGCTTCTGGATCTTTCCATAAGAGTCTGATACATACGTTCAACAACGCCATTTTGCTGAGGAGTATACACAACAGTTTTATGTCTAACAATCCCTTCATCCTTATAGTATTGTTCAAATTCTAAAGAAGTAAATTCACCGTCATTGTTGATTCTTAAACATTTAATATATTTGCCTGTTTTCTTTTCCACCATAGCTTTAAATTGTTTAAAAATATTAAATACATCAGCTTTATTTTTCAACATATAGACCCAAATTTTCCAGGAGAAATCATCAATAAATGTTAAGAAATATAATGCACCTCCATAAGAAACAATAGGAGATGGTCCCCAAAGATCAGAATGAATATAGTCCATTTTTTTTTACTATTATGACTTCCAGTTTTAAATCTTTGTTTACATTGTTTTCCATACATGCAATGTTTACAAAAATCCCACTTCAAGGATTTCAAATCAAGAAGCAACTTGCGGTTCGTCAGTACCTAAAGACCTTTCTCGCTTATGTGACCCAACCGCTGATGCCATAGACGAGTACCTTCTTCTATTTTTTTTGATACAATTGTTGCCTCACTAATCTGAGTACTTCCTTTTAGTTTGTAAAGATTTCAGACTTTTTCTGCCTTCATAACAACCATGGCACATTTTGAGACTTTCAACACTCCATTCTGACCTATAAACTTATAACCATCTAAGTCCAAAACTCCCAAAGAAATCAAGTTTTTCTTCAATTCAGGTACATGCCTAATATCAGTTAATGTTCTAATTGTATCATCATAAATTTTAATTTTTACATTTCCCATCCCAACTATCTGACAAGATGCATTATTTCCCATAGATACATAACTATCGTTTACAACTTTATATGAAGTAAACCAATTTCTGTGCGGACTCATGTGATGAAAATCACCAGAGTCTAATAGTCAATTTTCAACATTCTGAGAGACATTACAAACATGTAAAGCTTCATCTACTATTTCTACTTCAATTGATAAAACTTCATCAATCATACTTGAATCAATTTGATTTGCTTCCTTATTCTGGTTTGCATACTCCTTCCGTTTCCAATAGTCTTTCTTGAGGTGTTCAATTTTTTTGTAGTACCAAAATTTGGATTTACACTTCTTGCCCTTTGCTTTTGATTTTGAAGAGCCCCTTGCTTTCTCCCCTCTTTCCTTTGTCCGAGCTCTGGCTACCATGGCTTCTGGTGCAAATATTTCAATACTAGATTTCCTCCGTACTTCTTCAGATAACAAAGCTCCCACATTTGATTCAAATTTCAAAGAATCAATAGTGCTCAAAATGATTGAAGTTACGAAGTGGTCTCATAACTCAGACAAAGAACACAACAAGGTTATATCCTTGTCTTCGTCCCGAATTTTAACTTTCGTATCTGACAACTGGCAAATAAGTGTATTAAAAACATTTAAATATTTTACAACTTTTGTACCCTCCTTCATTCGAAGACTGTAGAATTGTCTTTTCAAATAAATTTTGTTGCTCAATGATTTGGTCATATAAAAAGTTTCTAGTTTTTCCCACAAACCTACAACTGTACTCTCTTCAACGATATTGAAGAGAACTTCATCTGCCAAGCATAACCTAATGGTACTGAGAGCTCAGGCATCCAAGTCCTTCCAGTCTGAATCTGTCATGCTTGTAGGTTTTTTCTTCACCCTGTCTAATGCTCTGTGCAACCCTTGTTGCATCAGCAAGTCCACGGTAACTTTCAATTTCCACAATGCGAAATTGTTTTTCCCTGTGAACTTCTCCACCTCGAACTTTGCATTCGCCATTTTGGCCATTTATTCCTACAAATATTCCTACTATGGTTTTTTGGTTTCCCTTCTTTCAACTAGCTAGGGTTTTAATAAAATTTCTGATTTCTACTTCTAGTTTTTGACTTCTGTTCTTCAATTACAATTAAAAAAAAATAAAATTATTTCCTTTCTTGTTTTAAATTTCCCGAATTAAAAATTCCAATATTTTGTTCAAACCTTTCCAGTTCAGAATTTTAAGAAAAATTCCCCTTTTGAGAAAATTTCTCTAGAAAACCTCTTAAAAAATTATGTGACCCTCTTCAGTTCTTTAATCCTTCTTCAAATTATTTTTTTTCTTTCTTTTAATAAACAAACTATAAATTTTATTTTATTTAATTTAATTAATTTAATTAATTTATTTATTTATTTACCCGAAACTGTGCTTAAACCCTCTTCGGCTTCTTGGCTTTATGTGATTCCTCAGAGACAGAGTTTCCTTACTACTCCTCTTTTCGGTGACTGCACCTCCTTCGCTAACAACTTGCGTTCACTTCCTCAAAGGTCGCAGTCTTTGGCTTCTCCTATCCGACAACGGGTAGCAACATTGAACTCGCATCAACCTATCTTTTTTCGGCTTTTTTTCTCCAGCAGCGGGCAGGATCTTATGATCAGACGACGTCTCTCTCCTTCACTCGGAAGGCTCCTTTGTCTGTTTGACTGGTTGGTTCATGCCGCGTTTTTCTCCGAGCACCTTCGTCATTCACCATACAACGGCCCCTCCTCCCTGACGACTTTCTTCAACTTCAGTGACAGGAAAATTTGGCCGTCTCTCAGCCCTCTTCCTCTTCTCGGCAGCAGCCCCAGTGGATCTACTTATCTGACAATCGGTAGCAGTCCTGGCGGCTCACAATATTTCACAACAGCAATGTGGTTTGCAATGTGGCTTCAAGACGGGTTTCCGTGGTTGCTCGCGACTTCTAAACGACGACTGTAAGGTTATGACAGTCCAAAATTCAAAGTGGTTACAATGTTTTTCTTCAGGTAGAAGAAGGTCTACAAGAATGCAGCAATATTTTGGCTTCTATATGGCCCTGAAAATATCACCAAAGCTCTGATACCTAATACCAATTATTAGGATCGGGAAAAATTTAATGAAGAAAGAAATGAAAATAACTAAATGGAAAATGAAACAAACATACACAAATAAATACACAATTATTTACGTGGTAAAACCTTGACAAGGTGTCAAGGAAACCTCCATGGGGCAAGGGATTGGAAGCTCTTATTAATCAATAATGATTCTCCATGGTTACAAGCCTCTCTGGCCATCCCAATTAATTATGGGCTACTTTGTCACATTAAATCCTTCTCGTTATACAACAGAATGACCAATAATAACTAAATTTTTCCCATAATTACATTAATTACTTTTGTTGTCATATTTCAACACACTAGAGTTTTTCTCCACCTCCTCTGAATCTGCCTGCATGTGGTCTCCAATGTTGCAAGTACCATCAAACAGTACCCAGAGGGAAAGTAATCTTGAAAAGCATGGTCAACTAAATTTCCAGTTCAACACGAAGACAGGTGACTGTCAATTTGGTAATGATATTTACAAGATCATACTCAAGAGATGACCATTCCCACACCAAACCGAGTTATCAATCCTTTTCATCTACCACTATGAACTGTAAGATTTTTCTTATTTCTTTTGCCTTGTTCTATTTAATGGTTCTTTCTAAAAATGGAATTAGATATTTGTGCCTGATCTTGCTTTGATGTTTATAATGTTTAATGTGTTTTTCTAATGCGTTTTAATTTTTTACTTTTTTTTCATGGCATCCTATGTCTCTATGCATTTTCTATGGACGATGTCTAATAGTTTTTGTTCCTTTAATTTTCAATTCACGTCCCATTAATTTTCAAATCAAATAATGAAAACGACGCTTTGCCTTAAATTTGTAGTTTTAAATGATTCATGTTTCCTTTGATAAGGGGGCATAGCTTACTATTAGCAGGAAGATGCTTTCTAGAGGTACCTTAATTCAGAATAGGTTAAATTCACGTTGCAAGGAACAATGACTCGGGGAGAAGTATAAGGGTTGGGGTGTCTCAATTGAAGATACCCCTTTGAGACAGAATTTGGAGGTGAAACATAAAATTGAATTATCTTGTTACATAAGTTTTATATCATTAACCTGACTTACAGTACACTAAACAACTGATGTGCTTGCTCAATTTCCGAAATATACCCAACAGATTTGCATTACAATTTATGTGGGTGAATTCAACATTCACGCCTTCTATATATCATTTGTTGCCTAGAAACATTCTATTATTCTCGTCTCTTACTGTATCATTCTGAATTTCTGTCTGGATCATCTAATTCAGCAAGGCCCCAACATGCACCATCTTCAATCATTATGATGTATGAGGTATTGTCCAAACAAACATAACAACAAAAGAAATGAAAGAAGTGAAGCTCACATAACTGAAGAAATTGGAGTAGCTGATAAGACGCTGAAGAAAGATGTCAAATATCTTTACTATTTAAGAAAGCATCCTCTCTGTCAGGTTCTTTATAAAATTGGTCTTTCCTTTTTAGGATAGCATACATTGTTGTTTACTCTAGAATATTTTTTGTCTTATATGGCATCATAGATAGAAGCATGGTATAGTAGAATATTTAGAGTCTACTGTAAGTTGCTTAAGTTGGAATCATCTAGTCTTTCAAGAACGAGAAGCTTGGGACCATTTTGAATAATATTAATCCATACATTGTCTAACATTATGTTAGAGGTAGTCATTTTTCTAAAAAGGATCATTAAGATCATATAAGAGCCACAACTTTAGAAGGATCTTGGAAGAAGCATTATGACAAGGTTAATATATATTCCATATAGTATAGAAAAAATATTGAAGGATGGAGGAATGCAATTGGTCAGGTTGCAATATCTTAAGAAAATAAATCTATTTTTCTATAAGTATAAGATGCAGTTAAGGTTTGATAGCTAGATGATTGTATGAAAGCATAGGAATGCATAATTGAAGTAATTTTTTCTTTGGGTAAGATTCATATGTAAAAAATCTTGTAAAATAAGGTGTTCATAGAAATATTCTTGGATATATGGTTCTTAAAGGAGGAATTTGAATTACTCTAGAATGATTATATAGAATAGTGACTAACATCCTGTATAATATTCATAAACAAATTTATAATTTGGTAATCAAGTTTGATCCTTGGGCACTTTGATGCATGAAGGAACACTTGTTTGGAGATGGACCATGAGGATGTTGATTCTTTGATGAGGAGGTCATCATGATGAGGCAAGTCTAATATTTTTGGTATTGGTTATCTAGTTAACAGATTGTTTTTACTACCTAGAAGGATATTGCAGGAATATATGAAGGATGTTGAGACAAACTCAACATATGATACCTATAAATTACGAAGTCAATATTTCTTCGTATTAAGGTTGAAAGGTAGCAGTGCGCGAAGTTATCCTGAAGGTCAAGTCATACAACAACAAGGATATCACTTTCATGAGGAAGCTATGATCAACTTGAAGTTTGAAAAGGCTCAATATAATTCCTTCATTGATGATGACTAGTTGGAAGTGATGTCCAAGATAGATGAAAAGAACCTTGTCACAAAGAAAGTAGATGGCTTCATGATATCAAGGAAGCAGGCTAGATACGATGAGATACGGAGGAAAAAGGGAGCCATGCAGTTATGAAGAATTGGCAGTTGATAATCTTATGAAGATGAGATAAAGAGATTGTGGTTATGACTTCCCAATTAGAAAGGAAGTCAGGAATATCCTCTAGATTTGAGAGGGAGTAAAGGAGTCTCCTTGAATAGGAGCAAGGATATATTCCATAATCAAAAGGAAAAGGGCTATCCTCTCTAGTTGAGACTTAGTGATGGTGGACATCACATGTGCATTCTCTTCTTCATAGGTCAGGAACTTGACCATGAATATTAGTCGTAAGTATAAATGAAGGCCTTGAAGAGAGAACGGTGGAGGATTGGATAAGCATCTACGGTTTCCTTGAGGATAAAGCATCCAAGAAAGGAAAGGGACTGACAACCTTTGAGGATAAGATATGTGTCCAAGATAAGAGTGGTCGAAGAGTACCGATATTCTTTGAGGATTCAGGATTTGGAAATTCAAGATAAGAATGGTCCTAAAAGGACATACTTTGTGAAAATTTGGATAGGGTATGTGCCTTGTAGAGGTAGTGCGGTGTCACACGTAAGGCCTCCCAACACAATCATCCTTGAATAAAGATGAGATTTTCTAGTTAGGTCTCAAAGATAGTGTTGGTCATAATAATGATGCTTATAGTTTGGCTTATCAATCCGACTCTTCTTATGAGAACTCTTCAGTTTGAGAATGATATTGTACTTGTTGTACAATTATGAATACCTCCCTAGTTAAGAGGGAGTGTTGGAAATGTAACTAGTTTTGGTCTTCATAATTTTGTTGTACTCATTTCAACATGTTTCTTATGTAATGAACAAAAATTAGAAAATAAAAACTTATTATTTTAAAGCATGGATTTCATGCTCTTTATTCAGATGATATTCTAGGTAAAAGAATGTTCTTCATGCGTCTATGGTTTATTAGGTCATAAGGATTTATTTTCATGATTCAAGAGAGTCAACATCATGTTTATAAGACCCTTTCGAGAAAAACATATCATGTAAAATAATTTATTTTGAGTCTAGAAAGTCCTATAATTTTCCAAAGTACAAGTTAGCCTTGACAACTTCAAGTTGGCCTAAAGGATGGAATTCGACCCCTTGGAAAGGTTATATAAAAAATCAAATTCAACCTCATTTGGAACTCAATCTCTCACAAGTTCGATCTCAAAAGAAGTTTGATCTATAATTGGGAAGAAAGAAGAAAAGAAGAGTGAAGGACTAGTAGAAAAGAATAAGGAATAAATCTTGTTTTTCGGCTCTATCTCTCTCACATGTGCAAAGAATTAGGGTTTCTGCAGCTTCAAGGTAGACCAAAATTCTAGGTCTGAGTTGCAGGAGAATGAGTCACATTATCAATTTGTTGGAAAAAGGAATATTTTATCTTGACCTCGTTGACCTTGGGAAGATTATTATTGCTCAAATAAGTATCTCTTAAAGAAGTTGGATTATGGTTTTTACAGTAGCTACATGGTCGAAGTTGTAGGACGAAGCTGCAGGGTCGAAGTTGGGGTCGATGTTGTAGCTAGAAGTTGGTTGATGCAATATTGATCTACGGTGATTTGATTCTATTGGAAGGACTGACTTGGTACTTGGAGGAGGATTTGGTCTAGGGTTTGGGTCCTTTTTGTCTCATTTGAAGCAAATTCTATAACAAGAGAAGAGTTTTTCGATTTTTCCCCTTAGATGGATTTTACCCTGGCTTGGAGCCTAATTTTTGTGTCCATTGTCTTTACTGTTTTTTTCTTGATATTTTTTTGATGAAAAATATCTCACAAAGAAACTCATGAAAATTAATAAATTTCACAAACAAGTATTAAGGTTAAGGAAAATTGGAATTAATAGCAACCACATTGCATTTTTCTAGAATAAATATCATATAAGTAATCTTTTTATTTATGTCTAAATCTATTATCTCCTTTTTTAACAATGTTACCGATGAAATAGGTAACCGCAATGTTACCTACTTTTTTTTAGTAGCATAAAAAGCACCCGATTTTGAAAAGTGGTGATGCAGAATCACCATTTTTTTTTTTTGGTGCACATTTTTGACACTCTAAAATTTTTATTTATGAAGTATGAATATTTGTTTTAAAATGTTAGTGATTTTCATGCTAATTTTGAAATGTATTGATGCAGCATCAAATTTTTTTTTTTTTTTTTTTTTTTAGAGGTGATTTTTATGCTAATTTTGAAACGTATTGATGCTGCATCAACCTTTTTTTTTAGAGCAGTGATTTTCATGCTAATTTTGAAACGTATTGATGCTGCATCAACCTTTTTTTTCTAGAGCAGTGATTTTCATGCTAATTTTGAAACGTATTGATGCTGCATCAACCTTTTTTTTTAAGAGTGGTGATTTTCATGTATGTAATAAAACACAAACTTAGATTAAAAAAAATATATAAAAACAGTTAAAAAAAACCAATAAAAATGTAAAAAAAAACAAAAATAGCTCATAAAAAGAAAAAATTTAAACAAAAATAAATTAAAAAAACAAAAATATTTGAAAATTATATCAAAGGAAATGACAAAATTTGAAGAAAAAAAACACATAATTTAAAGAAAAAATTAAAAAAAAAACAATTAAAATTGAAAAAGAAAAAAAAGAAAAGAAAAAAACCACGTGCAAATAATTAAAAAACAAATATACATAAATTTAGTGTTTTTCATTATAAGATAGTTTTATATTATGTTTACACATAAATATATCCCTTTCATATATGCATAGATATATTTTATTTATTCTTGTATCTATATTAGGTTATCATATAAAAGTTACTATTATTATTTAGTAAAAGTACTTTTTTGTAAGTCAACATATAATGATAAGTGTTAAGAATGTGGCAACATCTCTATTGTACTAGGTTATAGGACTAGAACCTTTTGATGCAAAGAGTTGTTCACATCCTCCTCCTATCGAGGTATCCATCATAATGGTAATCTTGTCAAAATTTTTCACCATTCCCTACGGTATGAAGAAATTATCAATGGTATGTCCATTGGATTGGAAAATAGTCACAACATAAAATATTGTGGATTGCCATATTTTTGTAGCATAAAATAATGGTGTGGTTCATGCCTATAGCTCCAACAAATTTCAAGTATTTAACCTTAACACTACCAAGAAAAAAATCATGTATAACATTAGTGTAGGAAAAAACCATCTAGATTCCTCTCCATATTTCACACAATGCACCAAACATGATCTTATGCCACTAAAGAAATCATGGGTGGGAAATGAAGAAGTGAAAATGAAAAAAATAACTCCCACAAATCAATGATAGAGAGCAATTTTTATGGAGTAAAACCCTCAAAGAGGGAAAAATCCTCGTAACAATAGAAAAAATTGCATCATTAATCAAGAAAGAAAATATCCATACATTGTAAATATTATTTTTCAATGAAGTGATAAGACATTGCTTAACTATCATGAATACCAAGAATATGAGGACCATCAAATCACATATGCACAAGATAGAAAGTTTACCATTGGTTAACTCAAGTACAAATTCACACCAAAAAAAATTAGGACTAATACATTAGACCAAGTTTCTCTTAAGAAACCTACTAACATATAATATCCTAAAATCCACCCTTAAGAACACCTTAGGATAGGACAAATGATTTACAAAGTGACAAAAGGGGAACAAAGGGGGCATTGCACCTATTCTTATTTATAAATTTGTTCACACAAAATATAGACTAGATATGTAAAAGGATCTCATGTCAAGGGCTTAGTGTGTAGTGTGATGATACTAAACCAAATTTCAAGAACTCTAGAAAAGAACGTTGTCTAAAATATAACATAGAAGATTGAAATGTTGAAGTTTAAAGGGTCAATAAAGCTACAAATGTTGAGGATCCACAAAATTTCTCCAAGTAAAAGAAGGAATTGTGATTCAAACAATAAGGGTTGAGATGGCATCCCATCATAACAACCATATGCATGAAGGAAGAAAAAGGAGTTGCCATCACTATTAATAGAACTAGAATTATTGAAGAAAAAAACCAAGGAATATAATTTAAAAGGAAATCATCTTTCAAGAATCAATAAGAATTCTTTAGAAAACCCAAGGATCTTGTAAAAAATGAAATTGATCCAACAAAGCTATCTACAAATGTCCAATATCAAATATTGCTTCAAGTAATCGAGGAAACACCCCAGCATCTTTTCCTTGCCTGTCCTTTCTCTAAAAGTCTCTGGAATGAAATGCTAAGACTCTCAAAGGTCCCCCAATGTTGGGGAGGGGAGGATATAGCCGAAGCCTGGAACAATTGGTGGCAGCAGGCCCCAAATGACAAAGTCAGAATGTTGCCCCTGCTGGTTGTCTGGGGAGTATGGCTAGCCAGGAACCACCAAATTTTCAAGGACTCTCTCTTTCCCATTGCCAGACTAGCAGCCGAAGGAGTAGCCATTTTTGAAAGCATTCCACAGCCTTCAAATGCTAGGAGTGAAAGACCGGTGCAGGTAGAAGAAATAAAGGGGTCCATTCCGTGGGCTTATTTTGATGGAGCCTCAGACTTAAACAAAAATTGCGGAGCTGGTTTGGTTATTAACTACCCCACAGGACTTTCGCTCAAAGCCTCCATTGGACTGGGTACTGGATCAAATAAATTTGCCGAGCTCAAAGCACTACATTTACTGCTGTGCTGGCTATTGCAGCGAAACGAGAGGGAGGTTCAGATATTTGGGGATTCTCTGAATACAATCAAGTGGGCTAATGGATCACATCATTGCAGAAATTTTCTCTTACTTCCTTTGCTGTCTGAAATTATACGTCTTAAAAGTAGTTTTGCTGATCTGATTATATCTCACATCTACAGGGAAAGAAATGCAGAAGCAGACAACCTTTCTAAAAAAGGCATTGAGCAGGTTTTGGACCAATGGTCAGTTGAAGAAGTAGCTGAAGGGAGAGTAAGGAGACTCCCTCCCCCTATTTTTGTCTAGTCCGGGAGCTGCCAACAACTCGGTTTCTTTCACTGCTTTATTTTATGTATATACTTTCCAGTTTTTGTAATACTTTTTGTATATGTTTTTAAAAAGAAAAACTAGAGAAAAAAAAAAAACAAAAAACAAAAAGAAGGTAAAACTGTAAAATCCTCAGCGCTGTTTTCCGGTTTCGGAGGCCTGAGATGATGTATTTTTTTGTCAAAACAGCACTTTCAGCCAGCACAGTATTTACTAGCTGGTATGTGGACAGTTGTGGTGGTGAGCAAATCCTGTTTCGGTGTTTTTCCTTAATGGAAGCCGGGGATTGCTTACACCAGATTTTGGCTTTTTGTTTTCAGCTTTTGTGGACAGAGCTGTTGGGTGGTTCTTGTTTAAAAATAACAAACAATCACACAGCAGCGTAGTTTTTTCCCTGGAAAAGGGAAAGGAATGCAATGCATATGCTATGTAACCCTCTTTTTAATACAAGGTTCGATTTTTTTCTGTGGAAAAAGATGATATACCTTCGAACCAAACAATCAAGAATCCATCAAGTGCTCCAAGTAACACATGAATTAGTGCATTTTTACAGTTAAGCAACAAAAATATGTCAAGATAATAATCTAGTGTTGAAACATTGAAGACAATCCATCAAAGAGATGAAAATAGCATAAAATGCTTATAATAATCAACATAATTTCTCTAGAAAGATAGCGTTTTCATTGTAAGGACTAGAAGAAAACACCAAAATTATCAATATGGTTGATGTGTCAAAGCTAATGAAGGGAAAACATAAATTCTCAAAAAGAAAAAATCCAAAAATAATCAAGATAGATTCTTAGGGAAAAAGAGGTGTCAACGTAAAAGATTGGTAGATAATTTCATGAAAAATAAGCAAACATTAAAGTTTCCAAGATGGGTGAAGGTGTTTATTCTAAACAAGACTACATGTAGATGCATGAAAATGTAAAAAATTAACAGATTTGAACATAAGTGTATTGGAAATACTGAGAAGGGGGGGGGGGGTGAATCCATATTTCATAAACTTCAATTTAAGTATCAAAATAATTAACCAATAACATCACATTAATTGAACATGATATATATATGTGAGTGTATTTGTGTGTGTGCAATATTTTTATATTACAAGGGAAGCTACAACTAGAATGGATACAACCACAAGATTTACCAGCTCCCACTGGAAGGGATACAACCACAAGATTTACCAGCTCCCACTAGAAGGAGGTGACAATCTCTTGAAGGAATCTACAACTTCCTTATCGAGCACCACCTTACCACACTATAGAATAAAGGATAAAATATTATTTTTTAAGCTCTTGTACCAGATACAATGGTCCAATTACAACAACATACAAACGGCTTCAGTTCTACCCCTTATCATATCATTAATTCAACTTAAGTTGTGCATACCTTAGATCATCAAACCCACAAGTGATCTTACCCCAACTTGTGACAAAGTCTATTTCCAAAGGAGTTCTTCAACAAATTCAAGATCTCCTCTCAAGGTCTACTTAAGAAAGGCTTGGTCTAGGGATGCTTCAAAATGTTATCCGAGTTTTCTTCAACAAGCCTGATCCAAGGGATCTTCAAGATCTATTCCAAGTATTCTCCAAGACTACTTCAAATAGGTTTCAAGTTCTAATACAAGGAGGGCTTCTAGTTCAGCTCCAAATTCAGCTTCAAGTCCACTTCAAGAAGTCTCCAATTCTGCTACAAGGTGTTAGAAATCAAGGGTTTTGTTAACAATAACTTGATTTTCTTCCTCTTGATAATTATTCATCAAGAAATTATACAATAGTTCCAATATGCATGAAAGTGAAGATCACAATTGGACAATAAACAAGAAACAAGAAATTAGGCTCCAAGCCAGGGAAAAATCCCACTAAGGGGTAAAATCCATAAATCCTTCTTTATACCAATGAGCAATATCAAAGTCAATCTTGCCACCAAAGATAAAGTCAAACCATCCTCAAATTAGGCCTCCCAAGTTCTAGTCAAATATGGTCAATCCTCTTCAAGAATGTTGAAATTTGGTTACCGGAGGACAGGTGGTTCCCTAAGGATTTGATCTTTGGCCTAGGGAAAAGCGTCCAAAATAATTTAATTTTTCTCCTAAAGTGACTTTATAATTTTTATAAAGTCAAATCTAATTTAAAAGTGTCTTTAAGTGATCAAGTTACTAAAGTCTAATTTAAAAGTGACTTTAAGTGATAAAGTTACTAAAGTCTAATTTTAAAGTGACTTTAATAAAGTCAATGTAAAATTAGAAAAGAAAAGTGACTTTGGAAATAAATGACTAAGTGGGTCTTTATTAAAGTGGAGTGAATTAAAAAATAGAAAGTGAGATTTAAATGAGCATTTAATCTCAGCCCTAGATCTCAATCTATTTCAGCCATTGGATTTAGGGATTCTCCAAAAGTCACTTAGGGTTAGGTTAAAGGAGGAAAAGGAGGGAAAAGGTCATTCATTCTTTCATGAGCAGATTGGGAGAAGGAGAGAAGGAGAGCTCGAGATTTTTCTGAGCAGTGAGAAGAAGGAGGGCAACAATGAAGATATTTCAGCAAAGGTACAACAACATCTATTGGCACACATACCGAGGCAGAAAATCTGTACAACAAAGGAGAGGCAGTGTTTCCAAGTGAGGAGGCACAGAAATCGAGGAAGAGGGTACAACAGCAAGCACACACTCCAAGGCACAAAAATCAGGCATGTTTTTCAAGGAAGAGGGTGACTGTCATTTTCGGCACAAAAACCGAGGAAGAGGACAGCAGATACAACTCTGTTTTTTTGGCACAGATTTCGAGAGAGGTTGCTGTACAAAATCTGTACAGTCCGTATAGCAAAGTACGATTGTTTTGGCACGCTTCCTGAGGTGGTCGTACAACATTCAATGCTGTCCTAAGGTGCTGTAAATTTTCTGTTTTTTGTTGTTGCTGATTTGGCACAATTTCCGAGGCGGTGTGCAAGCACAGAAATCGAGATAAGTCTGTAAATTGGTTGCTGGAATTTTTTCTGAGTTTTTCCTGTTTCATTGTAAAAAGAAATATTCAAAAAAATAAAAGAGAAGCTTTCGAATTGGTTTTCCCCAAGAGTTGTAGGGGGTTTTTCCAGGGTCATGTTGACCAAAAATATCAGCGTTAAATGTGTTGAATGGCTGTTTTATGCTTACTGATTTTTATTTCTGCATTTTCCAGCATTCTGTAAATTTTCAAGAATTTGTGTTTTCAACAAAAAAATTATTTTCCAGTTTGTTGAATGTAAGGATATGGGAAAGGGAATTTAACTATTTGGAGAAATAAGGTGAAACTGAAAACCGGGGTGGGAAAAAGAAAATTTCTACATGGTATCAAAGCTTGAGTGCTGAAAGTGCAATTTGGGACAGCAAGGAGAAAAATACAGGCTGCTGATTTTTCACTCATAAAATTCCAGCAAGCTGATTTTTCACAAACATAATTTTTATCTTTACTACAACAATGCTATTTTTCAGTTTTAGGACAATAGGATGTCATTGGGATTGAGGGTGGAGGATAGGTTGGATGGGCATACCAATTACGGCGTTTGGAAAGAGAGAATGCAAAGTATCTTTGAGGAGGCAGAAGTCTAGGATATCATGGTTCATACCACACAACAGCCTGTTAATGTGCCTACTGATGCTACTCAGTTGGAAGCATATAATAGAAAGAACAACAAGGGTAAGAGACTGATTCTAGACGGAATCAAAGACCATTGCATTCCTCATGTGAGAGGAAAGAGAAATGCTCATGAGATGTGGACAACATTGTCCAATCTCTACCAAAGTACCAATGAGAACCGGAAAATGGTCTTGAAGGAGAAGCTGAAAACCATTAAGATGGGTAAGACTGATAGTGTAGCTGGATATCTCACAAAGATTACTAATGTGAGAGATGAGTTGGCAGCAATTGGAGAGGTCATTCAATGCACTGAGTTGGTGCGGATAGCAGTGAATGGCCTCCCGAGTTCATGGATGAACTTTGGTGATGGGGTTTGTGCACGTGAGACCCTTCCCACATGAAAGAGGTTTTGGGATAATTGCATTCAGACAGAGATCAGGAAAGGTTAGCTTGGGGCAGCCAAGCCAGTTGAGCAGGATGAGGATGTAGCATTGTTGGCAGGAGGCAAGAAAGGCAAAGGGAAGAAGTAGGCTTCCACAAGCAATGGTGGGGGCAAAGGTAAAGGTAAAGGTAAACAGGGTAACACACAAAAGGACTATTCCAAGGTAAAGTGTTGGAATTTTCAGAAGATGGGACACTATGCAGTTGTGTGTCCAGAGAAGAAGAAGAAGAAGGGGAATAACCAGAGCATGGCGGCTTCAGCAGAGGTTGAAGACTTTGCAGATCGCTTTGACCGGGAGTTTGGGTTCATTGCATGTGAGTCCTCTAGTGCAGGATTACCTACCATAGAGGTTCAGAGGGAGCATGCATTTCTCTCGATTAGTGGAGCATCTTCGGGTATCTGGTATGTGGACAGTGGGGCTTCACGTCATATGACAGGAGTCCGTGAGTACTTCTCAGAGCTTTCAGAGAGTGGCACTGATATAGAGGTAGTACTCAGTGATAACAGATTTGTTAGAGCAGTCGGTGTGGGAACACTGACATTTCAGAGGGAGTCTAAACCTCCCTTGAAGGTGTGATGTTCTTTATGTGCCAGGGATGAGGAAGAACCTCATATCCATCTCATCTTTGGAGGATAGAGGATATGAGATGCTGTTCAGGGGAGGACAGGTGCTGATATATCCCAGGGGCGCTCTAGCTGATTCAGCTAGAGTGATAGGTGTACGCCATGCAAATGTGTACAAGTTTGCATTTCAGCCCTTTTGGCATTAAGCAGTAGTACCGACAGCAGAGCTAGCAGTTCTAAGCTGTGTGAGATTTGGCACTACAGGATGGGGCATATGTATCATGGAGCCTTGAGGACTTTGCGGGAGATCACTACAGGTGTGCCAGATTTCAGTACTGATCACTTTGATACTTGCAGAGGATGTGCGATGGGAAATTTTTCCAAATCCAATTTTCCCAGCAGTGACAGCAGAGCGACTGGGATACTTGATTTGATTCATTCCGATGTGAGCGGTCGGATGTCTCATGTTTCCTTGAGTGGATATGAGTACTATGTTTTATTCATTGATGATCACTCCAGGAGGACCTGGATTTATTTCTTGAAGACCAAGAGTGAGTTCTTCAAGCAGTTTCAAGAGTTCAGAACTCTTGTGGAGACACAGACAGGTCGGAAGATCAAGTCCCTGAGGTCGGACAATGGGGGAGAGTACACCCTTGGAGAGTTTGTTGACTATTGTGTGGAGGCAAGCATTAGGAGGGAGTTCACTGTTCCTTACAACCCCCAGCAGAACGAAGTTGCAGAGAGGAAGAACAGATCCATCGGAGGGGCTGCCAAAGCCATGTTGCATGATTAGGGGTTGCCATTGTTTTTGTGGGCAGAGGCCTGCAACACTGCTGTTTATTTGCAGAACAGGAGTCCGCATCGTGCCCTGGGGCACATGACTCCGGGGGAGGCTTTTTCAGGGAAGAAGCCTGATATTGGTCATCTTCGTATCTTTGGGTGCATCACATACTCCTACATACCCAAGGAGAAGAGGACCAAACTAGAGCCCATGGCAGAGAAGGGTATCTTTGTGGGCGACAGTGAGACCTCAAAGGCCTTTCGGATTTACATTCCTGCACAGAGGAAAGTTGTTGTCAGGCGGGATATGAAGTTCGAGGAGGATAGGGCCTTCAGGAGGTCACGGGAGTTAGAGTATCTGGATCAACTAGACCCTCAGCAGCAGTTGAGTCAGTCACTGGGATCCAGTGGGAAGGGATTAGGAGGATCTGGAGGTACATCTATGACGATGTCAGGTCCATCAGTGAGCAATGGCTCGCAGAGTCAGAGGGGTGGTGCTTCAGGTAGCATGTAGAGCAGTCCACAGAGCAGTTCACTAGGGAGTCCACTGATGGACAGTTCACATGGTACCTCAGCTTCTACAGGTTCAGGTGCAGGCAGGAGGATAGCAGATAGACAGTCAGGAGTTTGGGCTCTTGATGATGATGATGAGGAGGAGTTTCATTCTCCAATGGGAGAAGTATGCTTAGGGAAGAGGAAGCCCAAGTGGCTTCAGGACACCTTGAGAGAGGCCACATCTGTTGCCGCGCCTAAGAGGCCGGTCGGAGAGAGCACACCACCTGAGAGGTTTTGTAGCTATATGGCAATGGCTACCAGCATCCTTGACTCTGAGCCTTCTAACTATGAGGAGGCAGCTAGCCAGCAGGTTTGGAGAGAGGCCATGCATGAGGAGTATTCTTATCATGAATAATGATGTTTGGGAGGTGGTGCCGAGGCCTGAGGGAAAATCCATGGTTAATTCTAGATGGCTTTACAAGGTAAAGCATGCTGCAGATGGCAGCATTGAGAAATTCAAAGCGAGGTTTGTGGCTAGAGGGTTCTCTCAGGTAGAGGGAGTTGATTATGAGGAGACCTTCGCTCCCGTGGCTCGATATACTTCGATCCGCTCCATTATATCGATAGCAGCAGAGATGGGTTGGAAGATCCACCAGATGGATGTGAAGACCGCATTTCTCAATGGCTTCATACAGGAGGAGGTGTACATTGAGCAGCCACGGGGCTTTGAGGTGCATGGGAAGGAGTCCCATGTGTGCAGACTGAAGAAGGCCCTTTATGGCCTGAAGCAAGCTCCCAGAGCTTGGTACTCCAGGATAGATACATAATTGCAGGGGATGGGTTTCACAAAGAGTGAGGCAGATCCGAACCTTTACTATATTGTGATAGGTGAGGAGCCTCTCATTCTGGTGTTGTATGTGGATGAATTGGTCATTACGGGTGCAGAGAGACTCATAGAGCACTGCAAGAGAGATCTTGCGGCGGAGTTTGAGATGAAGGACATCGGCTTGATGCATTACTTTTTGGGTTTGGAGGTGTGGTAGGAGGAGGGGCATTTCTTCTTGGGGCAGGGGAAGTATATTGTGGATATCCTTGGCATATTCCACATGGAGGATTGTAAACCCATGTCGACACCGATGATCACCAACTGGAAGAAGCTTCATGCTTCGGATTCCGAGTTGGTGGATCCCACATTGTACAGACAGTTGATTGGTTCCTTGATGTATTTGGTCAACACTAGACCAGATATTTGTTTTGCAGTCAACACGATGAGTCAGTTTATGTGTGAGCCTAGGAAGGTTCACTGGGTGGCTGCAAAACACATTTTTGCGGTACTTGCAGGGGACAGTGGATTATGGTCTGGACTACAAGCAGGGGGATGGAGTGAGATTGGCAGGTTACACTGATTCTGATTGGGCAGGTTGTGCTTCTGATAGGAAGAGCACTTGAGGGTGCTGTTTTGGGTTGGGTTCGGCAGTGGTGTCATGGTTCAGCCGGAAGCAGCAGTCAGTAGCATTGAGTTCAGTGGAAGCAGAGTATATGGCAGCCAGTCTAGCTAGTTGTGAGGCCATCCGGCTTCGCAAGATGTTGTTTGGCTTATTTGGTCAGCCGTTGAGACCTTCAGTGATTTACTGTGATAATCAGAGTTGCATTAAACTCACGGAGAATCCAGTATTTCATGACAGGTCAAAGCATATCGGGATCAGATATCATTTCATCAGAGACTATGTTCAGAAGGGAGCTGTGAAGCTTGAGTATATTCCCACTGATGAGCAGGTTGCAGATATTCTTACCAAAGCCTTACCACGGGGCAAGCATGTCTACTTCAGAGACAAGATGGGTGTGGTGAGGAACACCTTCCTTGGTAAGAGGGAGTGTTGAAATTTGGTTACTGGAGGACAGGTGGTTCCCTAAGGCTTTGATCTTTGGCCTAGGGAAAAGTGTCCAAAAGAATTTAATTTTTCTTCTAAAGTGACTTTATAAAGTTATAAAGTCAAATCTAATTTAAAAGTGACTTTAAGTGATAAAGTTACTAAAGTGACTTTATAAAGTTATAAAGTCAAATAAAGTTACTAAAGTCTAATTTTAAAGTGACTTTAATAAAGTCAATGTAAAATTAGAAAGGAAAAGTGACTTTGGAAATAAATGACTAAGTGGGTCTTTATTAAAGTGGGGTGAATTAAAAAATAGAAAGTGAGATTTAAATGAGCATTTAATCTTAGCCCTAGATCTCAATCTATTTCAGCCAATGGATTTAGGGATTCTCCAAAAGTCACTTAGGGTTAGGTTAAAGGAGGAAAAGGCGGGAAAAGGTCATTCATTCTTTCATGAGCAGATTGGGAGAAGGAGAGAAGGAGAGCTGGATATTTTTTTGAGTAGTGAGAAGAAGGAGGGCAGCAGTGAAGAGATTTTAGCAAAGGTACAACATCATTTATTGGCACACATACCGAGGCAGAAAATCCGTACAAAAAAAGAGAGGCAGTGTTTCCAAGTGAGGAGGCACATAAATCGAGGAGGAGGGTACAACAGCAAGCACGCACTCCAAGGCACAAAAATCAGGCACATTTTTCAAGGAAGATGGTGGCTGTCATTTTCGGCACAAAAACCGAGGAAGAGGACAACAGCTACAACTCTGTTTTTTGGTACAGATTTCAAGAGAGGTTGCTGTACAAAATATGTACAGTCCGTACAACAAAGTACGACTGTTCTGGCATGCTTCCCGAGGTGGTCGTACAACATTTAATGCTGTCCTAAGGTGCTGTAAATTTTTTGTTTTCTGTTGTTGCTGATTCGGCACAATTTCCGGGGCGGTGTGCAAGCACGTAAATCGAGATAAGTCTGTAAATTGGTTGCTGGAATTTTTTTGAGTTTTTCCTGTTTCACTGTAAAAAGAAATATTCAGAAAAATAAAAGAGAAGCTTTCGAACTGGTTTTCCCCAAGAGTTGTAGGGGGTTTTTCCAGGGTCATGTTGACCAAAAATATCAGTATTAAATGTGTCGAGTGGTTGTTTTATGCTTGTTGATTTTTATTTATGCATTTTCCAGCATTCTGTAAATTTTCCAGAATTTGTGTTTTCAGCAAAAAAATTATTTTCCAGTTTTTTAAATGTAAGGATATGGGAAAGGGCATTTAACTATTTGGAGAAATAAGGTGACACTGAAAACCGGGGTGGGAAAAAGAAAATTTCTACAAAGAAAACCCTAGATAAGCAACTTTAGATTTTGGAAAAAATTTGTATTTTGACCCTGCAATAGATAGAGTGAAATTTGGATCTACAATAGACTTCAAAAACTTGGCCTCCAGCAACATAAATATCCTCCCATGTATTCTCCACATTGTCCTTTTTCTCAACTTCGTACAACTACAGTAGATGATCTCATACAAGTGAATCGAATGAACCAAGGAGGTCAAAATGTATCTCATATATATAGTTGCCCATGAGTGGTGCCACTTGGGGTCTTGAGCCTACATGATGGAGGAGGGTCGACTTGATCTTTTTGTGGAATTATATAAAATTTATTATTTCGTTCCTTTTGACAATCTCAATGGGACTTGTCTTAATTACATAATATCAAATACAACTTCCTTTTGAATATAGCATAAAGAAAATGTTATTATGAAGACCAAACTTAGTTAAATATTCTAACACTCCCTCTTAACTAGGGAGGCCTTGAAAATGACTTATCTAGATATTATCATGTAAAGGAAATGATTATGGTCGATAATCATATTTATCATTGTAACCAACATTCTCACATGACCAAGGCCTTGGCAACTTTAGAGAACATATCAAGCTTTATCTTCTCGACTAGATCAGAGCATACACTATTGGGAGGCATTCCATGGGACACCATTCTGCCTCTTTGAGACACATACTCCACCTAGGATACCTGGAGTATGTCCTTTATCAGACCATTTCCCTCAAGGAAATGTATGTCCACTAGACCATTATTTATCCAATTCCACGTACTTGACTTAGGATATCCACCCTAATCTGTCACAGTACATGACTCAAGAATTTTTTTCCAATGTGCTTATCCAATATTTTATTCTCCCTATCTATGATGCATTCACTGGACTTGTGGAAGTTAGTCCTTGCCTAGTACATCACATAGGGAGAATACCATCACTCCATTTTATCCTGGGAGGATCATCATATACATTCCCTCTTAACCTGGGAGGAGTATCACCCTGACTCCCTCTTATCCTAGGAGGAGACATCCATAAGCCCTCAACTTGTTCCAAAAGTTAGTTGTGGAGATCATAGCTTCTTAGATCCAAGTCACATATCAACAAAAAACAACAAGTTTCTCGACCTTTTATTATACTTATTTCTCTTTTGAAATCCTCAAGGTCGAATACAACACATCTTGTCCATCAAACAATTTTCCATGAGTTAACTTGCTCTCAAGTTTATCTCTGATGCATCAGAAGCTTGTTTCCTACCAACCATGGCCATATCATAAGAAGAATTAGTCAGTAATGTCACATCTATTAACAAATAATAAACCAGCCGTTCATATCATGATGGATCAATAATAATATAACTTTTACAAATAATTTTTACCATCCATCAACTAGATTTTCATCATATCTTGATTCCATGTACCATTGAATGATTACAACATTTATTCATCAATGAAGGGAATATCATGTCCCATCATGCTTCTACCAAGCCTCAAGTTCATATCAAACCATTCCAATATCCTTTATGTCAAACAATGATACCAACATCTATATCATATGGGTACTAAGTCTATTAGATACATATCAAATCAATGCATCATAAAGGCTTCATCATGACCCTCTCACTTTTACCGGGAGATCTCTTTTGAAACTTTCCTTCATTTAACCAAGACTTTTCAACCAGTCTTATATAAATATTTTAGGAAAGTACTCTAGGAATGTCCCATGCTTTCATATTATCTATGAAAAAATCATATAAACAAGAGAGTACCCAAAACGTCAATAGGAAAACGATACATGATACTTATCTCTTCAAGAGAAGCTTCCTCCCTCTTTCTCTTGGACTTCATGAAATATTACCAGTAACTTCAAAAACTTGTTATTTCTTACTAGGGATCCACCTAGAATTTTAGAAGTTTTTCTCTCATGATTCCTTTGTGCTTTGCTAGGACACATCCTAGCCTTTCATAATCATTCTCTTTATTCTTTGTTAGCTAGAACACATACTATCCCTTTAGACTTCAGAAGTTAAGACCTCATTTAATATTTATTGACCGCATCAATTCAAACAAACAGATTAGATAAACAACACACTTTATATCAATATCATTATAAATTTGATATTCACATAAGAACTTGGCCTCTTTCATTGGTCTCCAAGAATTTCATGTCTTGATACCAAATCCCTTAGATTTATCAAAGAAATGAGTTATTTCTTGATCCTGCACTAGTCCAATCACAAATAAACATCCATCTAAATCCATTCTATAGGGGAACCATACTTCAAAAATTAATCTCTTCAACCAAGAGGACCCACAAAATGTGCCACCTATTAAGAGAAATGGCATGACAAGGGCTATCACTCCAGGAGGTCCTTGTAACCAAATTCGTTGAAATGTGCACGAAAATCGTCAAACAAGTATAGGCCCATTCACCATTTGACAACAATGACAATTGTTTCAACAATCTCCCCCTTTATCATTGATCTCAACATGCATGCTCCCCCTGTCTCCATGCTTCACTTCCTTCGTCTCTATTATGCATTTCATTTTATCTCCCCCTTTGACATCAATGGAAAAGGGTGACTCATGTCTTTGGGGTTAATCCCCTTGAACATATGGAACTTGGCATGAATTATGTCTTCTTACCCTTTCATTCTTTATCATTATTACAACTCTTTTTCTTAGTTGTAAACTTCTTCCACTCTACTTGGTCTAGAGAATATATGTTGTTTGGACTTTTGTGTGGCTATTGGAACCAATATTTTTGAGTTTTCTTCTTTGATTTCTCACTTTCAAGAGTCAAATAACAGATTGTACCTTTTATCGCACAACTTGCCAACGCTGAGAAGATTGTGATTCAAATCCTTTACTAGAAAAACATTTTGTGCCTTCATATGTTTTCTTCCAAGAATTACCACACCTTTTCCAAGTATATTGACAGAAGATTTATCTCCAAATGCATTACTATCACTCTTTTCTTTTAAGATGACAAATTTTTCGATCTCCACTCATATGTCTCAAGCATCCACTGCCTATGTACCATTCATCTTCTTTATCTTCAATGATCAATGCTAAATTTCAACCTTATTTCTTTTTCCTTTCCCATTTCATATTTGGATTTTTTGTCTTTATGATTGGAGCATTTTCAAGCTTGCAATATTGTTCCTTATGACCAAGATTATTTCACTTGTAGCACACAATATTCTAATTCATTATTGGTTCAAATGGATTGTAGTTTTTCTTAGTAGAAACATTAACATTTCTTGATTTGTTCCTTCCATAATCATTCTCGCTTCTTGCATAATTTTATCTTGTATTGATTTTACAGTGGATTTCTTTATGCCTAAAATTTCCGCAGGAGTAATAATGGCCAAGAGAAATATTTGCATACCTAGGAGAGTAATGAAATTCTAAAGTTGTTTTAAAGTTGTTTTGCCTTGGAGGGGGGTTCAAACCATTATTTATTTTGGATGTTCCTGAGAACATCAGTATAACTTCTTGAAGTAGCAACATTTCAAATTCCCTTTTAATTTCTTCCTTCAAAGGCTTGGAGCTTGTTCCTTCCTTGCTTGAAGATATTCCTTCGTAATCAAGAGTTGTTTTATCTCTTAGAGATCTTTGATAACTAAGAATGTTATCCAACACTAGTGAGTTGTTTGAGCTTTTATTAAGCATATCAACTTCAGCTTTTAACGTTACAACTTCCTCTTCAAGATTATAATTCACTTCTCCATTCTTCTTCATCTAGATCTTAATCACTTAATTATTTTTGCTTATTCAAGATGAAATTTTAAAGAGGCAATTTCCTCATCATGCTTTTCAAGAAATTTTCTCAATTCCCTTTTTTTATTTTTGAGCGAGGAATTTTCCTTTTCACTATTCTTCAACTTTTCTTGAAAATATTCAACTTCTTGCTCTGTCTCCAAATATTTTGTAAGTCCCCAAAAAGAATCTATTCTCATATATGGTTCTTCATCATTTGCATCATTGAACTCTTCATTATCATGGTCTTTATCTTGATTTTCTTGGGTTATGAAGAGAACTTAACTTGCACCAGGTTCTTCTATATCACTTTCTTATGAAGAGTTGTCGTCCTCTTTAGAATAAATATTTTTCTTGTGAAATTTTTTTTTTTTTTCGCTAAAGTTACATCTCTTAGCATAATTACCTATTCTACCAAATTCAAAGCATTTCAAAGGTAACTTACCTTTGTTTTTTCGGGTTCCCCTTTTTACCTTGCTCATGAAATTTTCTTCCACATATGAATCATTGTCTAGAGTTCCTTCCACCTTGAGTTGTTTGTTTCTTGTCTTCTTTTTGGATTTAAAAGTTGCTTCTATGGATGAGAAACTGTCTTCTATATCTATTCTCATTATATATATTGTAAGAGTGTTATTTAATTATTCCATTGTCATCTTGGTCAAGTCCTTAGTTTCTTCTGTGGTAGATACCTTGGCATCATATTTCAAGGGAAGCAATCTTAGGACCTTTTGTATGACCAAAGGATCTTCAATTTTCTCTCCTAATCCTTTGATGGAGTTGAAAAATTCATCAACTCTGAGTAAGTAAGTCACAACATCTTCTTTTTCATCCATTTTCATATTTTCAAATTCAGTTCTATACTTTTGAAGTTTTACCTACTTGAATTTATTCTCACCTTCATACAAATTTTTAATTTTATCCCAAACTTTTTTGGTTGTGGTACAATTCATCACCTTATAATTAATGTTTCTTGAAAACCCACCCATGATGGTATGAAGATATTTTGAATTATAGCTAAACAACTTCTTCTCATCAAGATTAGCTAAAATATTTTTAGGAACTTTGTAACCATTTATGATGGAGAGAAAAACATCCAAACATAGAGCCTTCAAATAGATTTACATACAGCTACTCCATAGTGGATAATCATTTCGATCAAACAACCGAGTTTTTTTTGAAGAGATGCCTTTCACATTTCCATATTTTCTCACAATCTTCCCTCCAATGATTAGACTATTAGAGGGTAACCTTCTCTAATACCAAATTTTGGAAATACTTGGGGTGGGGGTGAATTAGTATTTCGTAAAATTCAACACTTCAACTATAAAAACAATTAACCAATAACATCAAATCAATTGGACAAGGGTTATGTGTGTGTGTGTGTGTGTGTGTGTGCAATATTTTTATATTACAAGGGAAACTACAACTTCGAGTTTACCATCTACAAATGGAAGGGCTACAACCCCAATATTTACTAGCTCCCATTAGAAGGAGGTAACAACCTCCTGAAGGAAGCTACAACTTCCTACCGTAGCACCACCATACCACCCTATAGAATAAAAGATAAAATAATATTTTCTTGGGCTCCCGTACTAGGGAAAATGGTCCAATTACAAAAACACTCAAAAAAATTCAATTATACCTCTTATCATATCAATAGGTCAACTTAAGTATTGCAAACCTTAAGTCATGAAAACCACAAGTGATCTTACCCCAACTTATCTCAAAGTCTGCTTCCAAAGGATGTCTTCAAAAAATTCAAGATCCACTGAAGAAAGGATTGGTCTAGGGTTGCTTTAAAATGTCATCCAAATTAGCGACAACAAACCTATTCCAAGGGAGCTTTAAGATCTATTCAAATTTTTATCCAAGACTGCTTCAAAGAGGTTTCAATTTAAGTTACAAGGAGGTCTTCTAGTTCAACTCCAAATTCAGCTTCAAGTCCACTTCAAGAGGTCTCCAAGTCTGCTACAAGGAAGCTCAATTATGCTCCAATACTTCAGGAAGTTGATCCAAATATTCTTGAAAGTATGCTACAAAATTTATTTGATTTATGCTAAAAAATGATATAATATTTATTTAAGAAATTGATCCAAGGTCTGCTTAAGATTACTCCTGAAAACAATATCAATAAAAATCAACAAACCAGCTAAAATTTTGTTCCAAACAACCTCCATATAGGTTAAGATTCGAGACAAAGAGATACCGAAAACAAGGGTCAGAGTCTCTACATAAAATGTTGAATATAGTCTCTTTCACAAGTCAAATTTTACTTTTACATTAGGACTAAGATTTTCCACAGGAGGTCCAAAATTATAGCCTCAAGGCCAAATTTTGTAGGCCTCAGATCAAGCCACAAAGGGCCTCGTATCAGGCCACATAAAGGCCTCATATAAGGCCTCATAAATCCACAGAGAGGTGCAAAATTATGCCTCAGTAGAGTATGAAATTGTTCTAAAAGAAATGCTTCAATAGACCTGAAATAATCCTCATAGAAAGGGTCGAAAATAGTTCCTTAACACCAACAAAGTAAGCATTGAAAAACACCACAAAAAGAATTACTTAAAAACAAGATAAAATCATTCTTGATTTTTAGCCTTCTCTAGATGTTCTAGTAATATCATACCTCATATTACTTTTCATTTGTTTCGACCTCAAATGATATGCACTTTCTTGCCTCAATTTCCCATGAGTTGGGTATATTTATAGTGATTAAGGAGGACTATAATGGGGTCAACTTGACCCATGAACAGAAAACAAATTCATTGGAGTTGACCTGGATATAATAATATTTTTTTTTTGAAAATTCATGACTATATTGAAATTGACCTGAAGAAGATGATTTGACTTGTTAAAGGGGGCTTTAGGCTTCATAAAAATATTAATTTTGGTTCTTTATAATATCTCTTTTCAAGGAAATTTTAGACAATTGGATATAGGACTCTTGAATTATAAATTTTAGCCTTCCTTTTAGGGCAACAACGAATAATAGGGCCATGATCCTTGTGGGGAAAATGTGTTGTTCTAAGCCAATCTTTGGGGCACCATACTTCAAAAATAAATATCTCTTCAACTAGGAGGACCCACAAATTGTGCCACCTATCAAACGAAAGGGCATGACAAGAGATATCACTCTAGGAGGTCCTTGTAACCAAATTATTTGAAATGTGCATGCACATCCTAAAACAAGTATAGGAACATTCACCCTTTGAAATCAATGAAATTTTTTCCAACAAACTATAATTAGAGAAGATGGTTCCAATGTAAAAAAAATTGGACAAATGCTTCAAGAAAAAGAAACAAGAGCCAAGTATTGTCATCAAGAATTATAAGGACTAGGATTAAAAAAAACCATATGAAAGTGTGTTCAATTCATGAGAAATAAAATAATTTGAGAGTAAAGATGATCCAAGCTAATAAAGTTGTGAAATCTAGAAAAGATCAGCAACATACCTAATGGAAATGAAATTCTTTGGAGATCATAAAAGGACCTTCTTTTGACAACATTGAAAGAAATTTTAAGTAATAGAAGAAAATATTCCCTAAACTTTAAGATAATATAAGGGCATACTAATAAAAAAAAAATTAGAGGTGTTACAGTGAATCCTTCATAATCCATTCATTTATAACACAAGTTTAAGTTTAAGGACTAGGTCTTAGGAAAAATAGCTTGTCCCAAAGAAGAGGAAGAATAAATGGAAGAAGAAAGAGGAGGTTCAAGTTTCATGATATGTTACTTCAAGCTACCTCCAATTGTTTTATGTTCTTCCAAAAATGTGATTCTAAATGGCCATATTGTCCATAAAATATGGAAATGTTTGATGACCTCCTTGCCTTCAGATTTTCCTCCTTGTTCAACATTTAACACAAAGAAAAGTTGAAACAGTCTCAACCACTTGTTCCTTTTATTTTTTTCCACTACTTATTCTTTTTTGGAGGTGTATGAGTGGTGGGGGATATGACGCCAAGGGGTTAAAAATATCTTTTGTATCATTTTGATATTTCATTTCAATTTGATGTATATTTTTGTTCCCTTTTCAATATTTGTATGTTATTTTCCTAGCGCCTTGTGCAATCTTGGAAAGTTAGAAATGGAGAGGAAATTTTTATTGTCTAGGTATGCCCTTTTCCTTGCACCTTGTGCCATCTTGTAAATTCAAAAAATGGGGGGAAAGGCGCTAATTTTTGCAACTAGAGTCAAATTTCACTTTGGACAACTTAGATGGTTGATATTATAATTTCATTCATTAGGGGAATTTTGAGGTCTAAAATGGGCCTCCTAAGGAAATTATAAAATAATAGTGGAAATAATAAAATAAGATTTGATTACATCATCAAATTTTAGAAGGAAAAAATAAAAAATCTACTGATTCAACTCGTAGTTTGAACTTATCTCCCTAAGGGTTTACTCAAATTTCAAGTGGGAATACTCGTTGGATGCAAAAGTTAATTCCTCATCCAAGGAGTACCCATGTTGTATACCTCTGATGGACTTTTCTACATGAAAAATGAGAAATACATAAAAAACCTGATGGAATCACATTTTTTTATGTATTTCTCATTTTTTGTGTAGCAGGGTCCATCAAAAGTATGCAACATGGGTACTCTTTGGATGAGGAATTAAATTTTGCATCGAACAAGTATTCCCACTCTAAATTTGAGTAAACCCTTGGGGAGATAAGTTGAAAATACAAGTTGAAAAAAACAGTTTTTATTATTTTTTAATATTTTTACTTTTTTATTCCAAAAATGGTGAATCATCCTCCATGATTGACATCATCATCTTGAATCCTCTTGGTTCTTATAAAGTTTATTTTAGTTGTACACTTTTCTTAGGAGGTCCATTTTAGACCTCAAAATTCCCCTAATGAGATTCCTCTTTTGGAGAGGACCAAAATCCTCCTATAGATCACCCCAATCGGTTAAGAAGAAGTTAATTTATCAATTATTTTATTATTTTATGGGTCGGCCTCAACACATGTGGATTTGATCAAAGCCCCAAGCGGTCCCTCACAAAGTTATAAATAGAAGCGACCCCAAGATAATTTACACACATTTGCTCATGATATTTTCTCCATGCTCTTTTGGTATTGGTTCATATTTTCTGTTTTGGCTCGCACAAGCTCATCAGGGGAAGCTCGCGCAAGGGTTCAAGATTGCAGATGAGAGGCTCGCATAGATCTGAGTCTTCTAGGCCTGAGACGTAGGCACAATACTAAATTTTCCAGGACAGAGTTGCAGGTAGACTGTGTTAAAGTCGGGACTGAGCTGGTATAACCGCAGGTAGACCTTGTTCAAGGTGCAATTAGGGTTTCTAAGTCAGATCGGGATGATCTAGACCTCAACCGCAGTCACAAAGTGCTTAGGTTGCGGTCAAGGCTGCTATAATCGGAGGCTCACCATATTAAGGCCTCGGCTAAGGAATTTTATGGGCATATCTGAATTTGATGATAGTCAATTGCTTGTGCAGTGTATTCATTCATCCGTCGCTCAGTCACAGTCGCTTCAGAACAATCATTGACAACATTCTGGATTTAGATCTAGGACTTGGTAGCTGAGATCACTTGGTTTTGGTGATTCATCATATATGTGTTTTTAATGTTGTAGATCTGCAGATCTGAAGATTTGATATACTTTTTTTCATTGCATATATGTATTGGGCCCATTGTATTCTCTTCTAAAATATTTTTATGATGATTTATTGAAGAAGAAGATTTGAAAGGGTTTCCCCCGTAGTGGAGTTTTTCCCTAGGCTTGGACCAATTTGTGGTCTCTTATGGTTCTGCTATTGTCTTCTTTGTCACTGCATGCATTGTTATATCTTTAGTTACTGTTTATGGTTATTTACACTGCTAATATTTGGATGAAATGTTAATGAAAATTAATTTGGGCTAAATTAATTGATTCAACATATGAAAAATTAACATGGTATTAGTGCTAAGATGAATGACAAGCCCAAGAGAAGAAAAAAAGTGAAGCCCTCGTTATCGGAAAGCATATCTACAAGCCAAGGTCAAGATGTCTTCCTCTACCTTCAATGAGCACGAGAAATTGGGTGATGCATCTAACTTTGTTGCATGGAAAGTCAGATTGGAGATCATAGCTGACAAGAATGATGTGCTGGAATACATTCAACGAAAGATGCTTGAGCATCTAGAAAATGCCTCCACTGCCATCAAGAACATATATTAGAAAGGTGAGTCTGAAGAAAATAAAATCATAGCTGATGGTTTACAAGATCATTTACTTGCATACGTGGGATTTTAAGAAAGTATAAAGACATGTATGAAAAGATATTTGGCATGTATGAAGTCAAAAATCTAAATGAGATCATCGCCTTGAAAGATCAACTCAAGGAAGTGAAGATGAAAAAAAGGTGAAACTGTTCAGTATTACATTATGAGGATCTTTCGTCTTAGAGATCAACTACATATGGTTGGAGATAATGTGCCTGATAGAGAGCTAGTTGTCGTGACACTTAGAGGTCTCCCTTACATTTGGTAAACATTCAGAAGCATGAAGGAGGAGAGCATGTTGCATATGTCGCCCATAACAAAAGAGATCAAAAGGAGCTCCTTCTAGAAGACCTTCTGCTCAAAGCTTGAAAGGAAGGAATGACATATCACTATCTCATATTGATTACTACAAATGCGACAAGAAAGGTCATTATGCTCGTGATTGTCCTGAGAAGAGAAAGAGGTCACAATAAAACACCAGAAGTAACAAAAATGATAAAATAAGAAGAGACAATCAAAGGTACAACCACGACAGAAAATATGAAAGGAAAAAATATTCTTCAAGCGACTGTGGAGAAGAACATCATTCTCAAAAGAATCCAAGGGCTCCCAGGTATGAAAGTAATGATGTGAATAACTCTGAATATATTCTCATTTCTACACTTACTAGTTCTTCTCCACCGGATTGATAGGATAGTTGGTTAGTTGACAATGGGGTCACTCAACACTTCTCTGGATACAAAGAAGTCCTCTCTAATTTGTTAGAGAGGGAGACTAAATTGAAAATAATTTTTGGAGATAACTCCACTCATCTCATAAAAGGATTTGGATCTGTTAAGTTTTAGTTGAAATCTGGGGAATTAATATTGCTGCATGATGGTATGTATGTACTAGGTCTAATGAAAAATTTGATTTCTATATCTGCATTAGAATATAAAGGGATGAGAGTTTCCTTCATAAATGTAAAGGTCTTATATTGACATGTTTATTTACATATGAAAGATGCATTCACATTAGGTTTGAGATCTGAGGGACTCTACAAAGTCACATGAAGGACACTTTTAGCATTGTTTCATAACACCAGTCATCTTAGTGAATTATGGCACTAGAGGCTGGCTCATCTTCACTATGATTATCTTTCGAAATTGAAGAGACTGGTCTCAGGTATTCCCGATGTTCAAGCTCAACATGATGGATTATGTCCAGGATGTGCAAGTGGAAAGAAAATAAAAGGACCATTCCCCTCAAGTAAGAACACAATAATTGACATCCTCCACCTCATTCATTCAAATATATGTGGTTTGATGCTTGTGCATTCGATTGGTGTTCATATTTATTACATCACCATTATTGATGATTTCTCAAGAAATACATGGTTGTGCTGCCTCAAGCAGAAGGATGAAGCCTTTGAAATATTCAGGAATTCAAAGATTTGGTTGAAAATCAATCAGGGAAAAGAATCAAAGTTTTCGGGTCTGACAACGAAGGAGAATACACGTCAAAAGAATTCATAACATTCTGCAAGAAAGAAGGGATCAAGAAGGAAACTATTGTACCTTACACATCTAAACATAATGGCTTAGCTGAAAGGAAGAATCGGTTGATATTTTAAGTTTCTCATGCCATGCTTCATGATTAGAAGGTACAAAATTTTCTATGGGCTGAAGCTACACACGGTGTTGTATATGTGCAAAACCGAGTGCCTCATCAAGCATTGAGAAACAAGACTCAATAAGAAATATTTATAGGTAAAAAACCTGAAATCAATCATCTTTGTATATTTGGATGTCCCGTATTCTTTCATGTGCTAAAAGAGTAAAGAAACAAGTTGGAAGCTACAGGTGGAAAAGGTATGTTTATGGGTTACCGTGAAAACTCTCACGCATAAAGAATATGCATTCCTGGCCAAAGGAAGGTTGAAATTAGTAGGGACGTAACCTTTGATGAAAACGATGCACTTAGTAAACCAAGAGACCTTCCTCTGCCTCCCAAGGAAGATGATGATGACAAAGATAATCTAGATGGTCCTTCTATGCCCGAGTCAGATTATATTGATACTCCCTTGGAGCCTATGGATCCTTTAGATCCACCTCCCAGTGATCCTCCTACAAGGAAGATACCGCTTTGGCTTCGCGACACTCTACAAGATAGTGAAAGAAGTATTCCCATTCGTCGATCCTTTAGAGAAGGAAGGAACCTTGCAGGTGTCAGGGATATCTAGCTACTATGAGCACTATGATTTAAGTTGAACCATCCTGATTCGAAGAAGCAGTTAAAGAACAAGTTTAGAAGGACGTTATGGCCGAGGAATACAATCTATTGCAAAAATTGATGTATGGGATGTTGTGCCGAGACCGCATGGGAAGTATGTTGTAACTTAGAAATGTTTATTTAAGATCAAACATGGAATTGATAGTAGCATTGAGAAATACAAAGAGAGGTTCATAGCTTGAAATTTCTCTCAAAAGGAGGGAGAAGATTAAGATGAAATATTTGCACCTGTGGCTCGATATACAACTATCTGTTCGATAGTTTCCCTTAATGCTAATCAAGGATGGACCCTTCATCAGATGGGTGTAAAGACCAATTTCCTGAATGGTATGTTACATGAATAAGTGTATGTTAAACAACCATAGGGATTTGAAGTGGAATATCACAGAATGCATGTTTGCAGGTTGAAGAAAGCATTTTATGGATTGAAGCAAGCTCCTCGAGCTTGGTATGTTCGCATTGACATCTATCTAATGAAACTGGGTTTCAGAAGAAGCAATGTTGATCCCAACCTATATTTTAAGGTTTTCTAAGGTTTTCCACTGAATTTTGTTCTATACGTTGATGATCTATTCGTAACAGGAAGTGAACAATTGATGCTTAAATGTAAGAGGAAGTTAGCCTTTGAATTTGAGATGAAAGACCTCGATCTCATGCACTAATTTTTTGGCCTTAAGGTGTGGAAAAGACTTGGCGATATTTTTCTCTCACAAGGAAAGTATGTAATTAAGTTGCTGGAAAGTTTTGGTATGACTGAGTGCAAATCCATGACTACTTCGATGGAGATGAATTTCAGGAAGTTGTGTGGAAAAACATTTGGACCTGATATGGAAAATCCATCCAAGTATAGACAGCTGATTGGGGCCCTGATGTTCCTCATGAACATCTGTCCAGATATATGTTATGCAGTTAAAATATTAAGTCAATTCATGATTGATTCCCTTCATGCGCATTGGATTGTGGCCAAACATGTATTGAGATATTGTTAATTTTGAAAAACTAGGTCCAAACTCCATGTTGTGATGCTCAGATGAAGATACCAATATTTTTATTGGACTCCTCTTTCAGAGAGGTGCAAGACTGATCTAAAATCATCTTGATCCAACGAGCAAAACATTGATTTTGAATTTATTCAAGATATGTGCACATCGACCTTAAGGTTTTGTACCCCAGTAGTTGTGTTACACACCTTCACTGATGGATATATATTGGTAAACATTGGAGGACATTTTCACTCATCTCATCCACACACATTTCTCTCTCCTCATTTTATTGGTTCGATGACCTTGGTGGCTCTCCTCTCCACACGTGGGAAATTCCAAGTAGCAGTACATTTCTGATTTCGGTCTAGGGTTTCTGCAGCAAACTTTGACCAGCGTTGACTTTGGTCAACGCAAGGTCAAAAGGACCTGAAACTCTCCCAAAAGTTTGATTTTCCAAATTCAAAATTTCTAGCACTATTCCCGAGGCAAGACATTGACTTTGACTTTTCTGCGTTGACCTAGTTGCTGCTGCTGTTTGCGTTGACAATTGACTGACAACATTGACTTTTTGTGTTGAATTTTGAGTTGACCGTTTGGCTGTCCTAGAGGGTTGTGTGAAATTGCTGGTTGGCCAAACATATTGAGAATTTTCTAGTTAAAGCATCTTGTTGACCGCCGTAATGCACCAACACACTTATATATTTCTGGCTTGTATTCTGTCGATCTAATGGTATATTCTATCAGCATTTTACTTTATTTTTTATGTGATTGCTATCTGATATTGCAAAAAAATTAAAGTTACATCAAGCATAGAACATCTACATAAATTTACATGGTATCAGAGGTGAGGTGAAGACAAAGCCCTAATTTGTAGCAATCATCGAAGAAGAGGATGGGTTCCTCAAACTACAATGGTTTTAAGGCTGATGAAAAATTGATTGGGAAGGATGACTTCCATGCTTGGAAGATGACATTGGATCTTAACTTGGAAGATCAAGATGTCATGGACTATGGGCAGGGTAAAATCCAAGAGCCTCCATCCACTACAACTGCTGCTGGCAAATCAAAGTACAAGAAGTGGGAAATCAAAGCAAAGCTGATGATCAGGGACTCAATTCATAAGAGTATGGATGCCTGCATCTCTGATATGGGCACATCCAAGGAGATGTATGATAAGTTGGTCCACATGTTCAAGGCCAAAAATGAAAATCAAGTCCTATTCTTCAAGAATCAATTGAAGAATCTGAAGAAAGGCAGGGATGGGTCCGTTCAATCATATTTGCTGAAGCTGACCGAGATCAGGAACAATCTGCTGGCTATTGGGTAGACAATAGCTGATCGAGAGATGGTACTCACCACACTTGGAGGGTTCTCATACGAATGTCATGTGTTCAACACTACCATTCTCAATAACAATGTGATACCTGACTTTGATGAAGTACTATCGAGATGCGTACAAGAAGAGACAAGGATGAAGGAGTATCAAAATGAAGGAAATGCTACCTATGCTACTCAGTCTAGAAATAAGAACTTTGGTGGTCCAAGGAACAAAGGAAGAGCAGGGGCCCAAGGAAAGAAGGGAAAGTGTTACACTTGTCATAGGCCAGGTCATTATGCTAGAGAATGCCCTTTCAAAAAGGATTCTCCCGATGATGAGAATAACAACAACAACCGAAGGAATGGAAATCAAATGAACAACATGTTCAAGGGAAAGTGGAAGGCTCCCTCTAGCGGAAATGGTCAACCTTTGAAAAGTTCTAGAAACTCTAGGTATGAGGAATCAAATGTTGTTGACAAAATAAATGAATTCATTCTTGTATCTGCCCTCTTTTCTAAATCTCCACCCAACACTATGGATGTCTGGTTGATGGATAGTGGTGCCTCAAGGCATATCACTGGGTTCAAGGAAGCAATTTCTAATATGGTTGAGAAGGATACTAATATAAAAATTATCCTTGGAGATAATTCCACATATCTCGTGAAAGGGATAGGGACTGTGACCCTCTACTTGTCTCAAGGTCAAGTCCTCCGCTTGCAGGATGTACTCTATGTACCTAATTTGAAGAAGAACCTTGTGTCTATATCAGCCATGGAAGAAAAAGGTTTCAATGTGGCATTCATTGATGGGAAGGTGCGCATGTGGAAGAATAGTTTCAAGGAAGCTATCACGATTGGGTTTAGAGTTGATACACTCTACCATGTTGGAGGAAGTCCACTAGGAGAGATGACGTGTGATACTATTCGACAGATTGAACTATGGCACCAGAGGTTTGGACACCTTCACTACAAGGCCATTCTTGAAGCAAGGAAGGTGGTGATGGGGATGTCCGAGTTATCAAATAATCATGAAGGTGTATGTCAGGGTTGTGCCGAAGGAAAACATACTAGGGGACCTTTCCCCTCAAGTGTCACAAAGACATCTGATGTCTTGCAATTGATACATTCTGATCTATCTGGGATGCTGCCTATGATATCCTTGGGAGGATGTTCTTATTATATTAAATTCATAGATGAACTCTCTTGCAAAACCTAGATATACTTCTTGAAGAATAAGGATGAGGCTTTCATGTGGTTCCATACCTTCAAAGACTTGGTGGGAAGAAGATCAAGATATTAAGGATCGATAATGGCACTGAATATTTGATGAATGAATTTAAGAAATTTTGCAGAGAAGCTGGCATCAAGAGGGAGACCACAACTGTCTATACTATTGAGCAGAATGGCATTGCTGAAAAAAATAATAGGACCATTGTGGAAGCTACCCATGCCATGCTATGTGACCAACGTCTACCGAAGTTTCTGGGGGAGAAGCTACAAACACTTCTGTGTACATAGAAACCGATGCTCGCATTCTACTCTGGACTCCAAAACACTTGAAGATGTTTTCTCTGGTAAGAAACCTGAAGTCTCACATTTTAGAGTTTTTGGATGTCTTGTTTATTTTCATGTGCTAAAAGAGAAGAGGATCTAGTTGGATGCTTTTGGAAAGAAAGGAATGTTTATGGGCTACAATGAAACTTCAAAGGCCTGTAGAGTCTATGTTCCTGGTCAAAGGGAAGTGGAGATATGCCACGATGTCACCTTTGACAAAGATGCTTCCCTGAGGAAAGTAGTCAATCTTCCGAGATTCGAGGAAGATCATGAAGCAAGGCCTAGAAATCAAGAAGAACCGAAGGAGATGATGCCCGATGCTGAAGGATTGATGGACCCGATTGATCCACCTCCTTTGATAGGGAAGAGACCATCATGGCTCAGGGACACTCACGAGGATTTCGAGGGACATATGGCCCCAAGGGGGAAATTATGTGAAAGCAAGAAGCTGAATAGATACCAAGGGTATCTAGCAGCCATGAGTACTATTGTACAATCTGAGCCTGGATATTTTGAGGAAGCCGTAAAGCGTCAAGTCTAGAAGGATGCTATGCACAAAGAGTATGAGTCCATAATGAATAATGAAGTATGGGATGTGGTTCCAATACTGGAGGACAAAGCATTTGTCACCTCGAAATGGCTCTACAAGATCAAGCATGGATCTGATGGAAGTGATGAAAATTTCAATGCAAGATTCATTGCCCGTGGCTTCTCTCATAAGGAAGGCATAGAATATGATGATATATTTTTACTTGTGGCCCGATATACCACCATCCGATCTATCATAGCCCTTACTACTATGCAAGGATGGAGTCTTCATCAGATGGATGTGAAGAACACATTTCTGCATGGTGCGATAAAGGAAGAGGTGTATGTGGAGCAACCTCTAGGGTTCGAAGTCCAGGATCGGGACACCCATGTCTACAGGTTGAAGAAAGCCCTCTATGGGTTGAAGCAAGCACCCAGAGCTTGGTACAAGAGGCTAGATAGCTACCTAATGAAGCTGGGCTTCACTCGTAGTAATGCTGATCCGAACCTTTACTTCAAGGTTGATAGAGAAAAGCCTCTCATTCTGGTGTTGTATGTGGACGACCTATTCCTGATAGGTGTTGACCCTCTCATTCATCAGTGCAAGAGGGAGCTCGTTGCTGAGTTCGAGATGAAGGACCTAGGATTGATGCATTACTTTCTAGGTCTAAAGGTCTAGCAGAGACCCGACGAGATTTTCCTTTCTCAAGGAAAATACATTGTGAAGCTTCTGGAAATATTTGGTATGGTGGATTGTAAGTCCATGTCGACATCGATGGAGCTCAACTTTAAGAAGTTGAGTGGCAACGCTGCTGGGCTCGTGCTATTAAATCCTACTGAGTATCGTCAACTTGTAGGGGCCTTGATGTTCTTAGTGAACACCCATCCAAATGTATGTTTTGCAGTGAATAATTTGAGTCAACATATGGTTAAGCCTCATCACATTCACTGGGTTGGTGGCAAGAATTTTTTGAGATCTCTTCGGGGCACGATAAACCATGGGCTGAGATACACTGTCGAGAGCGTGACACTCAATGGATATACTGATGCTGATTGGGCTGGTAGTGTGGTGGATCGTAAGAGAACATCGGGATGCTGCTTCACACTTTGTTCTACTTCGATATCATGGATGAGAAGAAAGCAAAATTTGGTGGCTTTAAGCACCACAGAGGCTGAATACATTGCAGCGAATATGGCTTGTTGTGAAGCAGTCTGGTTGCGAAAGCTCTTCAGTGAGGTGTTTGGGCATGTGCTAGATACCACTGTGATACTATGTGATAACCAGAGTGGGATTCACTTGTTCGAGAATCTCGTGTTCCACAATTGATCCAAGCATATTGATATCAGGTACCACTTTATTTGGGATATGGTACAACAAGGTGCTGTAAGGCTCGATCATATAGGAACTGATGAGCAGGTCGCATATATTATCACAAAGCCCTTGGGGAAGGTTAAGTTCCTAACCTTCCGTGAGAATATTGGTATCATGGAATGACCCTATTCTGAGGGTCCTGTTGGACGATGAGCTTTGGGAGCTCTAGGGGGCTTCGGGGATAGCTTCTTGGAGCTGTAAGAAACCACAAGGCTAGGATTTCCAAACCTTGTTGGTGTGCTTCTACCCCACCATTTTGATGATTGAGTTGGTTCACCTCTCATTATCTAAGCCTCGTATGCATCCTACCCATTGAGTTCAGGGCTCATGGGAAGTACCTCTCATTTTCTAGTGAGGTGGGAAAATCTAGAGACTGGTAGCAAAGACTAATGGACACATAAGATATTTCGTACTTTCTATATAGGATGGCACAATCCAACCACTTGATATGGGATCAAGTATAGTGAGGTTTCAGACCTCCAACTGACTTCGTGTCAGCTAAATGAACTTCAAGTTGGTATGAGACTCCTTGTGAGTCCTATAGAGGTTTAAGACCTTTTAGCTGAATCTGTTAGCCGGTAATGATGTATTTGTGACGGAACCACTTCTGTTCTAAAATAAAGAAGCCAACAAAGCAAGTTACGGCAGGATGACACACGATGTTTGGATTGCACAGGTGGATGGAGTTTTCCCTAGTTGAGAAGGAGTGTTAATTTTGGACAACTAGGTCCAAAATCCATGTTATGATGCTCAAATGAAGATACCAATATTTTTATTAGACTCCTCTTTTGAATAGGTGAAAGATCGATATAAATATCATCTTGATTTTATGAGAAAAACATTTATTTTGAATTTATTCAAGATATGTGCAGGTTGACCTTAAGGTTTTGTGCCCCAGCAATTGTGTCACACACCCTCACTGATGGATATATATTGGTCAACGTTGGAGGACATTTTCACTCATCTCATCCACACACATTTCTCTCTCCTCATATGATTGGTTCGATGACCTTGGTGGCTCTCCTCTCCACACGTGGGAAATTCCAAGCAGCATCACATTTTTTATTTCGGTTTAGGGTTTCTGCAACAAACTTTGACCAGAGTTTAATTTGGTCAACGCAAGGTCAAAAGGACCTGAAACTCTCCCAAAAGTTTGATTTTCCAAATCCGCATTTTATGGCACTATTCCCTAGGAAAGATGTTGACTTTGAATTTTCTGTGTTGACCTAGCTGCTGCTGCTGTTGGCATTGATCGTTGACTTACACCATTGAATTTTTGGGTTAACTTTTGAGTTGACCATTTGGCTCTCCTAGAGGGTTGTGTGAAATTTCTGGTTGGTTGGCCATATTGAGACTTTGCTGGTTGAAGCATCCTGTTGACCACCGTAACACACCAACACACTTATATATTTTTGGCTTGTCTTCTGTCGATCTACTGGTATGTTCTATCAGCATTTTACTTTATTGTTTATGTGATTGTTATATGATATTGGAGAAAAATTAAAGTTGCATCAAGCATAGACCATCTACATAAATTTACAGATACTTATAGGGATCGATCACACTTGGTCTGCTATATAATACTGGAGATACCAAATTCATGGATACATTGATGCTGAATGGGCAGGTAATGTCACCGACATAAAGAGTACATGTAATATTCCAAAATTTGCAAGTAGAAAATTGGAATATTAATTTTTGCAAATTTCATAGAGGAGGAGAATAAATGGGTAGGGAGACCCATTCCAAATAAAAAACCTTGATAAAATCCCTGATGCTAATAAAAGGGATCACCTTTGGAGCTGGTTTACACACCCTCATGTGTGAACAAGATTATTTGTAAGAGGTTTAGGTCAAGGTTGGCCAAGTTTGACTGCACAATAGGAGAAGGAGAAGCTTGCTTAGAAAGACAGCGCAATTCACATGGGAGAGAGATCACTTGGTGGAGAAAACCCTAAGGTGTGGGGTCCATGGTAAGGAGGTTTCCACTTGTATAAGAGAAGGGTATGGCAGCCATTTTTTCTCATGTTGAGTATTATTCATCTTATTGTCTATTCAGACAAGAGAGCATTCTTTGCTGTTCAGGAAGAATTTCCTGTTTAGGATTCCTTCCCCTTCTTGAGAGGCCTCTTGAAGGTTGTTCTTCATTCTCCACATTTCATGGCTCAAGGCCAAAGCTACTATCTCTAGTGACAACGTCATTCTTGTTTAGGAGTGTTGCTGCATTGAAGAGAGTTGTAGTGGAGGACATCTACACCACTTCCAGAGTTGATTTTTAGAGGAAGGGAGTCCCTATCCCTTTGAGGACTTAGTTCAGAGCATCATTGCAGATTTGGCATCAAGGCCATCTCAGTCCCTTGCCCCTACAATGTAGTTCACCCAGTGACTACGTTATTTACTTGATGAGAGCATCTGTAGTAGGGCTCTTATAGAGTATTGGAGGGAGAGATATTTAGTGAAGGGATCAAAATTTCACTTGAAAGAGCCATTGGAGGAGGCACATTCAGTTTGAGCACCAAATTCAGCCATCTCCATCAAGTTCTATTTCTGAGTTGCTGCAGCTACCCAGCTACTCCGGCATTTTGCAGATTTTGTGTTCAATGATCAATCCTCCTAGGATTGATAGGAGGTAGCCTTTGGGATTTGATATCTTCACTCCTAATGTTATTTTGTACCATATCATTGTATATCTATGCATTTGGAATTTGTAGCAGGAAGTTGCTCTTTAAAACTATGTTGTCATCGCTAGGGCTTATATGTGCAGCAGAGTTCCTTTCATGATTTATGTACTCTTATATTGAGGCTTGGCATTGTACATCTTGAGTATCATTTCCCTCAAGATTTTGTATACATATTTTGTTGCTATTATTATAATGAGATAGCTATGGATTCCTCTCACATTTTATGAGTATGTGTTACTGTTATTTGTAAATTGGTGTAGTTGTTTATTGTTGTAGCTCTATCTTGAGGCATTCTCAATAGAGTAGCTTTTCCTAATAGGAAATATCACATATCTATAGACAGAGTCCGTGAAGGGTCAGGTAGCCTCTGGATCTCACCCTCTCTTTAGAGGTGACATACCCAGAAAATGCCCCCACAGTCTATCTCTAGAATAAACTTGTGATATTTATGAAAAGGGAATATTACACTGGTATCAGAGCACCTTTCTTGGCTCAGCCTGTGGCATTCAAGCTTAAGAAAGAGGAATAATATGATGATGCAGAAGATGAGCTTGATCTCATCTATTTTCAGAACAAAGAAGAACCTCCCCAAGGAGGAGAAGCAAAGAGAAGAAGAGGAAGGTCCATGCACTTCCTATTCTCAAAAAGGAAGCAAGCATGAGAGATGCTTGGATCATCTGGTTTTAAATCAATACCTGGATGAATATAAATTCCATTCTGCAGCATTCAAGGAAGCTACAACATTACCACAGTTTATTCAGCAGAAGGAGAAGAGAAGGCCCTACAGTAGAAGAGAAATCAGAGGCAATAGGTTTCTATTGTCTACATTTGATGGGAACACTTTAACTAGAGCTTGGGTGAAAAAGCTAGAAGTATTTTTCTTGCTACATCCAGTGGCAGAGGAAGAAGCAGTGGAGATTGCAGCGCTGCACATGGAGGGTGAAGCCTCTATTTGGTGGTTCAAACCCTTGGTCCATTGAATTTCAAGCTCTTTTGAAGACTTTGCTCAAGGGTTGATTCAAACCTTTGATGGAGAGAGGACAAAGGGAGAGCAACCTTTTTCAGCTATGGAGGAGGTAGCTATGGCATTAGAGGAAGAAAATGCTACAGCCACACAAGAATACCCCACGATCCATCAAGGTATGAGTGAAGTTCCACTATTCATTTCAGCAAACAACTTAAGGAATTGTGGAAATTCACCTTTAAAGGTCCCAGGATCTACATCTTTTTCTATTCCATATCACCATGATTGCACTGCATTGTGAAAAGGGTTTAAGGAAGAGATAAACCCTCATCCTCAGGTACTTTTGATGAGTCTCATTCAGCCCTTGAGGTTGGGATGCGAACCATCGGAGGATGAAATAAACCTTGGCACCTTCATGATAAATCAGGGAACAAACCTTGAACCAAAGGATGAAACAACTGCTACACTATGGGAGGAATTAGCAGCGCTATTAGACATGGGTGGAGAGGAGGTATTACCTCCATAAAAATTGAGTCCTCATGGATCCAACATAGCCATGGGTGAGAGATCTTTTCTAAGAGGTCTCCAAGGAGCTGCATTTCAACCTTCCATGAAATGAAAAGGGGAAAATATGGCTTGGGAAAATGGTAGCCCTCATGGGAGGGGTACCAAAGGAGGAAAAAGGAGAAAAAATATACAAGGATATGAGTGGGTGTGGATGAGAAGCAAGGGGCTGATTTACCACTTGAAAATATATGATACCGGGCAGCAAGAGGCTTGGTTGCGCTGGCTCCTCTTGAAGGAATTTTGCCATCACTTGGAGTACTCTTTTTCCAGGAGGATGGGAGTAGAGGAGAGGTGGTAGGATGTTTGCATCATTGGGAAGAAGAGATCAGGGATATAGGGAGCTGATATGGAAAATATATTAGTCATGGTACCTTCATCACATGAGTTACATGATGCGAGCGTGAGGAGGCAGCAAGAACTTGGGTTGCTTGAGCTATCTTGGAGAGAGCACAAGCAGATTTTCTCTCATATGATTTATGGTGTTGCAAGAGTGGATGAGGGAAATCTCATAGTGCAAGGGGATTACGCTTGGGCTTGGACTGATCAAGAGGAATTTCCATCCTGGGAAGAGCTTCACACTTGCAGCATCATCACCAGAGATGTTCTTGAAAAGGAGAATGTCAATAAAAAAAGATTGGCATGGGCAAGAGCCTTTCTACATGAGCTCACAACGCTGACACTTGGGAGGAGGATCATATAAATAGATCCATCTATCATTCTACTTCCAGCTTATGGTAACAGTCTTGTGTTTACATTTGCTGATCTACATGCTCTTATCATTATGTTGCAGTGCATGGCTCCTCAAAAGGGAAGATTTTTTATGATGCTCCATGAGCAAAGTTGGGCCAAACCATATGATGGAGACAACCATCTTTCACATGGCCTTGGGAAAATGTATTTCCATTATACACATGATCAGATAATTCATATGATTAGCATTGTACTTCAAAACATTTTGCCTTGTACATTTCTTAAGCATCAGTTTGCAAAACTACGTTATACACTCTTGGGAGACTGTTGGTACCTTCCAGCACCATATGAAACCACCAGTACTTCCTCTATTTTGATGAGGAGCATGCTTCCATTTGCTGATATTTTCCATGTTATTTTTGGGAGCTTGATCGGTGAAATGACACATGAGTTGAATGTGTCTTTGAGGGGAGGAGATTCCCATAGCTTTTGCATTGCATATTCTAGTGGGAACATGAGGAGAGACATGGCCACCACAATCACTTATTTGCATTCTTTGGAGGTGGGCCATGAGCTTGATGATGATATCCATCCATTGTATATATGTGGGAATGTATATGATTTTGCATTGCTGATACACTCATCTATTTACTATTAAGTAGAAGAGGTGATATTTTATATACAATGCTTGCCGTGTTATTTCATGCAGCTATAGTGGATGAGATTGCGTTGTAGCCCTATGGGACATGGTTTGTACCTTGATGCACATGATATAATCTATAGAAAACATGTCATTGGGGTGTTCTATGATTATCATGTCCTACTCATCATAGATGACATACCTTGGGCCAGCTGGATTTTCATTGGTGGAGGAGAGATCCTTAGAGGATTGCTCTTCATGTTGCCACTTGGAGGCAATACATTTTCAGCCCTTGATAAGAACATACTCCACAATAATCATAAGTGAAGGAGAGGACAACATGGGGTGAGCTATGGAGCTTGCCATATTCATATTTTCAGCCCACCTTCTTTTCCGGAGCTCAAGGTGGAGAGAGTTTTCTATGAGTTGATATGTTTGGAAGCAGCTCATGTTGTATGGATGATTTCTTGGGGATGGGAGATTCATATGGGGATTATGAATCCCACTTTATATCAGATCTCATGCCTCAAGGAGGCCCTTGGATAGCCCATTGTTTCCTTCATGGATATTTTCTTCTACATGACAACTATTTGGGAATGTTCACCAAAGGCTAGATTGCATATGTTGGATGGACAACCTGAACACTTGATTGATGATATGGTATCCTTTTCTTGGAGGAGTTTATCATGCATGGATGCTAAAGGGAAAGTAAGGGGAAATAAATTAGTCCATCCTTGTACTTGCTTGAGGACAAGCAATCTTTGAGAGGGGAGGACTGTAATATTCCAAAATTTGCAAGTAGCAAATTGGAATATTAATTTTTGCAAATTTCATAGAGGAGGAGAATAAATGGGTAGGGAGACCCATTCAAAATAAAAAACCTTAATAAAATCCCTCATACTAATAAAATGGATCATCTTTGGAGATTTTTTACACACCCTCATGTGTGAACAAGATTATTTGCAAGAGGTTTAGGTCAAGGTTGACCAAGTTTGACTGTGAAATAGGAGAAGGAGAATCTTGCTTAGAAAGGAAACACAGTTCACATGGGAGAGAGATCACTTGGTGGAGAAAACCCTAAGGTGTGGGGTCCATGGTAAGGAGGTTTCCACTTGTATAAGAGAAGGGTATGGCCGCCATTTTTGCTCATGTTGAGTATTATTCATCTTATTGTCTATTCAGAAATGAGAGCATTCTTTGCTGTTCAGCAAGAATTGCTGGAGGAATTCTTGTTTAGGATTCCTTCCCCTTCTTGAGAGGCCTCTTGAAGGTTGCTATTAATTCTCCACATTTCATGGCTCAAGGCCAAAGATACTATCTCTAGTGATAGCGTTATTCTTGTTTAGGAGTGTTGCTGCATTGAAGAGAGTTGAAGTGGAGGACATCTACACCGCTTCTGGAGCTGATTTTCAGAGGAAGGGAGTACCTATCCCTTTGAGGACTCAGTGAGGAAGATTTCAGAGCATCATTGCAAATTTTGCATCAAGGCCATCTCAGTCCCTTGCCCCTACAGCGCAGTTCACCCAGTGACTGTGTTATTTTCTTGAGAGCATCTGTAGTAGGGCTCTTGCAGAGTATTGGAGGGAGAGATCTTTAGTGAAGGGATCAGCCTTTCACTTGAAAGATCCATTGGAGGAGGCACATTCAGTTTGAGCACCAGATTCAACCATCTCCATCCAGTTCTATTTCTGAGTTGCTGTAGCTACCTAGCTACTCTGGTATTTTGCAGATTTTGTGTTCTATGATCAATCCTCCCAGGATTGATAGGAGGTACCTTTGGGAGTTGATATCTTTACTCATAATGTTATTTTGTACCATATCATTGTATATCTATTCATTTTTCATTTGTAGTAGGAAGTTGCTCTTTAAAACTGTGCTGTTATAGCTAGGGCTTATATGTGCAGCAGAGTTCCTTTCATGATTTATGTATTCTTCTATTGAGGCTTGGCATTGTACATATTGTGTATAATTTCCCTCATGATTTTGTATACATATATTGCTGCTATTATTATAATGAGATAGCTATGGATTCCTCTCACATTTTATGTGTATGTGTCACTGCTATTTGTCAATTGGTGTATTTTTTTATTGCTGTAGCTCTATCTTGAGGCATTCTCAATAGAGTAGCTTTTACTAATAGGAAATATCACATAGCCATAGATAGAGTCTGTGAAGGGCCAGGTAGCCTCTGGATCTCATCCTTTGTTTAGAGGTGGCATATCTGGAAAATCCCTCCACAGTCTATCTCTGGATTAGGCTTGTGATATTTCAGAAAAAGGAATATTACAGTACATTTGGATGTTGTTTCAGTCTTGGTTCTGCCATGATATCCTAGATGAGCAGGAAGAAAAATTCAGTAGCATTGAGCACCATGGAAGCATAATACATTATTGCTAGCACATCTAGTTGTGATGTTGCGTGGTTAAGGAAGCTCTTTGGTGAGCTCTTTGGTCAAGTCTTAGACACTACAGTGATATACTGTGATAATAAGTGTGAGATCTGTTTGGAAGAGAATCCTGTATTTCATAACAAGTCCAATCATATTGATATTCGATATCACTTTATCCATGACATGGTGCAGAGAGGATCTGTTAGACTCCACCACATATTGACTGAGGAGCATATAGCATATATTCTCACCAAGGCTATATTGAAAGGAAAGTTCTTGGTCTTTACAGAATAGCTTGGACTGATCAATGTAGCCACTCTGGAAAAGGGGTAGCATTGATTGAGGACACTGAGCAAGTTCTTCCTACCTTGATTAAGCTCTGAGGGTGAGGAATTGAGAAAAAAGAATCCTAGGGTTGAGGGATCTCTGGACAATATGGAACTTGCCTATCTGTTACTCGGGGTAGAGATGTTGCTGCCCTATCTTCATATGGTCAAAGATGTTTCTCCCCTATATGGTCTATGCATAGTATACCCCAGTTGGCATCATACCCTAAAGCAAGGCTTGATGGGAATACCACTCCTCGTTTTCCCAACGAGTTGAGAGTGTACTTGGGGTGTACAACCCAAGTAGATTATGATGCAGGATTTCTACCACATGAATGATGAGATTCATCGATGGGAAGATCGGTAGGAAACATGATTGGGGTGATATTTTCTCCCCTTTCATGATTTCGGGTTGAGACTAAGCTCCCCGATGAGATCCCAGGGTCAGTGATGTGCTCCCCTATGTGATGGATTATCATGTTTCTAGGTATGGGTGGAATCTATTTCTTTATGATTCTTCTTCTTCTAGATTGGAGAAAGTTTCAGCAAATGGATTTGAGTTGTGATGACACTTTTATGTAAATATATACAAGCAGATATTACCAAGTGGAATTCTTCCTAGTTGAGAGGGAGTGCTAATTTTTTCAACTAAATTAAAATTCCACTTTGGAAAACTTAGATGGTTGAGATTATAATTTCATTAGATTCCTCTTTTCAAGAGGACCAAAATCGACCTAGAGATCGCCCCAATCGGTTAAGTAAAAGTTAGGTTATGAACTATTTTATTATTTTATGGGTCAACCTCAACAAATCTGGATTCAGTCAAAACCCCAAGCAATCCCTCACAAATTTATAAATAAAAGTGACCCCAAGATCATTTACACACATTCGCTCATGATATTTTATTCATGCTCTATTGGTATTGGTTTTTATTTTTTGTTTTGGCTCACACAGGTTTGTCAAGGGAATCTCTCACAAGCGTTTGGGATTGCAGACAAGAGGCTCGCATAAATCTGGGTCTTTTGGGCCTGATTTGTGGGAAAAATACTGAATTTTTTGGTCTAGAGCCACGTGAAGACTGTGTTAAGGTCGCGGTTGAGCTAGTATAACCACATGCAGACCTTGTTCAGGGCGTGGCTAGGGTTTTTGAGTCAGATCGGGTTGATCTGGACGTCATCTGTGGGCACAAAGTGCTTAGGTCGTAGTCAAGGCTGCTATAAGCATGGGTTCACAGTGTTAAGGCCGCGACTAAGGAATTTTATGGGAATATCTTATTTGGATCATAGTTAGTTTCTTGCGCAATGTCTTCATTCATCTGTCACAACATTTTGGATTTAGGTCTAGGACTTGGCAGCTAAGATCACTTGGTTTTGGTGATTCATCGGATCTATGATTTTAATGTTGTATATTTGTAGATTTTAAGCTCTGATGTACTTGTTTCCGCTGCATATATGTATTGGTCTCATTGTACTCTTTGCCAATTTTTTTTTATGAAGATCTATCGAAGAAGACGATTTGAAAGGGTTTCACTGATAGTGGGGTTTTCCCCTAGTCTTGGACCAATCTGTTGTCTCTTATGGTTGAGCTATTGTCTTCTTTGTCACAACATGCATTGTTCTATCTTCAATTATTGTTTATGGTTATTTACACTGCTAATATTTGGATGCACTATTAATGAAACGTAATTTGGGCTAAAGTAATTGATTCAACATAGAACAATATGAAAACTTAACACAAGGGGGTTGTATTTCCCTAGTAGTCTATCCCCAAGCATTTAAAGTTTCATTTTATTTTTATTTATTTATTTGGCTTTGTGGTGTTTGAAGCTTTTAAAGGAAAAAATAAGGGTTTTTGAGATAAGCACATACTTCAAGGTAAATCTTGGGAGAAATTATATTCTCATTTTTAACATTTGTTATATATTCTATAATATATCTCTTGGTTAAAAGCTACTTTATTTAAATAGAAGCCTCAACTGCAAGTCTTACTTTCAGTAAGTTACCTTTTGAAAATGTGCATCCAACTTTGATTCATAAAATAACTTTATTATAAACTGCAACACACTTAAATTCTAAAAGTGAATCACTCATCAAATAAATTTATTGTTCGTTTTGAATTTAATTTTGTATACAACCTTAAACTATCAAAAAATTCCATTGCAAAAGTGATTCTCATTTATTTTATAAAATGGAGCACTTATTTTATTGTAAAAGTGATCCCATTACTAAAGTTGGAGAAAGAGGAGAATTTTTTTACAACACCTCATTGTGCACCCATCACCACATTTACTAGCCTCTACCTACAACATGGTGTAGGTTTTAACTCTGTATAGAAATTATCTACAAAATAACTCTTAAAACCCCAAAAATAAACAATAGCGAGAGCATCAAACATAAAACAAATATACATAGAGATTTTCCCCTGGATCCAAAAAATGGGACTACCAACGTGATTTTTCATTATTTTCACTTCAATGTTACAACACATATATACATGTCGAAGCATTCATATAACTCAATCCATTGACCCTGGATTAGAACATAATCGTAATTCCCTTAACTAGATCTACAAAATACCATGGGCAGAAAACCATCATGCCGAAAACCATGTGAAAACCCATGCACAAAACCATCATGCCTAAGGCTAGTAGTGGAAATAATATAACACACACCCACCACATGGTACATTACTTACTAATTTTGTCTTTCTTTAAAAGGGAATTACTAGAAGTGAGTCACTTATTTTATTATAAAAGTGAGCTTATAAGTAAATTTATATAATGGGGGCATTTTTTTTACAACTTGGCAACCTCATTATGTTCCCATCGCGACATTTAACCTTGATTGCTTTTAATTTATTTCTTCAAAAGGAAATAATTGATCTATAATTGATCATTATTTCATCTATATTGGTACTTTTTTACAGCAAGAATTGGAAGAATTGGCTTCTGAGACCCATTTTAAGAACAAGTCCCAATATGGTTGATTTGATGTTTGAAAACTTCAAAAGCCAATTTAAGGAATCAAAGAAAACTTTTAGGGGTCAAAACTTGGTGAGCTCAATTCAACCACTCAATATTTTTCTACGACGTAAGTTTTTTAATGGTGAAAATATCACCTCAATCAAAGTTCATATACAAAAGTTATGACTCCTAGAAGTTAACCTACCTTATTGACCACCATTGTACATAGTGGATGCCACATCAAGCCCCATTACTCGCACATATGGGGATATTCACGAGTTTGTTTTCAAGAATGTTTTAGAGCGTTGAATACCTTAATCCTAATTGAAGGTTGAGGCATGAAAAGACCCTAATCCTAGCCCTAGACAAATATCAAGCTATGTTAAATATTAGGCTGCTAGGAAGAGAAGCGGTCCATTATTTTGGTATTGTATTGTTCCATATTTGAGTAGAAAATTTAGGAGTTGGATATTGAATCACAACCAAATAGATGGAATATTTTGTAGCAACCATTCACATTAGAGTGTCCATTGTAACTCCATAGTGAGTGCCCCTTTCTTTGTACTTTCATTTTATAATTGAGAAAAAGAGTGCAAAACATAGGCCTCACCTTCTAATTGGTTTTTTTTCATGTATTGGGTTTACTAGGTCAAATTTTGTGTTTATTTATGTCAATGGTGTGTTTGTTTTATTTCTTGCTTCATTTACAGTTTCATCTATTTCCATAATTTTTAGCACTACGCTAGTAATAATAAATCTAAGATCTAAGGTAATAAATATGCATAATAAAATATTTCAAAATATAGTAAGATATATTGTGATTAATTGTTATAGAGTAATATTCATGGTAGTTTACATAGCAATAACTTTGACATAGTCCACTTTCAGTGTTGGTTTTTTAGACTACTTATTCGTTCGAGCTCTTTCCATCTAGGTCGTTAGTTTTTGGTTTTAAATGTTAGTATATTTAGACACTTAGGAGTTATTTAAGATCAAGTCAATCCAATGTGTCTTTAGGTTAAAAAGTGTTTACATAGTATGCATTAGTATGGACTTATAGTTATGTAATTTAACAGTCACAATATGCTCTATACATAAAGTGATGTGATGAATCATATTCTCCTTGATACTAATGGCTATTGATCTATGGTTTAACACCTAATTGGTCCATTATCTCAATTTTAAAGAATGGAGAGTCGTTTGTTGAAGATCAACTGTGAGAAACTCTCTAATGTATAAATTTTTGTTTTGACTTAAGATATTTCCTCAAGTGGCTACTTTGATTGGGGCCATTGATTATTTCCCTCTTAGAGGGTTTTAACCATGTTAAAACATTTTTGCAACATAAATTTCACATATGAAGTTCATTTTCATGCCATTTCATTTTAATTTCCTTTTTTTTTTTCCAGAGATTTCCATCAAAATAATTAGTTCCATATTTTGCATTCATATTACCTACATATTTTAATATGGCTACACTAAGTGGTCATTTTCTTACCAGTAGAAACTAATTATGAAAATCCAAAAAGTGTATATTGGATTGCCTCGAAAAAAGAAACAAGTCTCACTCTTGCCAAAAAGGAATAAAAATGGGATAACAAGAATGATGAGGCATATGGATTAATCATAATGTTTGTCCCTCCTAATTTATGGTTTCATCTTCAAGGAATTGATGGCCCAGATGATGCTTCAGATAAGTTTGAAGCTATACTTGGAAAAAACAATGTGATTCAAGCTTGGGAACTTGAACATAAATTAAGTATTTTAAATCCCAATTATTTCCCTTACATTGAATATTATTTATCTAAGTCCAAAACACACAATTTTACATAAAGACTAAAATATATATGAAATATGACTGATTGATATATGTTATCCTTGCTTAGAATGGTAGTCCATAACTATTTTTGTATCTAGTTTTTATGCCACTAAACAAGCTCTAGGGATTCATACATAGAACCATATCTGTAATATTTTTGTGACTCTTTGATTACAAATAAAAACAAGCTCTTGCATCTTGGAGTAATCAACACTACAAGTACAGGAAACAAAGGCCTAGTGGTGCAACAATAAAATAAAACCAAACACATAAAGAAGCAACATCCTTGCAAGGAAAAGAAGAAAAAGGGTCTTGTTGACCACTGAAGTTGCACCTAATTTTTTTTGAAGACTCCATGCCCGAGGATATGTCAGAGGCTTCATGTACCATCATAGTTCATATATCATCAGTGTTTTTTTAACTCTAACTTCTTCTTCTCATCTTCTTCTATATTGTACTCAGATTTTGCAAGCCCTATGGGGATGATGAAAGTGATTCTAGTTTGATGAATTGAGTCATATAACAGGTCTAGGTAACTTGGTACATTGTCATCAAGTGAGTTTACTCAGGGAGGTTATTTTACTTGGTTAATTATTAGGTACTTTCGGACACAATAATTAATTGAGTTTTTTCCTCCAAGCATAACCCCAAAGCCAGAGTGTGGCTTTATGGCGAGGCCTTGGGTGAGTCCTAGTGTCTATATTAATTTAATATTACCATACTATATCACTCGTAAAATTTCGTGAAATTTTATTAGGTCTAGGGGTTAGTTTTTTAAGTTTTAAAATTTCCTTATGGATGGAAATTTATGATTGTAAAATGTAATAAGTGATTTCTAGAGAAGTTGTATGGGGTATGTGTGCTCAAAATTACACCTCTCACCCTTAAATTTCTACTTTGACACACTTTTATGGGTAAAAACAATTTCTAGACCCTCAAAACCCACTTTTCCTAAGTTTAGTGGAAAATGTGGCAATAAATTAGCCCATAAATTAAATAAATGGAGAAAAATAAAATAATCCATGTGAAAAAATGACATGGAAATGACTTGGAAATTATATAAAGTCAAGAATCAATTAAAATCACAAGTGGAGTATGATTTGGCACATGACATCATTAAATCATTGACCACATGGGGAAATCGAATTCCGAGCTACAAATGAGGAGATGGATTTGGTGACTTGGAAAATCAAATTTCTTGGATATGAATGCATATTGGGGAATATATTAAAGATATTTGATTTAGGTTTTTGGAGGCTTGTCTCTACTCTAACTCCACTACTTCCTACACATGGAATCTACACTTGCGACAAGGATATATTCAGCACCCAAGGATGCCCACACATTGCTTGTTGGAGACTCAACACATGGCATGACGAGATGTTTCAATTGTTTGAATTTATGGTTGAGTTCATGTGAGAGATAAATCTCTCTTGTTCTACACTTGGAATTTCTTGGCTTCACACATGGAGAGTTCAAATTTCTTGGAGGAGAAATGTTGGGCCAACTAGAGGAATAAGATTCAGGTGAACTGCACATGTGTCATAGCTACTCTACACTTGGTATTCAACTTTATCTTCTTGGGATGTTCTCCAAATACACTTGGAACATGGTTTCTAATTGGAATTTCCTCCAAAATTTATATAAAGAGACCTATTGGGCTCTCATTATGTGTTTTTGATATGAGCTATTGGGCTTAAGGAGACTCTGTCAAATTGTATACTTGCTTTGATAATAATAAAAAACACTTTAGGGCATGATTGATGGTGTTCTCCTTCTATCTTGAGGTGATATATTTCTACTTTATGTGCTTCAATTTCTTATGTGTTTGGATTATATCAACTTATATTTCCATTCATTGTGGATTTATATGTGGAAGCTACGTTAAATGTATCTTTGATTTAGAGTAATATTCTATGAGTGAAAAGTACTAAGTGATTTTTCGAGGAATCTTTAGTTCTCTCACCTATTATATTTCAATATTTCCTTTATGAGTGCTAGTATCTATTTCCAAAAGTGTAGAAAACTCTTTTGAAATTTAATGAAGGATTTTTTTGGGTGTGGGAGAAGTCTCAAATAGATAAACTCATTCTCGAATTCAAGATATGAAGGACCCATTGATTTTAGCTCCAGGGACTTCACCCAATAATAAAAAAAGAGGGGATATTCCTTTTCCTCTACTCTACCTCAATCGTATAAAATTAAAATTTCATATTTATTTTGATCTAAATATAGAGCTTTCAATGATTAAGTGAGCTAATTAGAGCATAATTATTCTAGACTAGGTAATTATGGAGTTTTACTCCTACACCTTGGTCTAGTTCTTCTGTACTAGTTGTGGATTATTGTTTATTTTTCTTGCATGCTCTCTCCACTTACTTTTGAATGTGTTTTTCATCCCCTAGAGCAGCAATACAAGTTTACTTTGGAAGCAAGTTGGAGGAAGGATTCTTCCCAAAAACCACTAACTCATCTTTTTCATAACCTATTGCATTTGTTGGGAAGCTTTAAAACAAGGCCGTGATCATTTTCAAGACCCTTTCTTGGCTAGTTCCAGTTCCTTAGAGGGATGCACCTCTTTCTCTCTAGGTCGTGGGCCTTAGGAGAGGTTTATCCTCTCTATTCTTATGCTAATTCTTCATCATTTAAAGTCTGAAATTTGTATTTAGTTTTCAGATTTCAAAAGGATTTCTTAGGCCTCATTTGTATTGAGTTTTCATCAAGGAAATTCTATGGTCAAAGTATTTCGTTGTAAATACTTCCTTGAGCTTCCTTGAGGCCTTTAGAGGCTCTCATTTTCTTGTAACAAATATAATAAAAAAGGAGTTGATTTCTTGTGGGAGCTTGGGATTTGTCCCATGGTATCCTGCCTCCTCATTTAGAGGGAGGACTTTCTTGGGTGGATTGAATAGTATTTCTCTTTCCTATATTTCTCATTTATTTTATTTACATGCACTTTTGATTAATCATTATAACTCACATAACATCCAAATCTATTTTCATTTCAACTTGCTTTATATTTCTTGAGTATTTGTGTTTTTCAACCTATTACAATTCATGCACATTTTTTTAGCAAGCAAATACTTTACATTTTATTGGGCAAGCTTAATTCATTTATTTAGCAATTTTTTCCATAGATATGTGGAGTACATTTCCTCATTATGAAATGTCAACCTATGCTTATTTGTTACTTTGATTATTGATCATACATTTTGAGGCACTTTACTTTGAAGCAATTTTAAAACTAGCAATCATTTCATTTACTTGCAGGCAAACAATTTCCATTGCAAAAATTTATTTGGAACTTGTGAGTAATATTGGGTTATTTCCATTTTGAGATAATTGAATTCATTGGTAGAATATTATTTTACACAATTTATTCACTTAATTTGAGGCATTTGTATCAATAATTTCCTTTGGAATTACAAGCACTAATATCCACATGCATCTCATTTAGGAGTTCTTAGCACTAATTTGCATTTCTATTTAATTCACCTCCAAGCATAAGCCTGGTTCAAAGACGCTTTTTAGGGACCTCTTTCTTTCACCAGCTGGAGGGATATAGACCCTCTTTTGTGGTTAACATGGTGACCTTGAAATTGTTAGAGCCAGAGTATCTATAGTGCTAGAGGCATCGAGTGGTTGTATATTCCGGGCGAAGGATCGTTAATATACCCTTAGTTGTATTTCCCTTGGTGTCCCTCGACAACTCATATTAGAGAATTTTTTCAAAGAAGTCGAAAGAAAGGTTACACCTAGATAGGAATTTAGCTTAATATTTACTAAGATAATTTCACTTCACATTAGATAGATCTGCATCTCATGCTAATTAAATAATCTTGGAGTGCATTTAGATTTTCTTGCAATATTATTTATTTCATGTACTTGTTATGGTGAATGGTATCATGTTTACTTAATGCCATTATCTATTACGATTTGAGCATTTCCTCTAGAAAGTGCAACATTTATTTACACTGAGCAAATATCACTTTTATTTGATCTTTTGAATTTCATTTGCAAGTTATCTTTCTTTCAAAGTATCATTTTTCAAGTAGAGTGGATCTCCATATTTGTAATCCTTATTTTACTTTCCAAATTGTTGGCATACGTACTTGATGGTTTACCTTATGATCATGGAATGATATTATCTTTTACTTGAGCATTTCTTTACAAGTACAATATTTCATTTATATCTTGTAAGCGATATTTCATATTTCATCTAACATTGTTATCTTTTGCAGGATTGCTTTTCATTACCATTTCATTTTAGCAAGTACATGTTATTTTCCTTGAGCAATTAATTGTTTAAGAACTAGTCTATGATGGCATATTTTTTGTGAATGAATTATTGAAATTTTCTCATATATCTCTTTACTTGTTCATATTGTGGGATAAATTTACTATTGTTGATAAGCTTTCCATCTAATGTAATCTCCTAGAAACCCACATTTCACTCACTAAACTTCATTAGGGAGCATCCCCCTTAGCTTTAACTAGGAGATATTTTTAATGAAGAGAGTTGGGAATAGGTGACAACCCCATCTCTTAGTTTTCCATCAAGTCACACCTTGTGGGGTTGAGGATTTTTCTGACACTAAACTAGGTGTGCAAGAAAGGTGGAAACATGTCTCAAACCCTCTTAGCCAAAATTTACTCCTAATGGTGACATAGGACCAAAATAAGAAAGAAAGAGGATTGGCCAAATTTACATTTTTTGTGGGTGAAATGGCCACCTAGAGTCTAAACATTTTAAAAAGATGGAGGCCTTAGAATCCATAATGAAAAATCACAACATCAATCTTTATTATAGTTTTTAGGATTTTTTTGGTTAGGATTGTTAATAAATGGATGAAGATCCACATATTTCAGAGTTCCAGTCAATGTTTTGGAACCACTAGCCATGTCCATCTTGAAGACTTGAGAAAATATGAAGAGAAGGTGGAGAAATAAATAGTGGTATTTACTTCTCCACCTGCTTTTCATATTTTCTCAAGTATTGAAGATGGACTCGACTAATGGTTCTGAAACGTTGACTGGAACTCTCAAACCTATGGATATTCCTCCATTGGTCACCAATATTTAAGTCTTCCTCTCATGGACATACACTTTCTTCTTCTAGTTTTTCATTCAATGCAACATTTTCTTCTTCTTCTTTTGATGAGTGTGTTATTTTTTCTAGAGCATATCATTATATGGCTAAGGACAAAGCCATTTTTTCTTTTCTTAATTAATGTTACACTAAACAAATATTTGTTGGTGGTAATAGATCTTTTAGTGTTATAAGGACTAGAATAATTCAATTAGATGATGGTCATTTTACTAATGTATTATGTGTTATGATTCTCTCCTACAACCTTTTATTAATATATGAAATCACTCTTTCAAGTGAAGGTAAAACATTAGAGTTTCACCCTCTCCAAGTTCTAATCAAGGATTTTAAATATCATAAGCATGTCCTAACAATTGAATTTATTTATGATATTACCAAGTTGTACAATTTTGATAACTTTGGGTCATCAAATTTATCATTGACTTTTAATGCTTGCATTGGTGACTTGAATAAACTTTTCCATAACATTAAGGAACTTTTGAGGTCTAAAATGGGCCTCCTAGGGAAAATAATAGTTAAAAATAATAAAATAAGAACTATGAAATTTTTAAAGGAAAAAAAGAAACATATGTTTTGTATTGTATTTTCGACTTATCTCCTTATAGGTTTAATAAAATGCCAAGTGTAGGAACCCATTGGATGTGGAATTAAATTTTGAATCCAATGAGAACCCAATCTACATACCTTTGAGTAGAGCCACATTGGAAAAAAAAATTAAAATACATGAAATAACATGTATTTTTCAAGAAACACATTTTTCATGTATTTTCGATTTTTTTTTTTTCAGTGTCAGAAGAAACACACTGTTTTTTCATGGATTTTGATTTTTTTTGGTGTGGTTCTACTCAGAGGTATATAGAGTGGATAATCATTGAATAATTGTGTATCCAACGGGTTTTTACACTTGATATTTGAGTAAACCTATAAGGAGATAATCCAAAAATACAATTTAAAAAAGTAATTTTCTTCTTTTCCCTCCAAAAGTATTTACCCTTGGGGATGACATCATCATCTTGAAACCTTTGGTTCGTTTAAAGTTGAATTTGTTAGCACATTTTTTGGTTTTGAGACCCATTTTGGACCTTAAAATTACCCTAATTTTAGTTTGATAATCTAAATTATCATTTATTGTAGAAACTATGTAATAAAAAATGTGGTGATTAGTCTACCTCTCATTTCTTGCAAAGATGGTGTTCATGTCAACTTTGTTCTTCATATGTATAATTGGGATAATTTTCACAAATGTTTTCCTTGACACACCTTTTCCCCTTTACAACCTCTTCATAGTGATTTGTGTGGGTTTATTGCTTCTCCTTCTCTCTTTGTATACACATACTCATTAAATTTCATTGATGACTTCTCCAAACACACTTAGTTTTATTTCTTAAAACTTAAAGAGTGAAGTTTTAGAAAAACAATCTGGACATCAACTACAAAATTTAAGAAAAAATAATGTAGGTGAATGTGTGGACAAAAAATTTACAACTAACTGTAGTGCACATGGCATTGAAATGAAACATATTATCCCATGTATACCTTAGCAATTTTTTTTTTGTGGAGATAAAGAATCACACTTTACAAGAAATGGAATCATGATCCAATCCAAGGGTTTAATTCTTCATTATTGGGTGAGATTCTGAAATTGTGCCAATTACATGGTAACTTTCACTTACATAGAGGCTTTAAAAAATATAACATCAAAATAAGCATGGAGAAAAATTAAACCAGATATAAGACTTGTCCATGTTTTTGGTAGTGAAGCATGAGCTCACATTCCTGCTAAGAAAAGGAAAGTATTAAAGCCGAAAAGTGAGAAGTGTCTTTTTGTGGGATATTTTGAAGATGTAAAAGATTATAGGCTTATTCAACCTCATTCCAATGAAATAATTATTATAAGTGATGTTGATTTTGATTAAAATATCTCATATTATGAGCCTAATTTGGCATTTGTGAAATCTTAAGTTTGTGAACCATCTTCGACATTTCTGCCATATTCTTGTTCAATTATAGTTTCTTCTTCAAATGGAGATGGTGAGGATGAAAATAAACCTATAATTTCTCACCTTCCTCTAGTGGATTCCATTGAATATGAACATTCACGATCACCATGACTTCCTAGATGGGTATGCTCAACATTAGAAGCAACTCGTGATCTTTTCGGTGATCTTACAATTCAACTACATAAATGTTCATAGTGTCAACTAGCCTCCTCTATTTTGGGTCAAGTTTCAGAGACTCGTAATCTAAAAAAAAATTGTAGAATATTGTAACCATCCAAATTGGGGCACCAAAATGAATGAAAAAATTCTGTCTTCAACAACAAGCAATGCTAGGATCTTATACCTCTTTTGAAAGGAATTTTTTTTTTCAAATGTAAATATGTCTATAAAACTAACTATGCAACAAATCAAAGTGTTGAAATACACAAGGCCTAATTAGTTTCCAAAGGTTTCTCTCAAGTTGAAGAATTGACTACAATGAGCCGTTTTCCCTTGTAGCCAAAACGAGTTTCATCTGCCTTGCTCTATCACTTTTTGCGTCACATAAATTGGAGGTCCATCATATGGAGAATTTTTGCATGGGGATTTGTAAGAATAAATGTACATGGAACAACATCCTATCTATCTTCAAAATCATTCCAGCCTTGTATGATTCCTTAAGAAATCTCTTTATGGTATTAAGTAATCCCATCGATCTTAGAGTAGGAATCACAATATCTATATCAAGAGAGTAGGAATCCAAATATCTATATAAAGAGAGTAGGAATACATCTTGTAATGATTTATTTTTATGTTGATGACCATATCCTCATTGATAGTGACCCTAAAATTTTAACCCATGTGAAATCCAACCTTGAGAAGAAATTTGAAATGACAAAATTAGGTTATTTTCATTATTTCCTTTGCCTCCAAGTATTGCAAGCCAAGAAAGGGAATTCACTTTCCTCATCTGAGTATTCATGTAACCTTATTCACTGCTTTCACATGGAATATTATAAAAAAAACTTCTCCCTTCTAGTTTGGATTCCCTACGACATGTACTACACCTTAAACAAATGTCACATTGTACCATCAATTAATTGGTATCCTTTTGTATTTGACTCATACCCATCATGATATTTCCTTTGATGTAGGTATTGTTTCCCAACATATGAAAACACCCCAATAGAGCCATAAAAAGGTAGAAAAAATAACACTTTGGTATATGTGTGGTATAATTTACTTCAAGATACTTTTCCTTTCAAGGGGGAACTCCTTTTTTGGTTGGTTTCATTGATTCCAATTGGACCAATGATCTTGATGACTGAAAGTCTATTGCAAGTTATATTTTCAGTCTTAGTTCCAAACCTATCACATTGGATTCTAAGAAGGAATAGTTATTACTTTTTCTTCAACAAAAGTAGATTACAATGGTTAATTCAAGTTAAGAAGCCTTGTGGAATTAAAAAATCCTTTTAAATTTTGGATTCTAGAAGCAGCATATGACCACTTTCTGACGTGATAATGAAAGTGCCATCAAGATCACCAAATATTTATTTCAAAATTAGCTCAAAAACACATTGAGATTCAAATGAACTTCATAAAAAATCTAATTCATGATTATGTTATTGAAGTGCTCATTTTCCCTATAGATGATCAACTTGCAGACATTTTTAGAAATTCTCTTATAAAAGAAATTTTTTCCAAATTTTAATCTATTTTAGGAGTTCAGGAAGTTTTCCTTGATGGGGGATGCACTAATTCCTCATTCCCTCTCCTATTGTATTATCTTTTTAAATCCTTAAATCCTATCACAAGTTATTCTTAAGAGGAGATGTTAGGATATTTGGACACTTGGGAGTTAGTCAAGATTAAATTGGTCTAGTATGTCTTTAGGTAAAAGTGTATTTCTTCAGTATTCATTAAGGATGCACCACATAAAAACAATAGCATATTGATCTTTGATATTGTTGTGTGAGAAGTTACTTAAAATGTTCATACTTGCATGGAACTACCATGTTTTTTTAACATTGAAACTATCTTACTTGGATATTGTAATATGGCTAGTCCAAGTGATCTCCTAATCACTAGCTAAAACTACCTATCATTGAAATATTATATCGTGGATTTACCATGGAGTATGGGAATTTTCCTACCTTGGAAATATAAAACATAATCCTTTCCGATCAGCTCAAGACTGCATTAATTTATCCATGGGGGGCCTTTGCTTATTGCAAACTACTGTTTGGATTAAAGAACATTGGTACAAATTTTCAAAGGGCCATTTCTTATGTATTTCACGATATCAAACATATTATGCAACCCTACCTAGATGACTTACCAACTCATTCACTGAGACGACAAGATCATCCCATGCATTTGAAAGTTATTTTCATTCGATGTAGGGACTACAATATTCATTTGAATCCACACAATTGTGTCTTTAGTGTACAATCAGGACGATTGTTGGGATTTTTCATTTCAAAGGAAGGCATTCATGTCGATCCACTCAAGGTCGAGGCCATTGTCAATATTCCTCCTCCTTCCAATCTTTTCCAACTCCAAAGTTTGCAAGGGAAAGAAAACATTTTACGTAGATTCATTTCTAACTACGCTGAGCTAACTAAATGTTATACTAGACTTTTGAAAAGGGAATTCCATTCATTTGGGATGATCTTGCTGAAAAAGCTTTTGATGCACTTAAAAATGCGTTGACCCATGCACCGTTACTGCATCCACCTGATTATGATCGAGATTAATTTTTGTATTTAGTTGCATATGATGCCACCATTTGCATGGTGTTAGTTCAGGAAGATGAATCTAAAACTAAACACGTGATCTACTTTTTGAGTAGGAATCTCATAAAACCAGAAATAAAATATGCACCTGTGGAGAAATTGGCCTTGGCAGTCGTTCAAGTTTTCCACTGTTTTCGTCACTACATACTTTCATGAAAAACAACCGTGTTCTCTGATTGCAACCCTATGGTGTGCATTATTACTGAAAAATTTCCAGGGGGAAAATGCTGTAAATGGATTTTCATCCTGAAAGAGTTAGATTTAGAGTTCGAAAGATATAAGTCTAAGAAGTCATTGGTATTTGTTGAATTATTATGTGAATTTCCCTATACTGAATCTGAAACCGTGGCAAAGGATCATCTTCTAGAAAAATACTTGTTGCTTATCAGTACTTTAGATCCTTGGTATGGAGATATCATTATATATGTTCAAACTCAAACTTTTCATCCCGAGTTGTCACGAATTGATCATCGTAGCATCTGATCTGATACTCTCTATCGTCATGGTGTTGATTTTGTCTTTGGACATTGTTTAACGAACGAGGAATCCAAGAACGAATTAAATGACTACCATTCTGGAGTGTGTGGTGGTCATATGTCATAATTCTCCACTTCCCAAATGATATTGCGTGCTGGCTATTTATGGTCGTCACTCTTTAAGGATTACATAATTGCGGTTAGAAAGAGACATAATTGCCAAATTTTCGATCACAAGATGCTTTCTCCTCTAGATCCTCTTCACCCAGTCACAGTTGTCGGTCCATTTTCTAAATGGGAAATTTATTTTGTTTCATGTAACCCTCACTCAGTCAGGGGGCATGGGTATATTATTCTCGCAGTATATTATTTTACAAAATGGGACAAGGAAATGCCTACATACAAGGATGACGGTGAAACCACAACTATTTTCATATTCAATCATGTGATTACTAGGTTTTGCGTACCACAATCCATCGTTATGGACCATGGTAGCCACTTTCAAAATTTTATGATGACCAAGCTTTCTACTCAGCTTGGCTTGTGCAATGATAACTATACTCATTATTATCCACAAGAGAATGGCCAAGTTGAATTTGTAAACAAGTTTTTGACCAATATGACAAAAAAATGATTGGATTTCATAAACGAAACTGGAATACCATGCTTTTTTCAGCCTTTTGGCCATACTGTACCTCTGCGAAATCAGCGAATGGCTTTACTCCCTTCCAACTCATTTACGGTTTCGAGGCAGTTTTACCAATTGAGTGTGAAATTTTGTCATTAAAACTAGCCATTGAGTTGTTACTAGCTACCTCTGTAAAGGAGGAATGATTTTTCTACTTAGTACAACTAGATGAAACTCATTATAATGTTGCAACAGCTAGCAAGGCTCATAGGAAATCTGTTAAGGATCAGTATGATCAAAATTTGAATTGTCGCATTTATTCAGAAGGTGACCTAGTCTTGGTATATAACCAAACACATGATAATATAGGAGCTGGTATATTCGAACCTATGTTGTATGGTCCTTACATCGTCAAACGTGTACTAGCTAAAGAGGCCTACGAACACTACAACAAAACCTTATCATGAGAATCTCTTTTTGCTTCCTTTTTTGCATCTAGAGCCCATTTTTGGTGCTATTTGCATCCATTTATCAAATATGGTGTAGAACTTGATGCAAAATTTTCATTGAGTTTTGCACTAGGTATCACACCAAGTTTAGCACCAGGTATTGCAATAGGTTTCACACCAGGTTTTTCACCAGGTTTTATGCCATGTTTTCTACCATTCGTTGCACTGGGTCTTGTTCCAAGTTTTGCGTCAAGTTTGGCACCTAATTTTGTTTCACCTACTTTTTCATCCTCTATTACATCCACTTTTTGTGCCTACACTTGCATCAACTTTTGCATCATCGTTTGCATCCTTCTTTAAATCATATTTTGCATCCATTTTTCAATCATTTTTTGCATGCCCTTTGCGCCAAGTTTTTCATCGAAGTTTTTGTATAGTTTTGCATCTACTTTTGTTGCATCCACTTTTTCATCTTGTTTGGCATCCATATTCACATCATATTTTTCAAATATTATTGTGTCAACTAATGCATCCAATTTTTTTGCGCCACAATTTGCGCATAGTTTGGCACCTCTTTTTACACCCACTTTTGCTTCTAATTTTGTATCCATGTTTGCATCCTCATTTGCATCTAGGTTTTCATTGAATTTTACATCTATTTTTTCATCCCTTTTTGTATCCACTTTTGATTCCAGATTTGGATTGGGTTTTCTGTCTCGTTTTGCATCTACTTTTGCATCGACTTTTATTGCATCAAATTTTGCATCCACTATTGCACCCATGTTTACGTCCACCTTTACATTCCTCTTTGCATCTTTTTTTGTCTTTGTTTGCTTCTTTTTTGCATCTACCATTACATCCACTTTTTTTGTTCCACAATTTGCGCCATGTTTTGCAGTTATTGTTATACCCACGTTTGCTTCCAATTTTTCATCCATGTTCACATCCTCTTTTGCATCAAGTATTGCATCTCTTTTTGCATCCACTTTTGCGTTGGGTTTATGCATTGGGTTTTACGTCGTGTTTTGTATATAATTTTTAATCTAATTCCTTTGCATCCATTTCTTGCATCCATTTTTTTTCTTCTATTGTACCCATGTTTGCATCCACTTTTACATCCCTTCTTGCATCTTGTTTTACATCCAAGTTTTCATTGTTTTGTGTCTGTTGTTACATCTAATTTTCCATCCACTTATAAACATAATACATCAATCACATGAAATAAAATAGATCATGAAAGATATATAATGGGGAAAGTCTTCATTACTATTTCTCTTTGATAGAACTCAAATACATTGATCGGTCATCCAAGCCTCTACCCTTGATCTGCTCCATAACCTCTATGCTCACTAGTGTGGATGCACAATTTTATCATGGTTGCATCAATGACATAATGTGGGAGAAGTTCCTTCTTATTCCTGTGACTAGTGAAGAGTTATGAATTCCCATCATGATTGAAATTCATTGCACCTAGACAATTTCTTGATTTTATCAAGGTGATGATTAAGATAGAAAAAATCAATCATTTTTTTAATCAACAATGATTATTTTAAACAAAGTTGTTAATTTGGACCGAATCTAAGATTATCCAGTTGAATTATCACACTGTTTGAGAGCTATAGTGTAGAGAGGGCTTTCAAGGCCTTTTGTTTTGACCTCCAACACTAAGAAGGAGCATTGCTAGACCTTCTAGTTTGGTCCAAACCAATTGGAAGGAGCATTGATCCCCTAAAATTATTTATTTTTATTTTTATGTTTCACTTGTCACAAATTTATCCTCTGACTTAGCAAAGGATATGCTTATTTTCTTGACCCTATGGGATGGATTTTTTGTCCATTACACTTGGCAATGTGATTAGCTATGTGATTTATTTGTGGTAACGAAATATTTTTGATAAGTGCATCAAATATCCATGAATACTTGATGAAGGAGGAGTATGATATTAATCAATTATCAATGTATTAGATAGATTATATGGATGATAAAATGGCCTCACATTAGGTAGTCGAATTTTCACATATTCTTGGCTAGGGGGCATGATAGTAGGTTGCCTATAATTGGGTGGCGATGATACAACATCAGTTAAGGTGAGACAAGCACTTTGGCATTCCACATGATGGAAGATGTTTGGCTTGGGTTCGGTAAGGGCACATTGATTAGGTGTATTCTAGGTGATACACTTGCTCTCCAACCAAGTATGGAAAAGATGTTGAAATGTCTTTTCCTATCTTGCTAAACATTTTTTGACACGATCAAAATATGTAAAAATAAATTAAACTAAAAAAAAGTAAAATTAATAATTATACTTATAATTGATTGTAATTAATAATTAAACCAACCTAGATCCATCTTAACTCTGGATTTACCAAGTGTCGAGAGAGATCAAATCTCTTGAGGTGCAAACCTATTTTAGAGTGAAAAGAGAATCAATCCATCTTAATTCTTGATAAATCCAAATTTAAGATAGATATAGGCTTGTTAGAAATCCAACACTACAATTGAAATCGAAATAAAAGCTCCAATTTGAAAAACATTTAAACTCATCCTATCAAAATTCCTTCATAAAAGTTGGAAAATGGAATTTTACATTGCCATGAAATCCCCCCTAACATGATTTTAATTTAGAATAGAAATCAACACAACCTTATAAGAAAATAGAAGGCCCTTGGTTATCATAAATTTGTATTTGGAAGATTTTGTGTTCTTGCCAATCAAGTGCTAGTTGTAATGATTTGTAACAATGGCCAAGGATTTGGTGCTAGACACTGCAGTTAGAAGTTGGGTTCTGGTTCCATTGTTTGTGGTCATGGTATTGATAAGTGTCTTACCCAACTTCATGTCGAAGTTCATGATATCGTTGCAATTGTCCGACCTTAGAATTGTTAAGGAAAGGTGAGTAATAAATCCTCTCGACTCATTTTTTATTTCAAATTTTGTGATTTCAATTTGAAAAAGGCAAGGGTTTTAGATTTGGTGGAGTGCAAGAAGTTGGTTATGAGAGTCAAGAATTTTAGTGTCGCGACTCCTTTGATCCTCGATAGGTCCTTTTGCACACAATGGACTTACTAGAACCATGAGTTATATTTGATCAATTCCTTATCTCAATTTATTGATTTTTCAATGGCTGCATTATTTTACCCTTAACATCAAAGATGGATGCATTATTTTATTTGTTTGCAGGAGAATGGGATTCTTGAAGGGCTAGTCGACACCCTAGAGAAAGGTATAAATATGAGTGAGAAGGAGGATAATTTTGACAAACCCAAGTGCTAATAATCATTGTGGAGAGGATCTGAAGTAGTTGCATCTCAAGAGGACAAGGTCAAGGGTGAAAAGGGATTTTTTTTTTTTTTGGTGTTTGGCACTAGTCTGAGTAGGAGCAGGAGGCTAGCCACACGATTGAGGGGAATAAAAGTGCATGGTTTGCGGCTGATATTATTAAGGAAAACAAGTCAAATTCTGCTGGTCTGTTACAGGAGGAACCAAGCCCTAGATCAGGGCTAGTCTACGGTGAAAGAGGAGCTAGAACAACATCCTCAGGTGGCCTAAGTAGTAGCAAAAAAGGGTTGGTATGTTAGCAATGGAAAACGAGAATTTTGATGTAGTTTGAGGGCTCGTCTGGTGCCCTAACCAGAAAAAAAAGCTTAGTTATGATATTTTCATAGGTCCATGAGCAAAAATAGAGGAACTTATCCTTGATCAAAGGTAAGTGTTCTGCTAAGTTAATGGTTTTGCTAGGTGGTTGAGTGCCCTAGTTAAGAACATATTTTTTCGGCATATTAAGGTTGTTTGGAGGGAAAAACATTTATTAGGGGAATTTTGAGGTCTAAAATGGGCCTCCTAAGGAAATTATAAAATAATAGTGGAAATAATAAAATAAGTTTATATTACATAATTAAATTTTAGAGGGAAAAAATAAAAAAAATATGTTTTCAACTCGTATTTTCAACTTATCTCCCTATGGGTTTACTCAAATTTCGATCAGAAACACTTATTAGATGGAGAATTTGGTTCCTCATTCAAGAAGTACCCACGTTCCATGCTTTCGATGGACCCTACTACATGAAAAACATGATTGCAATCACGTGTTTTCATGCATATATCTTTTTTCATGTAGCAAGGTCCATCAAAAGTATGAAACATGGGTACTCAGTGGATGAGGAATTAAATTTTGCATCCAAAAAGTACTCTGGCATGAAATTTGAGTAAAATATTTGGGAGAAAATTTGAAAATACGAGTTGAAAAAGTATTTTTAATATTTTAATATTTTTTAATCTTTTTACTTTTTTACTTCAAAAATTGTTAATCATCCCCCATGGTTGACATCATCATCTTGAATCCTATTGGTTCTTATAAAGTTTATTTTGGTTGTAAATTTTTCTTAGGAAGCCCATTTCAGACCTCAAAATTCCCCTAATGTATGTCTAAGGAAGACCTAAGTGCATACGCTGAAGGACTATAGGTTTTTTAAGAGAGGAAAATTTGGAAAATATTAGGGTTGAAGGACAAAAGAAGGCATCCAAGGGACTAGTTTTTCTAGCCCAAGTTTGTTGAAGAGAAGGACATATTGCAGTGATAGAGGGAAGCCCTCCATGCCATAATTTTGTCTTCATTGGAGAATCACATGAAGGAAATAGTGGGAAGAAGTACCTATGTGTTGAGGAGTAGCAGTGGGAAATATAGGAGTTGTTCACAAACAGGGTTGTGAACAACTCACCAGAAGACCATAATTCATTGAAGGAATAATGGTCATCTAGAGGGAAAATTGGAGTCATTTTCAGTGGCCTAAAGGACAAGGATCATTAATAGAGGCATATTTGTGTTGATGAAAATCGAGAGAAAAATGACCGACATATGTGTTCAGGACACGTGGACTGAAAGGGGTGATGGGCGTCACATCAAAAAATAGGTCAAGTGTTGTCTTTCTCAGGGTATATTGGTTGTCAAAGGACTTACACTAAACCCTAGTTCGTATTCCTTGTATCATTGATTGTATGTGGGCCATGATCCCTAGTATGGGAGCCCTAGACTATTTTATTATAAATTGACAATATAACAAAGTTGGGTTATTGAAAAATTAAAAAACGTTGTATATTTGTGCACATGTTTATTTACTAATATATTTATTCCACTGTGTAAAGTATATTTTTGTATAATTAGAGTTGGTAGTGTCATATATTCTAAGACCCTAACCTAGATTCTATAGTGTCATTGAAAATCAACACTCTCCTTAATTCTGGGTGACGAGATCAAGATGCATGATGTCGTTCAAATGTATGCTTTTAGATTTGTGGTGTGTGATCATGGTCATTGTTTTAGTTGGAAGACAATATAAGAATGTACGACAAATGAGTGGGGGTATCACATCAACTCGTTTCCAACTTGCAGGATACTAGTAAGAGGTTGGCTCATTTTATTTTTCAACAATTATGAAGAGGTTCGTTGGGATCTGAATACAGTTTGTAGTATCGACACCATCCCTTTTGTTGTTAAGCTTTGGACCGTTATTTTTTATCCAACTCAGGAGGGACTAGACAAGGCCTCTATTTGGGTTCGGCCTTCGAAACTAAAAGTACAATTCTGGTTAGATCAAGCTCTCAAGGAATTTGGAAACAAGCTGGGGGAATTATTCTAGGTCAACCTCACTTTTAAAGACTACGTTGAGATGAATATGGTGAGGGTATCAGTAAATTTAGATATCAGAGATGTCTTATGGTGTGAAATGGAAATATAGCATTAAGACATCACTTCTCTTTAGACTGTAGACTATGAGGTCATCCCCTTCTTATACCACAAATGTCAAAACACAACCATAATGCTACAAGTTTTCCCCTGGGGTTCAATGGCAACAAAGGAAAGTAAAAACCCTCGTCTTCCAAACAAAAGAGAAAGGCTTTGTCTCGATGGAAATGAATCCTCTCGTCCTTTCTGCAACAATCTCATATGCCACTACTGTCTCGACAACTCCAACTCTAGGCCTCACTACGATTGTTCTTATGATTGTTGATGGTGCTTCCACGAAGCACAAATATGATAATCCACAACTCCACTTAGACACTACTTCAACAACGCTTCCCTCAGGTACTCTCTCTTCATCTGTTTCTTTATCTTCTATTTATAAATATATTTTTGATTTGGGGAAGGATTGGAATACAATAGAACATGTAATCCTTGTATGTATGTTATTTAAATAAATTATAAGTTTGTCAGGCTAGGTTCATGTGGTAGATATCAAATTTTTCAATGAGTCCTACAAGTCACATCCCTTGGGTGGGTGATTTCAAGAACAAACAAAATCTACTTTCCATTATGGTCAATAATTTTTCATGGTTAGCTTAATAGAAAAAATGGCATTGTAGGAAATCCTTATGATTTTTTGATAGCATTATTAGATCCTTAGACAAATTACATTTTTACATGTTTATGTAGAACTTCTATGGTGGTGATAAAAAATTATTGAAGTTAAAACTTAAAAAGTGTGTTGAGCTCCATTAACCCAATATGGGTGTGCAATCATTTTGTTAATGTTCATGATTCTAACAAATAAAAGGGAACATTTGAATATCCAATATGAATGTTGAATCCATAATTTGAAGATGTATATGAAGAAGCCAAGTACATTCATGACCCTAGAGAAATATGTAGAGAAAATTGTTTAATCACATGTACCATTATCTTTTGTTGATTATTGTATCCTTGTAATGAAACACTTTTTGATGTAAAGGGAATTATTTTGTTTGATTTATATGGCATGTTGTAGGTAAAAGGAAAATATAACAAGAGGTTGTATCTTCTCTAGTGCGGCTCATTGATGAAAATTTGTTTAATGAAAGTGGTGTCATAAGTCCTTATATTAGTAGGTATAGAGTGCAAGACCAATTTGGATGCATTTTATATCTATAACATTTTCCTAAAAAATTAGTGGGAATATTATTTGGCTACATAAGTGTCTTGATATATGGAAGTATGTTCATAAAATTCCATATCTTTAAATGTTTATAGTTAAGTTGATGTTAGGCCCTAGAGTACAATAAGTTACTAATTATTTTGTGCGGTCCCAATGTGTGGCCAAAATGTATGATTGGTCTCCAATTCATATGTTTTTTGATATGAAAATACTATAAGTGAATCATAGAGGAGGAGAATATATGAAGAATTTGTTTTAGAGATGTTATAAAGTTTCTACAATGAATAACTAGGTTGGTTTTTATAGTGGTGAAAGATGAATTGAAGCAATATTTTTTGACGCCTAGTGTTAATAGTAGATATTTCTTAGTTGGAATTGTGAGTTTGCAGCAAGGAGGACATAATTATGTTCTAGACATAATAAAGAGTTTTTTGAATTTCATCCAAAATCATGGCAATGATATTCTTTGTGGTAGCAATGGAGATTTGTTGGAGATGCACAAACAAGGTACACCTTTAATTATATTAAATCAAAACCATAACCATATGGAAGGATGAATAACATATTATATCTGGGGGAAGTGTAAAATGGTGTGTGTAGATTATATATATTGGTCATTGATGTTTATGAGCCTGATCTTAGTTAGAGGTGGTACTTGGGAGGAATATTGTAATAACATGTGATATTCTAAAATCTTGTACTTATTTCCTCCATAACGTGGAGTACAAAAATATTATGCAACCATATCTATATATGTATTATGTAAAGGGAATATTAGTGTATGACTCTTCTAAGAAGGCATGATGATTATCCATGCGTTCTTGATGATATATAAGGCATGCATACTTTTTATGGACCCTACTATAGAAAAATGTGAAATACATGAAAATCCATCATTACAATAATGTTTTTGATGTATTTCACGCTTTTCATGAAGTAGGGTCCATCGAAAGTATGCAACCCATTTTTTTATGTATTTCAAAAATTTCATTTAGTAGGGTCCATCAAAAGTATGCAACCTGGGTAATCCTTGGATGAGAAATTAAATTCCACATCCATTGAGTGCTCCCACTCAAAATTTGAGAAAAATGGTAGGGAGATAAGTTGAAAAAGGAGTTTTTTTTTTCCTTTTATCTTTTTACCTATTTACTCTAAAAATGGTTAATCATCCCCCATGGTTTACATAATTATATTAAATCATATTTTTTCTTATAAATGTGATTTTTGTTGTACATTTTTGTTTTGAGACCCATTTTTTACCTCAAAATTTCTTTAATGGCTTTGCTAGAATCTATATCTCAAGCCTTAAAAATGTTGTTATATGTCCACAATTTTCCTGGTATATATATGTCCCGAGTAAAAATTCTTATATTTCCCTTGACCAAGCTTATCAAGTTTCCCAAAGGTGTTATCTATACATGGAAACCAACCTTTAATTACTTCTCTAGAAATGACAAAAAATCATGTAGGCCACCTAGCTGCAACTTGTTCCCCCTTAATGTGCTTTGGGACATTTCTTGATCTTTTAATCAAATCAACTAATGCGAACCACCCTTCCTTGTTTTATTCTCCAATAACCCATCTCCATATCCAACTTCCATGTGGCCATCATACCCATTCTTTTAGTTAATTCCATCTTCCTCATTCTTACCATTCTCAAGCGTAATGTATACATTATCAAATTCCATGATAGTATTGACCCTCACATTAATAAAAATTTGCGAAAAAATTTGAGTTTGTAATCAATCATATCATAATAATTCATAAATATAGTTTCATTTTTGAATGATATCCTCGTCAATATAAAATATAATGTACATTGAAAAAACACTCAAATACACAGGAATTCCATTCAAAAAAAATTATCACTACAAAAAAAAAAACCCACAACCATAGTTTCATAAGGTTTGTACCCAAGTCTGTTTTTTATCCCACAAAATACCATTAACAATGGTGCATTCTTTGTCAAATTAAAAATCGTACTTCAAATATGTGGCTTAGGATTTGCATGAAGTAGTTTAATCTTGTTGAAAAGTTATTCACAATCGGCTGTCTAGCCATGATTCTCATGAAGTCTCCTACTTTGCATTACATTGTGTTGTATGTTTTTTTATAGCTATTTATTATGATTATAGTAAATTTGAAATTGAGATTCCAACATGTTTTTAGAAGTTTCCTTTCACCACCATGGTTGGATGTAGATAGAACATGTATGAAGGATGTATGCTTTGGCATGAAACCTACTTGCAAAAATTTTACAAATTGTGTAAGGGAAACATTTCCAAAAGCATTGATCCCATAACCTAAAACCATTGAATTCCATGTAACCACATCTCTTTGGTCCATTTTATTAAACACTTTCCATGTAGGTTGTATGCTTCTACATTTTGTGAACAACCTTATTAAGGCACTTCATTCAAAAAATCTAGCTTGGGTTTACTCCTGAGAACCTAATAGATTATCCTTTTTCCCTATGGAAAACATAGCATTCTGAGCTTAGCTCATAATCATATAACACACAAGGAAAAATTTCTTTGAGACATGTTGTCAACTAGTTGGCATGCAATCTCTAACTTATAACATTGTCGATAAAAAAATTCAAGATCACTTTCAATGACAATATCAATGTCACTTTGGACTATGTGATCATGTATTTGTTTACCCTAATGGAGAGCCACTATGCCCACACATGGCTTGAGTACACGAGAGAATGTGAGATTGTCAAGCCATACATCTACCCATAGTATTTGTGAACATAGTTGGATAACTTTCTACAAGAAATAATATTCAACATATCCATTAATCATTGCAGGCCATAAGGAGACATTTTAGTTGAACATCTTGTCAAATTCAGGGTGTGCATCATCATCATTCCTTCCATCAGTTCCACTTTGGTGATACATGTATGCATTATAGTATCATAAATAATTGAATTCAATGAATACAAATGGTAATTGACAAATACAAATTTCAGTTACTGTCCAAATTCCCCCCCCCCCCCCCGACATATACTCTTTTTTATCTATGATGAGTACCACAGAACTATGTCTTCACCTTATTTTCTTACTTTATTCTTGGGCACTTTGCAATAATTGTTCAAAGGGTGAATTTATTAACTTCAACTTCCACTGCTTTTTGTATTTATTAAAAATTTTCAATGCCTATTCACAATGCCTAGGTTGAGTGTACTAAAAAATCATGGAACTACATTTTTCGTTAGCATTTTCTTAAATAGTTCCCATGCATATTCCATTCTCCAATTCTAAACATATCGTGAAATAAACATGCTCCAAAAAATTGTAACATCCCTACTTGACCCTTGATATTTTAAATACCATGTACATGTGATATATGGGCTTGTGAGTCAGAGAATTTTAATCAAGCCTGTAATTTGAAGCTTATTTTGGGGCCTGCATACATTTGTGAATACGTTTTTATTTGTTAAGAGGCTATAAAGACTGATGATGTAAATATGCATATTAATAAAAACATAACTAGATGCATATAAATTTTGATGAAATGAGTATGGGGGGGAAACAATCCATGAGAATGTAAATGGGGTTGATATGATTTATAAATAATAGAAAAAGAGAAATAAATTCCTTAAGTGACTTTAAAATATTTCAAGCGGAAAAAATAGAAGTCGCACACATAAATGAATAATGTTTACCTATGAATGGATGTTTTTCGAAGTTATGAAGGTTTTGTCTTAGTTTAGAAATTAGCTAGTTATTGATGATGACATAAGATTCCTAAAGGCCCAAATCTCAGACCATCCCCATTTGATGGTAAGATGTCGTAGAGGTGGTGGAACAACAGAGGGGTTGTGGGCCTAGAGATGGGGTGCACCAGATGGGTGTAGGTTGATGGGGGGTGTGAGCCTTTAGGTTAAAGGATTCTAGGGTTTGGTACCTTGTTAGAATGTTGGTACTAGGCATGAGCCCAAATTTCGATAGGTAGTTTCCCATGGATTCCAGGCTCCAACACGTGGGTGACCTTATTTTGAGAGATAATAAACAATGTGTTCTATGGGTAGGTGGAACTTTGAAGTTTTGCAACCAGTTGGTTGTTTCACAGATAAGTGTTGTTGTAATGTTTAGTTGATCAAGTGCAATTTATTGTAAATCGTTATGTGTGTTGTATATTAATTTTAATTTGCTTCACATAAATCTTAATTTTCGGAGTGAATACTTATTTGCTAGGCATTGCATGATATTTCCATTTATATGTGCATATATTCATACTAGGATATAGTGAGAGGGTTGTTATCGAGTTAGAAGGATTCAACCATTCTTGGAACAATGTTAAGCCTTGGTCGATGACTTAGGAATTACGTGAATTAACAATTAATAAAACAAAATTGTATATTCCAGGGTTGTTACAAAGGGCCCTTGGGGTGAATATTCCTAGTTGGCCATTAAATTTGCCTATTTGTGAGTTAGTTTTATTACAAGAAAAAGTGGAAATAGGCCAAGGGCATGAGAATTTGGTATTATATTATATATAATTCCATAAAAATTTACAAATAATAAGATTTTTGTGGGTGGAATTGCCTAATAGGAGGCTAGGGATGTTACAAAACTATATCTCATTAGTACAATTTTCTGCACATCTAGCATGCACCTTCCATACATCATCCTTTATATAATATTTGTCCCTTGAACTTGTGAATAAATTCATAATTGTACTTGGTATTTGACCCATATAGGCCCAATGTAGAAATTTGGATTTTATACCACTTATAACATTCCCTAGTTACCCTACTAGAATGATGCCACTAATAGTATTATTGATATTGTGATAGTAAATGTAAATATGGCATAACCTAAAAAACATAACAACACACATAATAAATGAAAATAACATAACCAAGTTTCAACACTCATTTGATGACATTTGTTAGGTGTGTGTTATATTCTTTCCATGCCTAGGTATATGCGTTGTATGTTGCGTTGAGTGCAGTGTGGGGGTCGCAAGGGGGGCGATAGGCCCCTTTGTCAGGGGGTTTGTAGGGGGGTGGTAGCCCCCCTGCACGGGGTCTGGGACAACACCCCAATATTTTTTTTTTATGCGTACCCAAAGAAAATGGGCATACCTATCCATGGTACTTTACATCATTTTGCATATGGTTTTAGGCATGATGGTTTTGTTCCCGTGGTAATTTGTAGATCTTGTCAAGGGAACTATAGTTATGTTATAATACAGGGTTAGTGGATTGAGGCTTATGAATTCTTTGACATGTATATATATTTATTGTAACATTGAAATGAATATAATGAAAAATGAATCTAGTAATCCTGGCTTTAGGATCCAGGGGGAAATATCTGTGGATATTTGTTTTATGTTCTCACCATTGTTTATTTTTCTGTTTCAAGAATTCGTTTGTAAGTACTTTTTGTACATGGTTAAAAGCTATATTTTTGGTATCAGAGCTATTTCGTCTTCAAGGGGATGTCTTTACTGCTACGGGGTTTTTCTCGGGCATGTGGTAGACCCTATTCAGTGGTATATCTATGGGATCAGTTCTTGCAGTTAAACAATACGGATTATAACAAAAATATAGAGATTAATAAATTCAATGGACAAATATTTGAGTTATGGAAGCTCAAGATGGAGGATCTGTTGGTGGATAAATATTAGTGGATCATGGTAGATCTAGGTACTAAGCCAAGGACAATGTTAATAGAAGACATATTAGATTCAATATTATTGAATGTATTAGGGGAAGCTATGATGAAGAATTTTTGCGTCAAGTTAGGGACTTTATACCAATCTAAGTATCTGGTAAACAAAATGTTCCTGTGAAAAAAGTTGTATAACTTGAGGATGAAGGATGGAGAGTCGGTGACAGAGCATCTGAAAAACTTTAATACTATGGTAAGCCAATTGTTATCTGTTGATATAAAAATTTTAGATGAAGATAAGTGCATCAATTTTCTATGTTCTCTACCATATTCACGAGATAGTATGGTTGTTGCAATAGGTATCAATAAAACTACTTGAATTTTGATGAAATAGTCTCATCCTTGCTATGAGAGGAGATGAGACGGAAAATTATGGAGAGCCATAATGGAGATACATTGTCTGTATGAGGAAGGTCCCAGAAAAGAAACAAAAATAAGTCCTCGAGTGGGAGATATAAATCTTTAGGGAAACGTGTAATGGTGTGCTAGAAATGTGGAAAGGAAGGGCACTACAAAAAGGATTGTATATATGAAGCTTCTAAGAAAGGAAAGGGATTTGATGATGCTCCTTCTATAGAGGTGAAAACCATCTAAGATGAAAGTGGGGATGTCTAATTTTCTTCCTCTTAAAGTACACATCCAGATCACGAGGCATGGTTGACTAACTCAGGTGAATCCTTTAACTTCACTCCCCATAGGGAGTGGTTTTGTGAGTACAAGAAATATGATGGTTGGGATGTCTTATTAGGGGATGAAAGGAAGGAGAGAATCATCAGACACAGAAAAGTCAAGCTGAAGTTGCAAGGTGGAAGTATTAGAGAACTTCCTATTGTTCTTCATATTCCTACGTTAGCTAGGAATTTTATTTTCTGTAAGCAAGATGGATGATGCAGGTGTAAAAACAATGTTTGAGAAATATACCTACAATATGGTTCAGGGAGAACTAGCATTGATGCGAGGAGTTCATATTGGAACTCTATACAAGACCCTGGGTAGCACTTTTATTGATGGGTGCAATAGTTCTATGGTTATGTTGTGCTAATCAACAACCCCCATTATTTTAAGCAATAGTTGCCTTAGAAAATAATGGGTACCCTTAGAATATTTCAGTAGATAGAAATATGGATAAAAAAAAGAATGAAACCTTAAAGTTTGGCTTTAAAAGTGCTTAAGTAGAGGAAAATTGTGTCATTGCAATCACAAAACCACAAAGAAGCATATATAATTCCTAAAAGGTGACTTGAAACATTTTGTGATCCGAAGTATATAAGAAAAATCATTTTAAAATGGAAAAAGCCATAGTTTCGAGCAAAATTCCATAAGCAATGCCTGCGGGACCCACTTCTGCCACATAAGCCATCACATTTTTCATTTCCAATCTCGACAGTCTTATTGTCACCTCTCATATTCCCCAATGCGATATACTTATTGCATCTCATTCCTGCAAGCATAATCATTCTCCTTCCCCCTGATCATATTTGCTGATGCGATATAGTTCATTGCACATCGCACTCTTGTCAACTCAAACATTTCTCACTCCACTCACTTATATTGTGATTTCGATATCGTAATCAACAGAAAGCCAAACCAATCAGTATTTAATGAATATTCTCACATGAGAAATGTTGTAATGTGACAGATCTGGTTTTAATGCGGAAATGATTATATGGGCACAACAACCCATATCAACTATTAATGTCATAAATTAACAGTTTTATTGCCCATACCCCCATAATAATTCTCTTGTAAATGTCATTCAATTCATATCTTATCAGTGTGCAAAGTCTCATCTGTTTGAACGTTTCTATTTCTATGGTACTTGTGCATATTTTAAAACTAAAAATTTCCCTCTTTCCACTTATCCCTTCTCATTTATTTTTCAGGCTAGCTCGAATAAGCATAATTCTCCAGAGATGTCTAAAGCTCTTAAGAAATCTAAGAAGAATGTAGCCCCTGTAAACCCTGCACCCACCACAACCCAGAGAATTGATCCAGGTGGATATTGGTGGCCACCTGCCTATTCCACTTGGGCCCCCACCATTGTCTCTTTCAGTTTTTCAGTTTCGGCATAACTTACTATTTTTAGCAGTTTTTCGGGTCCTGAACTTCCGGAGCCGTTTTGAGGCCCTAAACGACGTTTTTTGGGCATCGCGCCTACATAAAATATATTCATGGAAAAAGTTGTAGTCCTCGGATAGAGCTTTCTAATGATGTGTCATGCGCGTCAAACAAAGATAGTATGCCAAAGTTACATCCCTGGGAAGTTGAAACACCAATTTACCCAAACGGGGCCCACAGTTTTGGTGCTTCATCTCCTAGGGTTAGGTTTTTGGATGTTTAGGGTTCATTGTTTCTCAATAATAAATAGGCCCTCGAGCCTCATTGTAACTCAGTTCATAGGCTTGTAGCTGCCACATCTCTTCTCAGAGATAACTACCAGCGCCCTAGCTAGTTTTATTTCCATTTAGTCTGTAAGAAAATTTCAGTTTTTTGATATTAATGAAATGAAGTGTTATTTCCACTACATCTCTGTATTTATGGTTATATGTTTATTCTGTTGCGTTCCTGCATAAATCCGGATCAGTGGTATCAAAGCGGTCTGCTTTTTCTCGATCCTTCTTTGCATGTCCCAAACGAGGTCGGGGTATAAGGAGCTAGGGCTTGATATGGTGGAACCTTTGCAAGATCAGCCTCGCAAACCTCGACGGACGCCCATGGGGGACGAAAAGAAAGATGAGGGAGCAGGAGATCCTATCAAAATATTGCTCGAGAAGGCCCTCGAAAAACAAAGGAACGCGATGATGGATAACTTTGCTCAGATCCTTCAACGGCTGCCCACCGGCGGCGCATCTGCATCCAGTAGCCACTCTGGAGTTGCGACTTCCTTTAAGGTACAAGTAAATTTTGACATTCCCATATTTGAGGGTCAAATAGACGCAGATGCCGTAGATAGATGGTTGAATCTATTAGAAGGATATTTCTCTGTTCATGACTTTTCAGACCGGGAGAAGATTGTTTTTGCACTCCTCAAAGCTACCCCCCATGTTAAGGACTGGTGGGAAACCTACTGTGAGAACAAGGACCAGACAGAACCCTCTCTATTCTCGGTCGTACCCACTTGGAATTATTTCCGAGACGCCATCAAGGAATAGTACTATACCATGGGGAGCTATGAGGACAAGTACATAAAATGGACCACGCTACGACAACAAAGGGATCAAGATGTGCATGAGCTGACGAATCTGTTCCATACCTTGTGCACAAAGTTGGGTATCAAAGATTCAGAGAAACATTTGATGCTAAAGTATCGCAGCTATCTGCAAAGATACATTCAGGAGGAAATGGAGTTCCTCGACATCTCCTCGCTTGGTAGGGCATACCGGTATGTTGCCAAGATTGAGAAAAAATTCAAACAGAAGAAGCGAGACTTTGGATCTGCGAATCAAAAGCAAGGGAAAGGTGCTTCCAAACCGCAGAACAAAGGATAGAGCCAAGGCATGGCAGCTAAAGATATCCCGTCAAAGCCACAAGAAAAGAACAACACCGCAAAGCCAAAGAAGGACACGGGAAATTGGTGTGAGTTCCATAAGAGCTCCACTCACAACACAAGTGAGTTTCGGGCCAAGCAGTCGCTAGTGGCCGAGATGAGGGATTCTGAGTCATATGCATGCTCCGATTCCGAATCAGAACCTGAAAAGGGGAATGAAAAAGGGAAACAAATTATTGATGCAGAGCCCAACGCCACTGTTGCCACTAGAAATATCCAGAAGGAGGAACCGGAAGATCCAGAGGAGGAGGAACGTCTCTTCCACTCCCAGATGTGGGTAAAGGTCTCCCCTGTACAGTTCATTGTCGACAATGGGAGCCAAAAGAACCTCATTTTAGTAGATGCTGTGAAGCGTTTGGGCTTGCCGACCACATCTCACCCACATCCATACACCATCGGGTGGCTTCACCAAGGACGAGATCTCCGCGTCAGCTAGCAGTGCCACCTTCCCTATAGCATCAAGCCCTTCACGGATGAGTTATTATGTGACGTTGCTCCTATTGATGTTTCTGATGTATTATTAGGACAACCATACTTGTGGAAGCGTCATGCTATGTATGAGTGTCGACCTCATGCTGTTATTATTACTTTGGGAAATAAGTTGTACAAGATACCAGAGGTACCACCTCCTACGGCTATCTCTTTGGTTACTGCAAAACAATGCAGTAAGCTCATTTCCCAAACCAGGAAATTTTTTTTCCTGATGATTCGCCCCCAGGGCAAGAAAAATACTTTGGTCACGAGCTCCAGACAGGGCTCCTCTGCACAACAACAAAAAATGGATAAGGTTGTGGAGGAGTACGGGGACATATTCACCTCACCAACAGGGGTTCCTCTGCACTGTCAGGTCAAGCACCTGATTGATCTGACCCCAGGTGCGCCGCTACCCAATGGAACGATCTATCGTCGCTCTATTCTGGAGAATGATGAAATCAAGAGGCAAATTCAGGAGCTGTTGCAGAAAGGTCAAATCAGACCAACTTCATCACCCTGTGGGAGCCCGATCGTGTTGGTACAGAAGAAGGATGGGACGTGGAGACTCTGTATTGACTATTGGGTGCTAAACAAGATCACTGTCCGGAATAGGTACCCAATCCCACAGATTGATGACCTTCTGGACCAACTCAAAGGTGCAAAATATTTCAGCAAGATCAACTTGAAGTCTGGGTATCACCAGGTACCAATTGAACCCTATGATGTGTGGAAGACTGCCTTCAAAGCCAAGGAAGGCCTTTTTGAATGGCTGGTCATGCCTTTCGGGTTGACGAATGCTCCCGCAACCTTCATGAGGATGATGGATGACATCTTGTGGCCATTAACCAACTCATTTGTAGTTGTGTACTTGGATGACATTCTGATCTTCAACAAGACTTGGGAAGAGCACCTTCACCACATCCGACAAGTCCTCCAAACACTGCGACAACACAAGTTGTTTTCCAATTTGGAGAAGTGCACGTTTGGCATGACCCAGGTTCAATATCTGGGATAAATTATTGATGAAAGGGGGGTGCATGTGGATTCAGCCAAGATCCAATTCATTCGCGATTGGCCAGCCCCAACCACTATAACAGAGCTTCGCAGCTTTCTGAGTCTTGCTAATTTCTACCGTAGATTCGTGTTGGGATTATCTCATATCACTTGGCCCTTGAGTCAAGTCACCAAGGGAGGAGTGAGAGCAAAATTATTTTGGTCGGAACCTCAACAGAAGGCTTTCACAGAATTGAAAAATCGCCTCTGTTTTGCCCCAGTGCTCACATTACTAGACTTTCAACAGCCATTTGAGATCGAGACAGATGCCTCTGACTATGCTATTGGGGTAGTTCTTACTCAACAAGGACATCTAGTGGCATATCACAGTGAGACATTGTCTGAGACAGTTCGCAAGTATCCCAGCTATGACAAAGAAATGTATTCCACTGTGCAAGCCTGTTGAAAATGGAAGCATTACATTTTGGGGAAGGAAACAATCATCCACACAGACCACCGACCCCTGCAGTTCATACAGACACAAGAGAAGTTTCAAAATGATCGCCATCAGAAGTGGTCCACTTATCTGCAACAGTTTCATTTGAACATCAAGTACAAGAAGGGTAGCACCAATAATGTTGCAGACTACCTCAGCTGACCACCAATCGTGGCGCTCACCACCGTGCTCAACTCTTGTGGGCACGAGACTTCTGATTGGCCGCTTCTCTATGAGAGTGACCCAGAATTCGGCCACACTTACAAGGCACTCTGGGGGGGGGTACGAAAGTTCCAAATTTTTACCTCCAAGATGCACTTTTATGTCACTTGGGACACCTTTGTGTTCCTTCAAGCGAGCGTGCCAAGATGATATGGGAATCACACTACAGTCGAGTCACTGGGCATTTCGAGGTTGAGAAAATAGTAGCAATACTACAGAAGTATTTCTATTGGCCAAACCTTCGAAGGGATGTCGAGAAGCACATCAGATCCTGCACTACTTGTGCCATTGCCAAACTGACCATCAAGAAGCAAGGCCTATATACTCCACTACCTACCCCTAGTTGACCTTGGGAATCCATCTCCATGGATTACATGTCGAGCCTGCCTTCTACTAAGAATGGAAATGACTGTGTTTTCGTGGTTGTTGACAGATTCTCGAAGATGGCCATTATGGCAGCTTGTAAGAAGAATATCACAGTAGAGGCCACTGCTAAAATCTTCTTTGAACGAGTGTGGGTGCACTTTGGGATCCCAGAGTCTATCATATTAGATCGAGATAGCAGGTTCCTCAACACATTTTGGTCCAGCCTCTGGTCAATGTTGAACACAAAGCTCACCAAGTCCACAACTTTCCATCCCCAAATAGATGGCCAAATAGAGGTCGTCAACAAAATGATTGTACACATTCTGCGCATGTACAATTCAAAGCATCCACGCACATGGGACGAGAGCCTCCCCTATGTACAACATAGTTATAACCAGGCTCTCCACAGTTCAATTGGCCATATCCCCTTTCAGGTGGGCTTGGGATTCCAGCCACTATGTCCCATTGACGTAGCCATGCCATTTGTAGCTGCTCAGGCCGATTCAGCACACGTCCAGTCTGAAGTTGACAAAGAAAGTAGCTTCATCGAGCGCATTCAACACATCCGCCAACAAGTTCATGATATATTGGACAGAGCCAATGCGAAGTACAAGCAGCGCCATGATCAACACCGGGTGCCACACAACTTCCAGGTGGGCGACAAAGTATGGCTACATTTGCAGAAGGAGCGCCTCACTGGACCCCACCGCAAGCTTCGCCCACTCCGATACGAGTCATACACCATCACCAAGGCTGTAGGGAACAATGCCTTCGAGCTCAGTATTCCACCATTCCTTGATCTGCACCCAGTCTTCAATGTGGATCGCCTTCGTCCTTACTTCCCACCTCTATTGGACACCTCGGACATTGCAGAACAACTCACACCAACAGAGTTAAACCCAGACTGCATGGAACAGGCCACCACAGATTGTATCATGGACATGCAAATCAAGAACACTCGTCAACAGCAGATCCAACTGTATCGGGTTGTCAAAGCTGGCCAACTCCTGCACCAAGGAAAGTGGTTCACCCGGGACCAAGTTCAGCAGAAATTTCCTCATCTCATGGAGGAACTTAACGCAATGGGGACCATTGCTTCCTAAGGGGGGAGGAATGATCCAGGTGGATATTGGTGGCCACCCACCTATTCCACTTGGCCCCCCACCATTGTCTCTTTCGGTTTTTCAGTTTCGGCATAACTTACTATTTTTAGCAGTTTTTCGGGTCCTGAACTTCCGGAGCCGTTTTGAGGCTCTAAACGACGTTTTTTGGGTATCAAAGCACCAGAAATTTTGATAACCAAATTCATCCCAAAAGTTGTAGTCCTCGGATAAAGCTTTCTAATGATGTATCATGTGCGTCAAACGGAGATAGTATGCCAAAGTTACGTCCCTGGGAAGTTGAAACACCAATTTACCCAAACGGGGCCCATAGTTTTGGCGCTTCATCTCCTAGGGTTAGGTTTTTGGGATGTTTAGGGTTCTCCATTATTTCTCAATAATAAATAGGCCCTCGAGCCTCATTGTAACTCAGTTCAGAGGCCTGTAGCCGCCACATCTCTTCTCAGAGATAGCTACCGGTGCCCTAGCTAGTTTTATTTCCATTCTGTCTGTAAGCAAATTTCAGTTCTTTGATATTAATGAAATGAAGTGTTAATTCCGCTGCATCTCTGTATTTATGGTTATATGTTTATTACGCTAGTTCATAAAATCCGGATCAAGAATAGAAATACTACCTCTCTTTACAGATACTACGTGTGGACCAGAAAGTGGATCCTCTTCATGGGAATCCATGTACAAGTTGCTCGAGGATGAAAAACCTCGCAAAATTCAAATAAAAGCAACTGCTGATGCTCCCGATTATTTTGAAGCTACAATTGGAGAAGTAGCTAATTCTTTCCTACATCGAATTGCTTCCCAACTGAAAATATTACCATATAATGATATGGTAATATGGATCATTGATAATCTCAATATCGGGGATAGGAAATTTCTCACCAGTAGAGGAAAAATGATTGGTTCCTTCAAGGCTGAAGACCTGAAGCTGATGTACCATCTCCCAGACCCTGAAAAGGTCTATGATAAAGAATTTCTTGCGCAGTTCGCCAAAGAAAATGAGCTAAAATCGAATCCAATCAAGTAATGGAGGAGTAATCCCAACAAGCACAAGAATGACGAAAAGGGTATGTACTCTACCGACTCCCTTGCAAGCCCCTATTGTTATGTCTCTGCGATGATGTCCAGACTTTTTGGTCAGCTAGACACTACTCGATTTTTAGTAGAATGGGTCCCTCTCATGGAGGCTGCTGCAGATTCCCATGTGATGGATTGGGGAAATATTCTATCTAATAATATTGCCACTCATATTTTAGAATATAGAAAAAACGGCTCCATGTAGTAATTTACAGGGTAATTTCCTTAGATCAAGAACCAAAGGTCACCGCTCACAAACAGATCACAAATCAGTACACTAGTATAATCACGTGGTAAAAACCCTCAAAGAGGGAAACGGTCCACAGCCTGAGCCAATGCGACCACTTCATGAAATTTATTAATATAAAGAAAGAGAATTTGCATAAGCTTCTCTCATAAATGGTTACCAGAAAAATGACCCTCCATGCTCTTTAAATAGAGATCATGGACCAATCAAGTGTTAAGCCACGGATCAAGTGTCGGTAATACCAAGGAGAGAATGAACCATCATATCAATACATATCATGACCGTCGGATTATAAATTACAAATGTACATAGTAAAGAAGCACACTTTACCTAACTCTACGCTAGACTAAAGTATAGTTAACTATTTCCTATATGTCGGAATATCCTAACATCCCCTCTTAAGAACAACTTGGGATAGGATTGAAGGATTTACAAAGGTGACACAATAGGAGACTATTTCCTATGTGTCGAAATATCCTAATATCCCCCCTTAAGAACAAATTGGGATAGTATTGAAATATTTATAAAGGTGACACAATAGGATAAGGAAGGAGGCATTAAAGCCTATCCCCCCTTAATGATAACTTTCCTGAACTCCAAGCATAGATCGAAGTTTGGTAAACTTCACTTCTGTGAGAGCTTTTGTAAAGATATCGACAACTTGATCATTGGTTGAACAATATTGCACTTCAAGAACACATTCATGAATGATATTTCTGATGAAGTGTATGTGAAGCTCAATGTGTTTCATACGCTGATGAAGACCAAATTTGGTCAGGATCTAATGAAACCACAGGGCCTCCTTGCTGGCTTCAACTGCACCATGATACTCTGCTTCTGCTGAAGAAAGAGTGATGGCACTTTGTTTCTTACAAGACTATGTAATATGTTCTGAACCAAGAGTGAATACATAACCTGCAGTAGCCTTTCAATCATCAAGGTCAATAGCCCAATCAGAATCAGTGAAACCAATCAACAATGGAGATGCTCCTACACTGTAATGAATCCCGAACTAAATTGTACCTTGAATATATCAAAGTATTATTTTAGCTGCTTTCATTTGACTATCATGAGGTTGGTGCATAAACCGAGCAACAAGACCAACGAAAAAGGAAAGGTCAAGATGGGTATAGGTTAGTTACAGAAGTTTACCAACAAGTTAACAGTATAAGGTAGCATCAACTTCAAGGGTAGTACAAGTGACTGAAAGCTTGACTCCAGACTGAAAGGGAGAAGGGGTTGGTTTACAGTCTTCCATGTGAAAGTGGCATAGAAGATCACATGCATACTTGGACTGAGAAATGGTAATACCTTCTTTAGATTGCAAGACTTGAAGACCAAGGAAATAATGCAAGTGTTCTAAGTATGTCATTTCAAACTTATTTTTGAGGCTAGAATTCACATGGTTTATATGGTTGGGATCACTACCAGTAAGGATAATATCATCAACATAAAGAACAAGGATGATGAAGGACTTACACACTTTATTGGTGTAGACAGTGTTGTTAGAATGACACCTAGAAAAGCCATTATCTAAGAGAAAGCTACCCATTTTTGAATACGAAGCTCAAGGAGCTTGTTTGAGACCATAAAGAGACTTCTTAAGGTGAAAAACAAGGCTAGAGTCGTTTTGGATAAAGCTAAGGGGTTGTTCCATGTAGATTTATTCATGCAAATCTCCATGTAAAAGGCGAATTTAACATCCATCTGATGAACTTACCATTTAAAGGAGGCAACAAGGGAAATAACAAGGCAGATAGAATTAATTTTGGAAATGTTGAAGTTTGCAACAAGAAACAGTGAAATTAGCATCTAGAAACAACATGACAACACCTACACTAGTGTGGGACCAAATATCATGTAGTGATGGGTCCTAGCGATACATTAGTGTGAAATTCAATTTATTAATTGATCTGAATCTTGGGGTGAAACCCCCAAGATATAAAAAATTGAAATGGATCTGACAAGATATGAAAAATTACAATTCAAGAAAAAAGAGAGAAGAACACACAGTAAATAAAAGCACACATAATTTTTTTATTAAAACGGAGAATAACAGTAGAAGCTACATTATGGTGGAAAATCTGTCATTTTAAAAAGTGAGGCTTGTTAGTTATGGCCTCTTTTTGAGTTACAATACCATGCGTAGATACCATAGGTGGACACCATGGGTCAATACCATTGATAGATACCACTTACAATACCATGGGTAAATTCCATTTGTGGATGAATACCATGGGTGAATGAATATCATGGATAAATGTCATTTACAATACCACGGGCAGATAAATACCATGGGTGGATGAATACCATGGTTGTAGGAAAATTTTCATTCAGATCATTCACTAATACATTTGGCGGAAATTCCGACACTTGGTTCTGACACTTTTGACCAAATGTCAGAAATTTCCCCAAAATTTTTCAAAATTTTCAAATCCCGCTCGAAACCATCACTGTACCGATGTTTAGAGGCAAGTGTCACAATACCAACACTTAGAGGCATGTATCGGTCTTGCGACGTTTTCAAAATAGTGTCGTATTTGCGATGGATTTCTGAAGTATGTCATTATTGCGACGTTGCAGAGATAATGTGTCTCTATTGTGACATTTAGAGGAAGGGGTCGCTATTGCGACGTTTAGAATAATGCATCACTATTGCGACGGTTGGTGGCAAAGTGTCGCTCTTACGACGGTTAGTGGCAAAGTGTCGCTCTTGCGATAGTTAAGCGACGTGTCGCGGTTGGTGGCAATGTGTCATGCTTGCGACGGTTGGTGAGGTTGTTTCGCCTCTACATAAGTCCTCAACAAGGCCATGCCCCAATATTTATCTTCGATTGATTAGCCTTCGACGTAGCCTTCGATGAATGGGCCTTGGATGGGTATTAGCCTCCTTTAGCCAAATATATATATGTGGCACTGGGTAAATACAAATACTTGCATTAAAATAGGATTCCCGTAGGGGAAGGTGGACCATAGTGATTCCAAGAGGCGGGGAACCATTGCGAAATTCTCTATCCTATCTTCATTCCACTGCTTGGAACATCACACACGCTTGAAGTTTGAATCATTGGTCTCCAAATAAATCACTGGCATCCAAATCGACTCCGAGCCACCAAAATCAAGTTCTAATATAGATATGGTACCTACAACATTTGAATCTATGACATTCGAGTCGCCTACGTCTAATGAATCTGTCACAGCCGAGCGAGCCATAACATCATCTCCAACTTCTCCAGCTATTAATGCTTCTGAGAATTAAATCGACGCTGTTCCAGTCGGTGGTGGTGCTCCTATCTATGGTGGTGATGGAAATAATGATTATTACAATGCTGTTTATGCTGTTAACGCTAGTGAATGCTGGTATAGCGCTGGTGTCTAGTGGGATAATCCCACATTCACTGGGCGTATAAGAGATATTGGTGTTTATATACGAGTTGAAGTTTTACATGTTTTGATTACGAGCCCAAGGCTATGCACACTCAATTAATTGGGACTCAGCGCATGCGCTTAGCCCCTCCCCTCATAACTTGTATTTGGTTGTGGTTTAGCTTGTGGTTCTTCACCTCGGTCCTGTGGTGATTAGTGTAGGTGCTAAGCCAAGCGCTTGACGGAGTAAAAAGCCCACAATTTTATTAAAAATATAAACAATTTGTAAAAAGACCAAAATTTTATTAAAAATATAAACAATTTGTAAAAAGCTCACAATTTTATTAAAAATATAAACAATTTGTAAAAAGCCCACAATTTTGTAAAAAGCCCACAATTTTGTAAAAAGTCCACAATTTTTAAAAAGTCCACAATTTGTAAAAAGCCCACTTTTATTTTCTTTTTGCTTATTGAGCTCCCATTGAGTTCAACATGTCTTGGGTTTTCTACACCATTGAGAGAGATAATTGCTAAATATAATTATTATTTTCTTTATAGGATAATTTGCATCAATGGAAGAAAACATTAGAGGTGGAAAAAAAATTCAAAAGGGTGAAAGGGGTGATGGTAGAGTTTATTTCCCTTGCAAAAATTGTTGTATGAGAAACAATGTTAGAGTTTTAATAGCAAAAACAACAATGCATTGTAGGAAATATGGGCACATTGATGGTGGATCGAATGACTATCGTCCTGTGGTAATTAATTATCTATCTTCATTTTGATTATATCGTAAAATTTTATATTATTTTAATATTTTTTATATGCACACTAATGTTTAATTATTAATGTTTGTAATTTTCATAAAGGCACAGTTTCCCCCCAACTTTTTGCAGATGATCAACCAGCTTCCACAGCAAAATAGTAGTAGATTAGATGATGTTGCACCAGTACAAGAGAATATTGCAGCAAATATTAGTATTGGAAATGATGTTGTACAAGGTGAAGGACATGAAGTGAATGATGAAGGTAATTTTAATGATCACATGGAGGTAGATCATGATGAAAATAATGAGACAGTTCATATTAATGAAGGGACAAATCAAATTCTCCAAGACTTGTATGGTGAGTCAGATGATGATGGTGGAGATAGCAGTGACGATATTTATGATGTACCTCTGATTGAAAGGTCAAGTGAACGAATTTTTGAACACTCAAATGCAACTCTTCTCTCTGCTACATTGTTGCTGGTGAACTTAAAGGTTATGAATAATTTGTCGAACAGATGTATGAAACAACTCCTAAGGTATGCAATATGTATATATGATCACATATATGTAAATGTTGATTATTTTCCCTTTTTTTAGTTGTAATAAATGTGTAAAATAATAATTTAATACTTATATATATATATATATATATATATATGATTAATAATCTTTACATTAACTAGTTTTTGTTTATGCTGTAGATTGTTGGGTGAATATTTGTTACCATCGCCAAATACTTTACTTCGAACATATTGAGATCTACGTGCTATTATGAAACACTTTGGAATGGAATATAACACTATAGATGCATGTCCTAAAGATCATATTATATATTACGGAGAACATGCATCGAAAACAGAATGTCCGAAATGTGGTACCAGTAGATATTGAACAGATTAACTAACCAAAAAGGTGCCTCAAAAGGTTCTTCATCATATTCCCATAATTCCACGTTTGCAGCGAATGTTCAGGTGAGAGAGCATAGCACAGTTTATGGATTACCATTCAAAGAATAGAAGTGGAGATGGTGTTCTTCGAATGCCTGCAGATGGTTCTACATTTAGAGAAATTGAGGAAAAATATGTAGATTTTAAAAATGAACCTCATAATGTCAGGCTTTCATTGGCAGCTGATGGTGTTAATCCATTCGGAGAGCTTAGATCTACTTACTCAGTGTGGCCTATTTTCGTTATCAACAATAACATTCCTCCTTGGATTTCAATAAAGAGGGAGCACATAATGTTGACTATGATTATTCCAGGTATTTGATACATTATTTTTTTGAATGTAACATTTTCATTTCTCTCGTTGTTTGCATAAATATATATTTTATTTATTTACTTACTTATATATACATATATCATGGTAGTAATTATTATGTATCGTAATTTTGAACAATTAGGTAAGTACCAGGTCAAAGATATGAATGTATATATTGAGCCTCTTATCGATTAGCTAATACAATTATGGCATGGCATCACTATGTATGACATCACTAAACCAATCAAGAAGAAGAGATTTCAATGTCGTGGAATGCTTGTATGGAAAATTCATGATGCCCCATGACTAACACATGTTTGTGGTATGTAATATTTCATTGCACTTTAATATAATACATAATTATCTAAATTAGATATACCATATTGCATTTTTTAACAATGATCTCATAGTATAACTGTTATTGATCCATCTATTGCAGGTCTTCAAACAAAGGGTAGATTTGCATGTCTAGTTTGTGGCCCTAAGATGAAGTATCGTCATTCACCATACTTAAGAAAGATGGTGTTTGATGAGTTTAGTCACTTCCTCTCTAGGAACCATAAGTATCGTACTACTGAAAAAACATATTTTCAATGATAAAGAAGAATCTAGATTAAAACCACGAAGAATGACACCTCAGTTGTGGAATTTGGAATATAACATAATTAATAATCGTCAAGTAGTTGGTACATAATTTGTGTATATATATATATATATATTAATTTTTTATGTAATGTTTGGAATTTTTGTTTTAACTAATGAATTTATTTTATTGTATTTTATAATTATTGTTCTGATTTATTTTATTCTTTGATATAAAGGTCATCGTCGCGGTGAAGGTACTAATATTGTACTTCCACCTGGAATGAAATGTTATCCTTCTCAATTCATGAGGTTGCCCTAATATGAGGACCTAAAAATAGCTCATTTGTTTGATACAATTCATGTCAGGAAGAATGTGACAGAAACGTTATGGTGAACCATAGATGGTGCACATGATAGAGATAAAATTGACAAAATTTGTGCTGACATTGAGAAATCGAATCATGCAATGAAAAGTGTGATCGACAGATCAAATAAAAATGGAGGTCGAAATTATAATAATATTCGATGGTTATTAACATAAAAAAAAGCAATGATGTAAAAGAGGTCATTAGAAGAATTAAATTTCCAATAGGTTTTGCTTCAAACATAAATAATATCTTAACAAAGAAAGGTGACTTCAGTGGGGTGAAAAGACATGATTGGCATACCTTTGTTAAAGTAATTTTTTTGGTATACGTTTTTGTATGTTATTGCTTGAATACATATTTTAAATTTTCCTTTTTTATGTTTAATTTGGAAACCAATAACGATTCGTTTTTTATTGTTATAGTATGTTCTACCTGTATCTCTCCCAAACGACTTCGACAAAAATGTCAAACAAGTTATATATGGTCTTAGTAAATACATGATGTAAGTAGTTTTGATTTATACGCAAAATCTAATTTCTACAATTTCTTTTCGTACTTAATGAAATGATGTATTAATTTACTTGTAATGAAATATATATTTGTTTCAATGAAATAAACTTGCGTAATGATTTGCAGATGGTTGTCATTGAAAGAAATCCATCAAGATGAAATAAAGTATTGGAAGAGAGAAATTCCTTGGCTAATGTGTGAAGTGAAAAAGTATCTACCTCCAACATTTTTCAATGCACAAGAACACTACTTGATACACCAAGTTGAGGAGATTGAAATGTGTGGACCAATACACACAAGGTCAATGTGGATGGTTGAGAGGTGCCTGAAATCCTTGAAGTCTTTGGTTAGACAAAGAGCACGACCTGAGGGTTCTATGGTGGAGGGATATGTGGTATATGAATCCATGGTGTATATTAGTCATTATCTTCCTATATTATTTGTGCCAGCTATGAAGGCGGTGGATTTCATTTGGGATGTGAACTCCATCAAAAAAATTGAAGTGGAGCACCTGTTGGGAAAAGGTAGAATGAAGAAAGTGAGAGGTAAAATATTTATTACGTATAATACATATAATGTTTCATTTTTTTACATCATGTATATGATCATTATATTCATTTAGGTCTTATTCTTTAATAGTTTATTAATTAATATAATTTACCATGGTTATAAGTAATATTTATTAATATTGGTGAATTATTGTTTTTTTATTCAAGTGCTCAAGATTATGAGGCACTACTTTTATACATTGCAAACAATCTTGAGTGGATGAGTGAATGGATTGAAACATGTAAAGCACGTAACGACGGTAGGTTATCATGGAAACTACTATCTGAATTGATTAGAGAAGCATATCGTAGTGGAGATGGAAATGTTACGGATAGGGAAATCGATTTAGCATATGGTTTGAAAGATAGAAAGGTAAGAAATTAATCCACCTATTTTATTCATTACTTATTTTATACTATATTTATAATGTGACAACAAGTTTGATTTTTCAGATAATTTTCATGCTGTGAAAATTATATGATTAATTATTAATTGAGAATGCATCTTTTTCATGTTTGGCATATTGCAGTTGAAACACCACAAGGCTATGTGGTGAAATGGTCGTAAATTTTGCGTTAAACAGTTGGATGATAACAAGAAAAATTCTGATAGTGGGATAACTGCAGTATTCCAGGTCACTAATGTTTCCTCCAGGAGTGATAGACATCCTCGAGAATCTAAAAATAGACATTATGGGTTTTTAGATGATATAGTTGAGTGTAACTTTAATTCCTTCAAAATAGTTTTGTTCGATGTCAAATGGTATAGGCTACAAATGAATGTACGTGATGATGATAGAACACTTATTCAACATGACAATGGATTTCCAATGGTTAAAACATCGCAGTTTTAAGAAGGAAAAGATCGCTATGTTTTTCCAAGCCAATGCGAACAAGTCTTTTAATAAGAGGTTCCAGGTGAGAACGAACGGTCATTTGCTATTAGATATGATCCAAGAGGAAGGCCAGTAGAGTATAATGTAGAGGAAGAAGATGATATTGATCAAGAAGAAGATGATGCAGTGGCAGATGAGCAGGAAGATGCATTGACAGACGAAGAAGATATATTAGAAGATGAACCAGGCATAGGAGATGAGGCAACAATTATTGATGATGATGTCGATGAGGATATTATTGAAAATTACATAATTGATGATGATAATGACACGGTCGATCATTTCAACATTGTCTTTGAATCAGATGTTGGTTTAGATGTCGATCAATTGGATGAAGATCAAGAAGATACAGAAGAAGAATATTGATACAGATCTTATGTTCGAGTATGGGCTAGTATGTTATAACTTTATATTTTAATATGTAGGAATTATTGTCTTTAAATAATTTACTAATTATGTGGGTTTGTTGCATGTTGTTTATTATTTCAAACCAATAAATAATGGCCTTACTATTGTACAAGCTAAACTAAAATTATATGCCATTTTTAAATCAAACCTAAGTTTGAATTTGAAAGGTTTTAATATCTATTTATATGGTGGGGCATTACCGCCATAAACTATGGTTTTAATAGGAATTTCAAACGAATTACAAAGGCTTCGGTTTAATCATGGCGGGCCTTTCAAAATTTTACGTTAATCACTATAGCTACCCTGCATGTAATCAGTACTACAACTCCTTTTCTTTTCTAATCGACTCAAACCCTACTGGATATACGCCTTTGTAGATTAGTACTACAGGTCCTTGCCTTTTCTAATCGACTCAAACCCTACTGGATATACGCCTCCTACTACAAAGAACCGCCTGTCGCACAAGAAACTCTAGAAAGTAGGCCGTTGCTGCAAAGAACTGCCCATCGTGCAAGAAAATCCAGAATGCGTGCCCTTACTCCATCATCAGGAAAAATGGCATGGCCAAACATAATTTTTCCAGATTTTGAAAAGTGATTTTACCATTTAGAATGCCCAGGATTTGAAACAGAGCAATAAATTGGGCTGTTCGTTTTCCTTGAATAGGGCATACCTGTAGATTTAGTTTTGTTTTTAATAAAAGTCAATGTAAAACATAACGAATTCTCCAAACCTCAGTCTCCAACATGCTTTCCATAAAATTTGGCAATTGATTTCCATCATCACAATTTCCATCATCTCCAAAGTTTCCTTTGCTTAATACATCACAGCTCACAAGAATTGCATCTTCATTTTCAACCATAGGACAATCAATAAACTCACCCCCATAGCTGTCCAGGGCTATCATGCACAATTGACTCAATCCCATATTTGGCATAGTTGTAAAAGATGAGGGAATAGTTTCCCTGTACCATGGAAAATTAACATCCCGGAGGCTTGATGTTCCTGTAGCCAGTACTTCAGAAATTGCGTTTTTCTCCATGGCCATGTTTTCAGGGTTGGTCTCTTTCTTTGCCTTGCCATTGCCAGGAAAAATCTCTGAAAAGCTCTGTACTAGTGCAGGGTGAAAATTAAACCCACATCTGTTCATATTATAGTCACACATGAACATACTATTGTAATAATCAGGTGCTTGTAATTAGAAAGTATCAAGAAATCTAATTTGTGATAATTTATCGACACAATCACCACCCCAAACATTGGCACAATTTCCACGTGGCATGGATGATACATCTCCCTTGACAAGAGTTATACATTCAGCATAAAGGCCAGATAATTTAGCCATGTGGATATAATTAAAGCTAATGCTAAACCTCAATCTCCAGCATGCTTAAAACTAGGATCAGATAAAAATTTGGCTACAACTATCATTGAATGTCGAAAAATATGCGAGAACCTCTGGTTCATGCATAACACATTGCATTCATGCAAATAGCTACTTCGTGAAATCGTGCAAGAGAAGACACCTAGACCATGACCTTCAAGGTCTGACACATCCTATGGAGATGAAAAAAATGGAAAGTCTACCCATGACATGGTCAACATGTCAAATTTGAAAAGGATTTTTTCAAAATTCTTGTGTTGTGAAAATGGAGAGTATATTTTATGAATTTCAAAGTTTCAATTAATTTAAATTGGTTGGATGTGAGAGGCTAGAATCACTACAAGGAAAAGAACCTCTAGCAGATGTTTTGAGGAACCCTTTATAAAAATACCCCATACATCTGTTTATAGTGTAGGTTACTAGAGGAGGTTGGTGGGTGGATGGTTTTGTGGATAACTACACATCTGTGGTTGTATCTTGTGTTCATTTCCACTATTTGTATGGTACTAATGAAACTAGTAGAAATTATACTTTAGAGGTCAGATCAATGCTATAGCAGAATGTGATTATGTTGTTGCTTTTCTAGTGTTTTGTTTCAATTTTTTTGTGATTTATACAAAACAGACTCAATAATACTGAAATTATGAAGCTGATTTGTTTCGATAATTAATATACCTTTTGAGATTTTAAAATTTCACTACAAATAACCTAGTTTAGTCTCATTTTCAACTCGTCTCTTGTTTGGGTGCCTTAATGTGCAATGACATGTTTCCAGGACTTAATTCAATGCAAGGCATATTTGAAACTCTAACTCTGTCTTCCGATGTCTTATTAGAAATTATTTCAGTCTTCATTTTGTGCTTTCAAGTTAGATATTGTTTTCAAGTTTTTACATTTATAATTTTATTGCAATGTGGCAGATTGATTAGGGCAGTACAGGAACAACCCCGAGACAAGATGATTGCGGAAAGGGGCCAGCGGAAGAACATGTAAAGTGCCAACATTTCTCTATCTTCAGGTATTTTAGTTATTTACATAATTGAAATAATATTAATTTTGTTCAAATATGCAGACATCTGGCCATGGTACGCCTAATGATGAGGAAGAGCTTTCTTCATCCCTATCTCCACTGCTCTTGCTGCGAAAAAAGGCGCGAAAATCAAGGTTGGAATTTGATACTTTGATAAAACACCTCAAACACCTGAAATAGAAGAGGGGATAATTCAACTTATGACCCAGCTAGAAACATATAAGGTAATAATAAAAAATCAAAAGTATATTTTTTTTTTTTTGCAGGAGATGAATTGTGATAGTTTGATTTTTAATTTTTACATTGACTAAACTAACAAAAAGTTCTTTTGTATGTAGAGTTATCTGACATGTGCTGAACTCGGTGTTGGTGGTAGTGGGACACAAGGGAAAGATAATGCCCAACAACCCTCTCGTACACCTTCTACTCCTTTAGGTGCCAGCCAAGAAACACACCCTGCCCAAGCAAACACCCAGCCAACCGCTGAACCTGTTGGCAGTGATGAGGCTGATATGGCCAACTACATTATTGCATTTCATGGAGCTACATGTGTCAGCTCCACGGGGACCATTAATGGCACGTTGTTGGTGAACGATGAAGGTGTCCCTATAAAGCACGCACAACTCCTAGGTAAGTTTTAATATTTTAACTATTTCATGTACTCTATCTAAAACATATTTTATCATGATTTTTATTTTTAAATTAATGATAATATTTTTTTTTCTATATAGGAAACAATGAGTTCTATAGGTTTTTGGAGAGCCATGCATTGGTAATTTTTGGCCCAACCATATGCACAAGGTGGAATTCCCAGAATTCCAACCTGAAAAAAGAACTAGATTATCTAGAATCCCTTTTTGGGGTGGGCACATTTGACATAACAACTGTGGCTCGGGTAGCTAACAAATACTTGAAATATACCAGGGACACCTATAGGACACAATTTCAATTTAACCCTAGATACAAGTGTCCTCTCACAGTTCCAGAGAGTGAGTGGAGAGCACTCATCATGATAGAAAAGAGAAAAGGGCAAAGAAAGAAGGAAAAATGCCAACTAGATCCGCAAGGTAAATTACAACTTTAATTCAATAGCTTTAATTTTCTCTATTTATAAAATAAAAGTGTGCTACGTCATATCTGACTTCAATCTTTTGATGGTAGGTTGCCTGACACCTCAAAGGCAACCAAAGCTAGGATTGAAAAAAAGGGCCATCACAAGCTAGGCCAGGGCGGCTACTTGAAATTAGCAGCAAGAATTGTAAGTAGCTAAAAATCTTATAATTAATTGTATCGCCTTCCAAATTTTTTGTAATCCTATCAAATAACATTAAAAATACACAATCATATGTAATGTAGGGTGATGACTTCAGAACAGAAACTGCAGAGGAAGATAAAAATATCACTTTCCATTTCGGCTATCAAGCCGTAGTTAAACGTCGTAGAAGCTTGGGGCAGGTCCCAAGATCTAGAATGCCTAATAAGGTAAAACATAAACCTTTCAATATGTTTGTTTTCGTCCATAAATTTAATGTCTAACAAATTTGTTTAAATCAGGGGAGCAGCACTGCCGACGAGGAAAATAACCCAGTTGTAGAGCCAAATGTAGATGTTCCTCACGTGCAACCTGATCATTATAGTGGGGACCAGGCCGACAATGCTACTATCAGTGAGGGCCGTGACGGTAATTAATTTCCACTTATAATTTTTCTAATTATACCTTGATGGTTGTCCTTATAAAGTTTTTTGTTTAAATGACAGAGAATGTTTCCCTTGAGGATCTTACCACCAGAGAGGAAGACAGGGCAACAGTCCCAATGGCGACAAATGGTGCACCAGGTAAATAATCTCATTGAAATTTTTTTTATTAATATTACCGAACTAGTTCAATGATATTTAACAATTGACAATTAAAATTTAATATTATCTATTTTTGTAGGCGATGCCCCGTCACTGGATGAGACCAGACATCGTGACTACCCAACTAGGTCAACAGTGCAAGAAAGGCATGAAACAGGAGCAGAGCATGATGATATTGATAATGTAATTAGGAGCTTTAGAAATAGGAAGAAGAAAAAGAAAATTTGATAATGTAAAATATTGTATTAGTATAAGACAAAAATTACCATACTTGGAACGTTTTTTACGTTATATAAAAAACTCATTTATCATAATTTTTATGTCAAGCACTAATTTCAATGTTTCCTTGCATACTTTTTGTTGCATTGTGTTTTTATTAGTTATTGAATATTATTTTTTATGCTCATGAAAGTAAAAAATGAAATATAGATTGGGTATTGGGGAATTGAGAGTGATGTGAGGGGGGGGGTGAGGGGCCATAAGAGCTTCCACCTTCACGTGGTTGGCCCTGTTTAGTAGAGAATAATTTATTGGAGCAATTTAATCTTGGAGCAAACCTCCCTCGATCCAGCGTAGCAACAAAAAAGTCACCGTTGACTTAGTTGCTACTCTTTCAGATCGTGGGAGGCTTGTTCCAAGTTCATGTGACTCCAATAAATTGTTCTTGAAATGAAGAGGAGCTTATTCAGGTATGTTTTGACATTTTCAACATATGTTCTAACATTATCATAAGAATGCATATTAGAGTAAAAAATACTACATCAATTACTTGTATTTATTGTATAGATAATGATGGATTTTGATTGACTTGGCAGTGCAGGTACAAATCCTCTTGCATCATGAGAAATACAACTTGTCAGCCAGGGTCATGTCCAGGATATTTTTTCTTGTGTGCTTGACCAGGTTCGTAATGTCACATTTTGTAAGTTCCTTTATAGTTCATAATTCAATATTAAGCTCGTTCATGATTATTATCTAAGTTTTTTGTATGTGTTTTTTCATCTATTTGATTGTAAGAAACTCTGCATGTTTCCTGTTGTTCACTATGATTTCTCCATTTACCACTCCCAGGATGAATTCGACTTTATTGTTACATAGTTTACTTTATTGTTACTATGATTTCTCCATTTACGTTTTCATAGGTGACATCATGTAAAGTTGTCAATCTCAGGTTGGTGATGAGCTTTAGTTCTCCAGATTTGGGGCTTTTCTGATATTTTCTCCCTCATGTCATTCCTACATCACCTCATTGTTTGATCATGCCAATTGTCTACCACTTGTACCAATTGGCACATGTCAATCTCTGAGTGGTGCCACATTTCACCTATTTTTGGCCCACTTGACCACCTAAAAAACTCAAATCCACACACCATGTGTCGTTATCATGGAGTGCCACATGTCCTAGATATTTTAGATGCTAACATCATTATTCTAATGTGTTATGTCAACCAATCACAGTGGTCCATGTGGCCTTGTGCCATGTCACCAGTCTAGAAGAGAGATTTGAGCCTTTTCTTTTCATGAATTTTCTATTATAATTTTTTTCTTCAGGATGGGAAATCCATTTTTCAATAGATGGGGATTTTCCCATTTCCCTGGAGTCATCTCCTAGGACACCCTTCAAGCCATCATCCAGGAGGCGATCTGCAAATCTCTGTTGTTGCCCTCTTGCCCTTGAATTATGTGCTTCTAGAAGACTAGTTAGGGCACTCTTCTAGCCCTTATTCCATTGCTTCATCAGTGTATCAACTTCTCCCATAGGCTGATTCTATTTTTTTTCCACTTAAAGGAAGAAAACACTACCCTAGGGTGAGGTTGCTACTCAGCTATCCCTACCGTACTTATGGACCAACCAACAATATGAACATTTCCCTTACTTATGGAGACACCCCCTATGCTACTGCACATTCAATTCCAGGAGCTACTTGCTAAGGAACACTCCTACACTATGCCTAACGACCCTCCAAACAATCCCTCTAAATATTGTTGTATCAACCTCCCTTTTTGGTCTTTTAGACAAAGGTGACCCTCACATCATCAAGCACATAATGCTATCATGAGACTCAAACCCAATCCTACATCTGTTCTCCACAAAATTCTCTTCCAATTCCTTAAAATGTGATTTGTATTTTTTGAAGAACTCGGCCCTGGTTAGGGCACCTATCCCTGCTCAAATCCACCCTTCCTCCCAGTTGTAAAACTTCTTCTTTATGTGTTCTTGTTGGAGACAGTTGTGGCCTTATTGTGGCTTGTAAGTACCTCCAATGGCCTTGCTACAGGATAGTAGCGCATTTATATTTGTAAATGAAAATGAGAAGACATAACATGGACCTACTTTTCCCCAAGGAATAAGGTTTAGACTTGGACTTCTCCTCCTAGCCATGATAGTCCATGGTGAGTAGAATGGAATGGTTAGAGATGCTTTTCTGTTGCGCAACAATTCGGGACCTTGCCTAGTCTTGAAATTTCAATGACATTGGGGCAATTTCTTTAAATTTCTCAAGTTTTTTCCTTGAAATTTGAACTATTGAGCATGCATTACATCCTTGCCTCAGCTCTGTGATGCCTGAACTACCTCACTTAACCCACACTCTCACTCTATGCATATAACAACAAGGCACTTCAATGTTTTTCCCCAATTACTTTAAAATCTGGCCCAACTCTAACAATATATATGAGGACCATTACCTTTCCCAAACCTATGATTAAATCATAGTCTAACCCACTTCATGAATTCATCAAAATGACACGCACCTGGTCCTATATTTAAATGTGGAAGCTCTCCCTCTTTTCCACTTCCTACCAAACCCTTATTATAACCCAAAAACTCTGAAATTCAATGGTATTTCACTCAAGTCCTCCGCCTCCTGCATACATCCTGAGCTCTGAATCAATTAATTGAGAGACTATCATGCTGGGATACACCATGTTCAAACTCTTTTCCAAAAGAGCAGACAAATTCATCTCCATCTGGGCAGAGAGGAAGAAATTCCAGGTTTAAGGTTTAGTCATTGCAAATGGAATCACCGCACTTTTGACTATTTTTCAATCCTCCCAAATGCTATTGAGGAAGCAAAAGTAAGTATATTGTTGATTGATGGACACCTGTTAAGCCTTTCAGATAGTTGGAAGAAACCTACTATTTGAGAGGCTGAAGGTATACCTCTCCTATGCTTGGCGATCTCTATAATTATGACCCTATATGAGATTCAAATGATCATCTCTGGGGTCTATTATATACATGAACATAGTATTCAAGCAAGGGTGTCGACTGCCTCACATTCTTTGGACTTCATATTTATGGATGAGAGTTTCTCAGTTCAAAATCCATGGGTGGTAAAGGTGGAGGCCCTCTATGTGATGGGGGTAAACCCATAGTCCCTTTTCTTCATAAACTCATCCTCAATATTTGTATAAAAAGAATTCTAAATTCATTGTCCAACCAGATCCACAATCTGGGCAAACTCACACTTTTCTAATTCTGAGTTGGAAATAAGAAATTCTGTAATTTTTTTAATATCTCAAATTAGAGATTTGAGATATTAATTCAATTACTCTTTTATGGTTATAAAACCCAACATTCAACTCTAATGTGGAGGGTTTGTCTTCTTTTCAACACTTGGGGTTTAGACCTTCTAACAACCCTCTTAACCAAGTTAGAATCAACATATAATTCTTGCATTTATATGCCTAAATACAAAGGGTCAACATGCTCTCATTTTATCCGTATACTATTCGGATCCACAACTTAATATATATTCAAACCAATATATACCCCTTAGGAATTGAACCCAAACGAACCAAAAATATTCAATTGCTCGAGTCTATGCCTTATCATCATACATTTGTATTGGCTCTATTGCAGAGTATTTTATTAAACAGTCTCGGCCCTGACTTTATATAACATTCTTCGAACCCACGCTAACATTCAATAATACCCTTCACTTTATAACCCGGGACTTTATATAAATAAACATATGTCAGTGTGAACAACGCGGATCATACCTTTGTTAAACCTGCAAACCTTAATTGGAATAGCAGCAATCAATATATATTAGAGTTGGGCCCCAGCGTTAATGCACCCATCACATCCAACGATTGTTGGTTTGTCGCTTCGCTTTAGATGATCCGACAATCCTCGTGAAGTTTCACACTTTTTTGTGGCCCGAGTGTTAACACTCAAAATCTATGCGAAACTCGTGGGATTTTGAAACCGCTCTTAGCTGACGTGTCGAACAGGTATTGGATCAGGTTTTTTTTCACAAGTCTTCATACCGGTTTTAAAAAGTGTGAAGCTGCTGGTTTCACCTTCAAAACCGCCCTTCCATTCCTTTCAGGGTTCTGACCAGGTTAAGAGTTCCAAGTTCCGCTTCCTCCTTGCTGGAGGTTTCGTCGATGCTTCAACAACATATTATAAAGAAATTTCCTCCGCCTTCGTTATCTAGGAATTTCGCTCCTTTGAGGGAACAATGACTCTTTCCTTGGTATTGTCTTATTCAACAACCAACTGGACACTCTTTCACATATCAGAGGTAGTCTTTCACATAGAGGACATTAACTCAAATTTGGCCCCAGCTTCACACACAGAATTTAATTATATATGATTCTCGCACGTCAGTCAATCACTCAAGGCGCAACAACTCCATTACCTCTAACTTCAGAGTTCCCCTTACACGGTCCTACAAAGGGTGCATACCGGCTGCATCGAATCCCTTACACAGGTCTTCTTACAAGGGTTTTTCGCCATAGAACCTACAACGAGGCTTTTAACAAAATTTTCAAGGTCTTAATTCCAAACAAAGAGGCAATATCCTAACACCTTAAAATCCTCCAATTACATACAGAGTGTTATAAAACCCCAAATTACTGAGAACGTCCATGCATTCTAAAGCCAGGCCTATTGAACCCATTACACAGGTGTCATTCAACTCAGTTACAGAGACTATTCACCTAATAATCACAGAGATTCAGGAAATTTCCATATAGAAATTAAGTCAGTCAAGCACATGTACTCAAAACGATTTCTCCATTCATCTGTGGAATAAAACTACTTACAAACTTCTGTAATGGCCAGATCTTCGATGCAAACGCCTCCTACTCTACAGCACCATGCAATCTATGCAGGTTTTTTTCTAGGTCTCCCTGCAGGTCTCTGCCATAGAGACTTATTTAAATTATTAACAAAAATTGTTTCATATTCCCTTACGTTTAACAAAACTCTGCAATTCCTACAGTCCTAATTTTAGCCTAACCCTCTAACAGAATGAAACGGACTATCTCTTCCTATGCCCAATAATCATTCGAGAAGTTAAATTTTCCTCCTAAAATTAACTCAACTATGGATAACTTCACAGGGAAACAAAACATGAGACCCCCCTCTATATTTATTTATGTACAAAGGTTGTCTTGAGCCTAATGCCCATGCATCACTATGGGATCTCCATTTCACTATTTTTTGACAACACTGTCATTCTATTTCACGAATCCAAAAACAAAAGTAAATTTTGAGCTCATTCTGGGATGAACATGGTCTTCAAGTCCACCTTGCAAACATAAAAGCATGTAAGTTAGCTCTCCTTATTTTCAAGGATAACAGGTAGAAATGGTGACATCCTAGTATTTCCTTTGAATGCAATTATTTGGTTCATCTTTTAACTTGTTTTCAACATTTGTATCAATGTTGAAGAGAGGATTGCAACATTAACAACCTTGGAGAGACGATGTTTCCAACTTCAGTTTTAGGATATTCAGGCTAAGTTCTGGTTTCTTGAAGTTTTTTCATAATACTTTGTTAAACATGACTTTCATTTTCTTCTTGCAGAATTTCTAGAAATGAATGGATATCTTGTGGATTGTTGTAAACAAATTTAGTTCTATTACCATGCTCAAGAGAATATAATGTTTGTCATTATTGGAGGATAGAGATATACCATAAGAGCTCGGTTATGTGTTGTAGCTTTTTATTAAGACTTGAATCAGTTAAACCCTCAGACCTACTGCAACCCTATATTGAGGCTTGGTTCTATTGAAGCTATCATACTTTGGACCTCTTCATTGCAGTCTCAGGCCAAGGATATAGCTACAGGATTTTGACATATTTTATGTGGTGAACATCTATTAAAATCTCAGATTATCTCCTATTTACTGATGCTTGGACAAAACTTTCGAATTAGCTAAGTCACCTATTTACTTAAAACTAACACATTTGGTGGAATTTTTTTAAAAATATTTTTAACCAAGATTGAATGTTATGTACTACATATAAAAATCTGGAGGGGAATGGAGCGTTCAGGTTGTACAATGTATTACTTCAGTCTTATGATTTATCAATGTTCTGTTGGAAACTAAGTTGATTTCTGGTAGAGTTATGTTGCGTTATTCTATTATAAATTAAGCATGCATTTCATCCCATTTGGTTATTTTGTCATTTATGAATCCTGAACTCATCAACCCTGTCTGTCAAACTGATAAAACCTCAATAAAAAACTGATAACCCTTTCCTCATAAAAAACTGATAACCCTTTCCTCATTGTATTGTTTGTATAATTCTGAATCATTAAATTTTGATCTTCAAGTCTATTTGTTACAATAGCTAGCATTCATACATTAAGAATTACTTACACAGGTAAGAATGACATCTAGGAAGGGATATAACTGCAGGGAAGAAGCAAGAGGTTCCTTAGCTTCTCATATGCAAACCAACCATAAAGATGTTCATCCTAGGACTTAAGAATAAGGTCAATAAAGGAACCTTATTTGGCACAAAACTGACACTGAATCTCAAAAATATTCTCTAGCTCCCCAAATCAATCATGGTATTGTGGATAAAATATAACCCTATCCTTTTCCCTTGCTTTTTCTTATAGTTGCTGGATCCTTCTTGAAGCTTATCAATGAGTCTTTTACCTTGTTCTTGACCTGCAGCTTCTGAAAATTCAACCTGAAGATTAGGCCAGGACCAGGGAAGGTTATGTAATTTGAATTTATTATAAGAATGGATTCAGAATTTTTTATACTTTGATTGACCAAAATTTGTGTGAATAGACTCTGTAATTTGGGGATTTTGACAGTAGAAGAGTAAGTCGAGAGATTTTTCTCTCCGTGTTCAATAAAAATGTGGACTTATTGATATTTGGGTATGTTATTGAAAATCTCTCGAAGGACTCATTCCTTTGATTAGGAAACCTCTGTGTATGATTAGGAAGAATAAACTCTGTGTATTATTCTCTATCTGCCTTTGAATTTCATATTCTCTGCTAGTGAACCAAATGTGATTACCATGTATGGAAGTTTGAAAAAGGGAATAGTGGCTCTGTGGGGAGGGAAAAATCATGTCCTCGATGTGTAATTTGAACGAATATACCTTGTGTGAAAGAGTCGATTCTGTTCCATGAGTGTAGAAGGATATGCTTTGTCTATTCAAAGAATAGCGAAAGAACCCCTGTCTATTGAAGTTGTTATCACCTTAGTAATTCTCAGGTTGTGGGATGAGGATTTTTGTAGTTAAGAAAACCAGGGGTAACCAAGAACCTCTCTTAGAATTCAGGATCTAGCCTTCCTGAGTTCTAGAGAGGGATCTCTCCTAAAGATTTAACTTTGTTTTATAATTGGGTTTTAGGCTAGCTATGAGTGGATAGTGGGACTTGTTTTGAAAGAGTGGTGGGAATAAAAAGTGTTTCAAGGTAAACCAGAGGGATCTACCAGAACATTGGGCTATGGATTCAAATTTCTAGGCAAGCAGAGCTAGGAAATAAGACTTAAAGATGCAAATGTACTAAGGGCAGGGTAGATGACCTTCTAAGGCTTTGAATAGGCTTTGTTGATGGAATGGGTGAAATTTGAACAAAAGGGCACTTAAGAATCCTTAAGTTAGAGAAAAATAATATTGAAGGAGGGGATCAAACTGGGACCTAGAGCAATTAAGAATTCTATAGTCTGTTTATCAGGCAGAAAACATAATAATGCCAACTAGTTAAAAACAGGGAGCTTTTTATCACTAATTCTGTCTAAATTCTCCTAGTTGATCATTAAAGATAGAAACACATTAAAATGAATGTATGGAAACTTTTTGAAAGAAAAACAATGAAAACAGGAAAAATACTAGACTTATCTTGTCAACACAATAATACTTAGTTATGATGTCTTTAATCTCAATTCTAGTCTGCTGCTTCGCTAACTGACTCACACCAACTTCAATATATCCAGCAAAATGACTATAGTAGTTGAGAAATTTTATTCCACACTGAATACTTCGAATGATGAAGTATTTATACACATAAATTGTTTACAAAATATCTCAAAGTTTGAGATAATGTTTCAAGGAAAAATAGGAAATATAACATAAGAAGAGGGACAACAGAAAAACAGTTTGCAAGCTGTTCTCTTTTACAAGGAAATATAGAACTGATTATCTTAATCGAACTGATTTCATGATGTGCTGGTAGCATTTCTGGCATTGGATGTGGCATTGGATGCATCACCTCGTGGAAGATGACTTGTAGAACATTTCTTCTTTTCACTTTCAATCTTGATACTCTTTATCTTTGTTTTTCACTGATTCACTATTGTAATTGAAAAATAACCAACAGTAACAATTTGATTTTACTGATACACTTTGACCCTGATACACTTTGACATTGATTTTTTCACCATAAATTACAGTAAAATATTATTTCTTCATGTGATTTTCCTGCTCTTTTACCTGTCAAATTCACATCAGATCTGTGAATTCTTGCCACTGTTGAGCTGTGGGGATCTTTATACTCTTTAATTTTCTATAGCTTTCATTAGCTTCTGTGTACTTAGAAAAGTTTGTCTTTACTATAAACATGTGCTTAATTTCATTCTCCAAAAAGAACAAATTCTCAAAATATTGTAGTAGTACTTTGCCACTTGGAGATCCTTGTGGAAAAGGCTTTTTAGCCTGCTCCTTAGCATGATCTCTAATCTTCTGGTCATAGTCCTTTTGTGGCATTAATTTTTCATTCAGTGCATGTATATCTGGTAATCCTGCTTCTAGCAGCAAGTCATATTTGGTCTTGAATTTACTGATTGATATGTTCATATTATCACAATTCTCTTCCAAATTATTCATGATGTTTCTCTTTTTTAGGACCTTTTTGATTTCAAGGATAGCCTCTGTCTTGTCTGGAATTTTCAATTCTGCGATTTCTTCCCTGTTTTTACTGTTCAAGAATGATATGAGCTGAATTTCTTGTGGGGGTTTGTTGCTAAGTTCCTTCTTTGTTTTATCAATTTCTGCTAAGGCAACTTGTAGCAGATCTTTTTGTTCATATATTATTTGAATAGAAGGCCATTGTAAGTGAATTCCTTTAGTGATTTTTGACCACAAATGATTTTTTATGTAGGCAACCTGTTCAGTAAGATTTACCTGCTGTTGAAGAATTTTCACATGTTCTTGTAATCTGTTAGCCCTCTGTTCATGTCCTTTGGAAGTGATTAAGGCATCTCTTTTGGATGTTTCTAGATCTTTGATGGTGCCTTTTAAACTGAATATCTCTTGATCTTTTATGGACATGTTTTCCATAGCTTTGATTATTGCATCTGTTTCCCCGACCACTGTGTTTATCTGTGATGAAGAAGTGGCAGAGATATCTTTAGAAGTAATTGACACTGCAGTTGCAAATACTCCTTGCGGTGCCAAATGTTCTACCAATGTTGAGGGGATTGTTGTGCTTACAGTTGGAATAACTATAGGAATGAAAACCTGCTAAGTTTTCTTCAAATTTTCAATTTCTTGCATAAGAGCTTCTATCTGAGTTTCCATATTTTTTATCTAGGCTGTCATTTTCAAAACAAGTTGCATATTTTCCTCTTTCTCTGTCTTTTCCTGAAGTATTTCATTTGCTTGAGGGTGCTCACTTTGTGGTAATTTTAGCTTCTTTCTTAAGGCTGTAATATCATCATTTTTCTGTCTTATTAAATTCTTGGCAGCTTCAGTATTAGAAGGATCTGCTCTAGACTCAATGACCAAATCTTCTAAGGGTTTTATTCTCAGATCCTTGGCATGTAAAGATGCTTTATCCAACTTCATTTGAGTTTGCAAGTTGGATACAGTCTTTTGGAGCATAGTGGCACTCATTGTTTTGCTTACTACTTTTGAATATAACATTTCTGATGCACTTCTGTGAAATTATATTTGATCCAACTCATGGATAGTATCAACATTTACTGCAAATTCTGTCTTTTTATAGTCCGAAGCTGATTTTGGATGTGCTACCACTATTTGGAGAAAATACATGATCATTTGGTTGGTTGAGTAATCAAATGCAGTTACTAATTTGTCCTTATCTCCTGGTTTTTCCTTGAGAAGTTTAGAATAAACTTCATCTTTGATTTCTTCATTTTTCTCTCTGATTAGCTTGAACCTCTTCTGAATATCAGACTCATTTTCTTCAATTTTTTTAGAAGAAGAAGAGGGGGCTTCTGTATCCATTTCCATTTCAACCATCTCCTTGCCTTTACCCTATGCTTGTACCTGTTTACTTTGAATCTCTCTAAGTGTCTCATTCACAATGATGGTGGCTTCATCATTTTTCTGCTGTTGATTAGTGTCATCCACATATATTATTTCTTATGTTTATAAAGTAGTCATTTTTGCCTTTTTGCTATATACTATTTTGAATTTCTTTTCAATGATTGTTTCAGCCAAATATCCTTCTTCTTTCCTTGGTATTTTGTTTGATACTTCTGCTGGTTGATTCACTGTAACCACCTGTACATTATTCAAACTGTCTGTCTGCTTATCCTGATCATCATCAATTAAGGTATTGGTCATCCATTCCAACTGATTGGAAAATTTTTCAATAAGTGGCTTAGATTCATGGAGAAATGCAGGCAATTTGCTTTTAATTCTGAGATTGCTTATAATACCCTGAGGGTCATAGTTCCAAAAAAAACTTTCCCGAAACTTGAATGCTGATAGCTTGTTTGATATTTCCTTTAAGGCATCTCTGCTGTTTACAATGAAAGAGCCAATTTGAATTCTTAATTTAAATTGTGCCTTCTTTTTATATGTTATGAAATTTACTGCATCGGCATTCAAAATCTGACTTATATACTCTAGAGCAAAAATCCTTGTAGTAAAAAATCTAGGTAATTTATATGGAGCCAAGAGTGCACCATATATTCTAATCTCTGTATGATTTTTGTATAAATACCAATCACCCACTTTACAGTTTTTAGACAACTGTAAAATCCTTTTGATATCTTCATTTATTCTTGGTGGTTCTGCTTTATCTAACAAACTGATAGCAGGTCTGATAAATAGGTCATTGAAATCACTATAATTGTACTCACTGCTATTCTTTCTTAGAAGAGAGGTCCAAAATATTACTGACAGTGGTTTGCCTTCCATATCCATTTTTTGTACTGCAAAGGAAAATTTATCTTCTTGAAAGAACAAGAAGAGATGTAACATATATGAAGTATATCTGAACACTCCTTCATCATGAAATTTTATTAGTTGATAATGAATATTGTCAGCAATAAATTTGGCAAAGTTAAAAATCAAGTCTGGTTGCTGTCCAGGAGACAAAGTAGAAAAGAAACCTAAGACAGAGGCATCTATGAATTCATCATTAACATAACCCAAAAAAATGACAGCATAGAAATGACCTGTCTGGAGCCTTCTGGAAAATCCAAGGTATCATAAGGAGGGTTCACCTTAGGAAGATCGACATGATTGGGCATGAAATTTTGGAGAATTTGGAACTTTCTAGGGAAATATAGGTCTAAATACATCTGGGTTAAGTCTTCAATTGACAATGACACTAATTGTGGATTATGGCTTAACTGGAGCATGTCATTGATTGATTCAACAATTATAAAAAATAATACTTCACTATTTTTGTTAGCCATGCACCTTTGATTAGGAATATAATGCATTTGACATAACCTTGTGAAATACTGAGTAGGATGGGTGATGCGAACCACATGCTTGGGAAAATTAGACTCCCATACAGGTATATCATTGGCTTCTTTCTTTTCAAATTTCTCTTGACACCAGTTATGCACTTCTAGAAGATCAAATTCAAGAATGGCATCTGCAATTCTGTAATCTAAGTCAATCAAAGGATTGATTTCTTCAGTGGTAACAGGAGGTTGGAGAGGTCTAACTATTTCAGTAGAATCAATAGTTAAAACAGGAGTAGGTTTATCAATTCTGGGAGGTTTGGGATTTTGAAGCTTGCTGGAGGCAGGCTTCTGGGAGGTTTGGGATTTTGAAGCTTGCTGGAGGCAGGCTTCTGGGATTTAGGACCTCCATTTTTGGAAGTTACTTGTTTTTTGGCATTTTAAATGAACATAGCAAGATTAAACAGTTTGCTACGTTCTTTTTTTTAGATACTTGGGTCAATTCAAGAATTTTTCTGGCAATTTGAGACTCTGGGTAGGGTTTTAAGAAGACAAATAGGTTTACTGTATGCAAAAGGTCTTCTAGATCAAATTCAGTAGTGAAAATGATCTTAGAATGGATAAAAATCTGCTAAAATGGAAAATGTGGATTCTGGAGAAATTTTGACAGGGTTTCCACTGTATTTTGAAGGTTTATAAAACTTCCCAGATGGCTACTTCAACTCATTTTAGGCAATGATAGTATAATTAGCTTAATTTTCTTTGAAATTGAAGATTTTATGGATTGATTTTGACGGAAAATACCTGTAAAAGGTATAATTGCAATCGATGAAGTTTCTGAACTTGTGCGCAACAATCTTCAATTTGGTTGAATTTGATGGGCAGAGGTCATGGAACTTCTCTGGGAGTGAATTTCAAAGGGAAAGGCTATTTATATGTCATTTTATTTGCAGACGGCTCGAAAAGGGTGTCGGGAGGTTTCACAAAGGGATTACAGTGTTTAATATGGAAATTGGGCAAAATACAAAGGAAAAAATGAAAAACTAAGTCATAAAACCTTAAGTTATATCACCTTTCAATTTCATTTATTGCAGTTGGGGCGGGAGAAGTTTGTGTGTTTAAAGGAGATACCATAAATGGTTTTTGCATCTCTTTTGAGTGGTAATTGGTTTTTCCATTTTGGAATGCGATCAAATGAAAGGAGGACACGTAGCATGGGGTGGTTTCACAAAAATAATTTTTTCACAAAAATTTTGGGCAACTTCATTCAATTACTTTAGAAATGCAAAAATGAATGTGCATCGTCCGATCTGTTAGAGCAGAGCAAACGATCAAGATTTGATGTGAAGTTGTGGGGTAAAAACAACGAGACTAGGGCTTTGATCTGTATCATTGATTTAACAAGGGGAGATCAACGAATGAAATTTTATCCAATAGGAAATGGCGGGGATAGGGAAAAGGGCTTATCGGGTTTACTTATGACCATCGGATTAAAAGGAGAAGGATGATCAGATGATTAGAATGGAGTCCGATGGTGCTGAGGGATTTATGAAGTTTAATGTATAAACAGATTTTATACAATGGAGTAAAGTGATTGGGAGGGGTATAAAGGATTTCACCCAAGGTTATAACTGTGGTGATGAATATATATCAGGAAAGTAAAAAAGCTTAAGGTTTTAACCTTAGGTTAAGTGAGTCGGGGAAATTAAAGGATGATTTTATTTGAATTTTAGTGTAAATTAAACTTCGGGGATTATATTTTTGTTTTAAATACACATTTAAATATGTTTAATGATTTTTTTTATATATAATTTTATTATATAGTAATTAAATCAAAACGATTTACTTACCATAGGGGTGGGATTTAATATAAAGATATATTTTAGCCAAAGAGGTTGTAATGTGGGTGTTTTATTTAAACATGTGGGGATTAAATAACTTTGGCTAATGTTATAATAAATGGGTTTTTGGGGCTATTATATAAAAGGAGTTATATACAATAGGAAAAGGTTACTTCTATAGGGAGTTAATATATAAGTTAAAGTTAATATGAAAATAGGACAAGGTATACTCAAAATACATAAACATAACAAGTAAAGTGAAGTTTAAAATACAATTTACATTAATATTATCACTTTAACTTATGATATAATGTAATTTTGGAGGTTTAATGTTCTCATGTGATGATGGAAATTAATTAAATGGAAATTATAATGCCTTCAAGTAAAAATGAGGTTTTACTTATGATTATTCAGGGGAATGAATGCATGAAATGGAATAATGATGTGAGTTTAGGGATTAATATAGACATTTTACACTTTCAACTGATTAGTCATAGAGCCTTGGGTCCGGTCCCAACAAAAGTCAAGGAAATGCCTTGAGCCTTTCTGACTGATAGTTTAGAATGCTTCATGACTATGGGAAGGGGAAGTTAGTTATTTTGTAACCCAGATGAATGATATTTACATTGAGATTTCTCACCTTGTTCTACCTACCCAACTTACCATGCTAACAATTTTTCTTCCTTTATAGTAAGGTGCATTTGAGCATTTTTTCTTCCTTTGTAGTAAGGTGCATTTTTTCTTCCTTTGTAGTAAGGTGCATTTGTAGTAAGGTGTAAGGTTAAGAGGTTTCAAACTTCATTGGATATTATTTCATCTTCTTCCATAAATCACAAAGAATATTGTATCGAATGTCATGTATAGTCACATGTAACTGTTTGGTGTCATCATAAGTGCTTGTTTCTGTAACTTGGTCGAGAGATTAGCTTCAAAGAGATGTAGGATTTATTCTTTCAGTCTTGGTCCTAGATTCCTTTAGGATTCAACCTACAAAACTTTTGGAAAGATGCTTTAGGCCATAGTCTCAAATTAGGATATAGACTTTTGGATTGCAGACATAGAGCATAGAGAATAACTTACTTGTAAAAGGAAAGAGAATCTATCAAGAGTATTGATTTGGCTTCCAATAACGTCTTTCAATGATGGTTACTACAGAGAAGATGATATTCAAGTCTATTTTTTACAATAGCTAGCATTCACTCATATAATTTTATTTGCTTCTCAAAAAAATATGTTTTATTTTTTTGATTGTAAATATTTTTAAAGAATCAAAATAAACAAACATTTAATTATTTAGAAATTATTTTAATTATTTAAAAATTATTATAATTATTAAAAAAATATATTTTTAAATTAATTTGAGTGGAATTAAAAAAAACACACGTGTTTCATTTCAAAATGTCAAAAATTTTCAAATATCAAAAGTTTTAATTTCCCTTCAGTTGCATGGTTTGTCCAGGAAAGGAGGGAAGATGCGGCCATACTGTCGCCGGTATTGAGGAAGGATGCAACCATGCTATTGTAGGTTTGGAGGAAGGATGCGAGATATTTGTGCCCCCAACCGTGCTCATAGATCTTGTACCATGGATAGTGTGAGGATCTCTTCATTGCTCTCAACTTTACAACTCCAAAAACAGGTATCTTATTCTTCAATACAACAATAATTTTGGTTGGCGTTTTAGTTTTTTTTTTCAAGATCTTGTCTCATGGGTCTACTTGTAATTTGTTCTATTGGGACTGCAACCCATTACCAACCCAATCTGATGAAACAAATGCACAATGGCCTCTGTGGGAGCTTATAAGCTTGATCAGACCTTACCATAGAAGTTGCACTGCTATGACTCGTTGCAAGCGTTACACTGGCTAAGCTTCACTTGGCTTCATCGCCTTTTCCCCCTTGTTGGATCCCTACTATATGGCACATTTGATTGTCTAGACGAATAATATTATTTTTGTGTGCGCAGAGTGTAATCAAGAACCCTGAAATATCTGCACTAGTTTCATCATTACTCTTGAGTATCTCAAATCCCAATGAATACACAAAGCATTCCCTTGACATTCTTCTGCAGGTATTTTTTAAAGCTTTGTGTCAGGCCCTCTATACCATTTTTTGCGAGATTTGATGTTGTTTATTTATTACCAACATCTTGTATTCCTTTATCTCTTACCATCATTGCAGACAACGTTTGTCAATACTATTGATGCTCCATCACTAGCATTGTTGGTGCCTATAGTCCACCACAATATTAGGGAAAGAAGTGCAGATACGTGCAAAGAAAGCAACCCATATTGTTGGAAACATGTGTTCTTTGGTAACAGAGCCAAAGGATATGATACCATATATAATCTTGATGTTTCCTGAAGTGAAGAAGGTATTAGCAGAATCTTTTTCCCTGTATGTGTCTTATTGAGATATTTTGTTCAGACATTTCTAATTAATTTAAATTCTGCATAGGTTCTTGCAGACCCTACACCAGAAGTACGTGCTATTGAAGATAGAGCTCTTGGGTCGCTCATAAGGGGCATGGGTGAAGAGAACTTCTTGGATCTGGTGCCTTGGTTACTGGAGACTCTGAAATCAGATAACAACAATGTTGAGCGATCAGGAGCTGCACAGGACTTAAGTGAGGTAAATGAAATTATGCTAAAAAATTCTTTAATTGTGGGCAAATTATGCATGCCTAGACACTTAGGCTTGTGAAAAACTTGCCCGAACTACAAAAATTAATTGATTGGCACCACCATGATAGTTCCCTCCAATAAGAAGAAAAGTTTCTTTCTCTCATGCCAGTGGACTTGCTGGATGGCTTACCATTTGGTTGACATAAAGCCTTACTATAAGGATGGACAAAATGATTGCACTTTTCTAAATCTTTCATGCATATGTGTTCGAGTTTAGAATTATAGATTAGCACATAGTTAATTGCTGCAAAGTGTTGATTGTGGTACTGTACAGTTATAGTAGAAATGGTTTTTTGTTTTGAAAGGAAATCCTTGTGTAATCCCCTCTCCTTCCTCGACACATCTGGATAGAGGGCAGCTATTCTGAGTTAGTTAATTTGATTTGAAACCATGATCTTGTCTCTAAGAACATCCTCAAGCAAATTCCTTTTCCCTTGCTTTGTATTATAGTTCCTGGATCCTTCTTGAAGCTTATCAATGAGTCTTTTACCCTGTTCTTGACCTGCGAATTCTGAAAATTAAAAAAATTCTTTGGAATTCGGCTCCATGTCCCCTGTTTTGGCCTTCATTTCTTTGACATCCTTGTATATTATTGTTCTTAAGTAGGTTTTTTGTCCATATTGATGTTTTCTTATATGTTTTTTTTTCAAGTATGTTATACACCTTTTCATATCAGACTTGTCATTCATTTGCTTTATCTCGTCTTCATATTGAAACCTGAGATCATTGTTACAAATCAGAGATGCTTCTTAAATTTCTCTCTGTACATGCATCCATAGTTCATAAAAGACTTGTACTAGGCTGGATCTCTATACATTTTACATTGCCATAATATATTTTTTTTAGAATTTTGATTGCCATCTATTCCATCTTTTGAAATCTTGGAGCTTTCCTTCAGTTGGTCCTCTACCCTGTTTATTTGAGGTCCATGAATTTTTATTTGCATTGCACTTGTTTTCAAGAGACAAATTTTTTTCTTTCTCCTTTATGACAGCTTCTTGTACTCGTTCATCTTCATATTCTTCAAGTATTGCAAACAAACACTCATATAAACAGTTAGACTGAAAAACTTGATGCTCATTTGCCCCTGTTGATGCCTCTAGGATTGACATTTCTCCTCTATGTTGGATTGAACTTCGTAAATTTTCCATGAGACTCTTATCTTGTCTCTGATCCACCTCTTCTTCATCAAAGATTGGTCCTCTCTCAAGTTCACAGATTAAGATTGCTTTCTCTGCCTCTAAGGACTGATTTTCATACCTTTTTCTTCCTTCAACTCATTTTTTTCTCCATCCCCCTAATTCGGGCAGGGAGCTTGATGGAAAAATTTGATTTCAGTGAGTCTCAGGAAGGGTACAAGGTTTTTTTGAACATGTATGATCTAAGCCAGGGACTTGCACGACAGTTGACTTCCTCATTACTTGGTAGAGCCATTGAAGGAATCTGGTACAGTAAATATCAAAATGCTATGCTTCAGATGTATTTTCTGAATGAATCTCTTTTTCTAAAAAAAGGTATATGTTTTGCATTATTTTACATTGATGTTTAAAGTTATATTGAACAACTTACATTAAGCCCAGCTACAACTCGAGAAATTGCAGACTTAAATTAAGATAAGTTGCTTTGCATTTATTGAAATTAAAATTTACTAAAGATTATGTTTGAACAAAGAATAATTAGCTTGTATGGAATTTGAATCCTTTCCAGTAGGTGAGCGTCTGATTTTTGGGTCTGTGTTAAATCTCCAATAGCCCTTTCTATCTGTGGTTGAACACAAGCCTTTGTGGTTAATGGGAGTGTGTAAATTCAGTATATAACCCTTGTAAGAGGCCCAGAGTGAGGTTATAGAGGCTCTATGACCGAGCGAGGGTATTAAGCCTTTGTATAAGGCATTGAGTTTGTGTGTTCAAACAAAATTCATAGGAGTGAACCCTGTAATGCTTCGACTGCCCAGAGAGCTTTAAATCCTGTTGAAAACGACAACTCTGCCATTGAAGAATTGGTGTGTTTTATTGTGAGTCGAGCGATATTATTCAAGGCTTGACCCCAGAGGTTAACAAGGCGGAGTTATTAATATTAATGACATTAACCATGGTGAAAGTCTGGTTGAGCACTGTTCAAAACTTGGGAGTGGGTTTGTGAAACCAAAACCACCCTCATCGCGCAGCCTTTGGGCTAGAGTGAAACCAGTTAAAAAAACACGATCCTATAATATGTCACCACGTCACTGGGGTAATACCGCCCCCATCGTTTTTTTTTAAAGTGTTAAAGTTAGTCGAGAGAAAAAACACGATATTATTGTGCATTGTTCGATCTGGAGGCTGGACGATCGAACGGTATTCGCGCACCAAGGTGCAAGGGAGATAGACAAGGTATGGTCCATTCATTTTATAATGAAAACCATTCAATTGTGCATTGAATGTGTGGGGCCTGTGAACCACCATATAACATATATGTTGTGTTAATGTATAACCCATGGTTGATGCAATAAGTGCGGTTGTATATTATTAAAAGAGTTGGAACCTATTGTAATATCAAGTGTTGAGGTTTGAAAAATGAATGTGGTTTATTATATTTGCCTTAGGAGGTTGGAAAAATTAGGATTCATTAAGTTGGACATGGAAAGTGTTTGATATGCGAGCTTTTAATGAGGATTAAGCCGCAAGGGAACGAAGGTAAAGTTCCGCATGAAGGATAATTTTAAATGGGTTTTATAACCATTTTATGTCCTGTTTTAAAGTTTCATTTTTTTTTAAATTGAACCCGTCGTCGCTCTTCCGATGCCTTATAAGAATCTCTCTTCAGACTCATTATAAGCGTCGCTCTTTCAACGCCATGGACGTTTTCCCTTTTTTTTGGTCTTGCGACGTTACATTTTTTTCAAAATTTTTAAATGCCCGTCGATATTGCGACAGTGCTTCCTGGCGTCGGCAATGTGACGCTTCTGCAAAGCGTCAATATTGCGACACCTTGGGCACGTGTCGGTATTGTGACACACTAATAGGTGTTGGAAGAGCGATGTTGAAAATGTCAGACCGAATATCGTCAGAAGAGAGATAGTTAACGAATGTCAGAAGAGCGATGTCCAAAACGTTGGACCAGATATCGTCGGAATTACGACAGTCTACAAACGTCGTAAGAGAGACAGTTAACGAACGTTGGAAGAGTGACGTCCAAAATGTCGGATTGAATATCATCGGAATTGCGACAGTTTAGGAATGTCGGAAGAGTGACGGTTTGGGAAACGTCGGAAGCGAGACGGTTGTTTTGAAACGTCGGAAATAGTGTCGGTATTGCGACACTTTGGAAAAGCGTTGAAATTGCGAGGTAATGGCTAACCACATTTTCTCCGACCTTGAACTGTCACTCTTGCGACAAATATGTGTCGGAATAGCAACGAAGTGGCCGTCGGAAAATTGGCCAAATTTTCTAGTGATTCCTCCCTCCTTAAGAAGCAATGGTCTCTATTACGTGAAGTTCCCTCATAAGAAGCCCCTTGTTGAATATTAAGATCCACCGAAGAGAAGGGTTTTATGTGGTTAACCCATAACCTTGATGAACAAAGATCCGAGGATAGAGATACCCTATAATGCTTCTGACCAGCTGTGATATTGACAGTGTGAGGCCTAGAAAATGGACTTTGATGAAGTGTGGGTTTGTGGATAACCCAGAACTATGACAAAAAAATACCCGAGGATAGAGACACCCTATAATTCTTGTGACCAACTGTGATACTAACAGTGTGCGGCCTAGCAAATGGACTTCGATGAGAACAATTTTGTGCAGTTGACCCATAACCATGATGTTGATTGTTGATGAAGTAGTAGGTGCCTACATAGCTTGGAGTGGGAGGGCACATCTCCAAATAACCCAAGCCAAACACTACTATGCTAAAACTGATGAATGTGAAGCAGGTGCCTACTAAAGCGGGGTGGGAGGGCACGTCTCCAAAGGGAACCTGCTCTGAATGTTGCTCCAGATTTAAAATGGGCATAAATCGATCAATATAAATCAGAATATTTATTATAACCCATTTTTGGAAATATAATGATCATTATTCATCTTCTGATTTGTTTGAAATTTCTATTTGGAGACTCTATACTCTCAGATTCGCGTTGGAACTGTCCCGCCGTCACAAAATTTCTGAAAAAATAACTGATTTTAAATCAACAATAATTCCCTCGTCTGGACTCTGATTCAACCGATTTTTTTTTTGAAATCGGGTGATTTTTCAAGGGGATATTATATATATAACCATTTCTCTAAAATTTTTCACTAAAAATTGCAAAACATTATAGGAGATCCACCTTCCACGAAATGTTGTCAGAAAAATTTCTGCAATATTGTTGATTTTGAATCAGCGATATCTTCGTCATCCGAACTCCGATTCGGAAAATTTTATTTTTTATTTTTATTTTTAATTAATTTGGGTATTTTTTTGCAATGAATCTAGATCTGGTGTTTGTTTTTGTAAATTTTCACCAAAATTTTCAAATCTGATCTGCAAACTCACCGCCCTAAAGAATTAATGGAGTTTGTTTAAGATTGCTGCAAAAAATTGAAACTGAAATATGCTTCAAAGAATCATTCCCATGGAGGCATACCTGAATCTGATACCACTGATACAGATATTGTGGGGAGGCCCCCAAGATCTAAAAAATTTAAATGGATCTGACAGGATCTGCAAAATTACAATGCGAGAAAAAAGAGAGAAGAACACAAAATAAATAAAAGCACGCATAAATTTTTTATTAAAATGAAGAATAAATGTAGAAGCTACATTGTGGTGGACAATCTGTCCTTTTACAAAGTGAGGCTTATTATTTATAGCCTTTTTTTTAGTTACAATACCATGCATAGATACCATAGGTGGATACCATGGGTAGATACCACTTACAATACCATGGGTAAATTCCATGTGTGGATGAATACCATGGCTGAATGAATATCATGGATAAATGTCACTTAAAATACCATGGGTGGATGAATACCATGGGTGTATGCCAATTTTCATTCAGATCATTAATAAATTGGATATGTGTCAAATTTAATTATCCCTTAATTAAATTGGACAATAAATTGTAATATTATCTCATAATCACTTGTAATAGTTAACAGTGTGATAGACTTAGTTAGCTCATGAATTTAGAGTTGAGGGTGGTTGGTGAGGCATGTTGAGTGATTCTACTAGTTTATTGAGTCCAAGTTGTATTTATTGCATTAGTTTAATGCATGAGAAATCAGTTAACTCAGTTAAGTGAGTTAAAGTCAGTTGAACTAGTTGCAACTGTTTGTTGCACTAGTGAGAGATCAGGTGAATTAAACATTATTTAATTCAAAATCAGTGATATATCATGCAATTGATGATTTACTATTAATAGTTGCATGCATTTCAGTTCCAATGGAGACCCAATTGAGACAGAGGTTAAAGGGAAGTTTACTGTCAGTTGTATTTTTAGAAAACTGCCTAGATGCAATTAAAACACCACAAGATTCCCATGATACCTAGCACAGTTGAGGAAGGTTGAAATTCCTAAATAATAGGGATTGCATTCATTAGGAATTGTGTGAGCAAGGCAGGTTGAAGACAGGCTGATAATTGGCTAAGTGTTGGCCCAATTTTGTCTGGATCAGTGTGAGACGAATTGAAGAGTGCATGAGACTCTTGTGAGAAGAGTGCATTGCAATTGTTTCATGATTGCATGGTTAATATACAATAGAATATAGAGGGATTTTGAGCAACAATATTTCCCCTATAAATTATCTGTGTCGTGGTTTGATTTGATTCTTTCTTTGCTTCATGTGATTGGCGATTGTGTTTAATTTCCGCAATTTATTTGTAGAAGGATTCCGTATCTAGCTTTAGTACATTGTTAGATCAGATTGAATCCATTGATATACATATGTTTGTATAATTTCTACATGGTATCAGAGCATAGGAAATCATTATAGTGGAGGATAAGTTGAGATTATGATTGAATATAATTCCAATTTGCAAAAGTATTCTTGGTGCGACAGGCGATTCAAGATCGAAATGGCTTTCAATGGTTTGAGATTGGATTATGCACTTGAGGGTAGCTCTACATATATTTTGTGGAAAGACAGGATGGAGGCAGTACTCGAGGACAATGGGTTGAAATAATTCATTGACAATGATTTTCCCAAACCCGCTGCAACAGATGCCACAAATCTTGATGCTTGGAAAAAGATGTTTGCAAGGGCGAGGAGGATCTTACTGGAGGGAGTACAAGACCACATTGTATCAAGTATCCATGGAAAAGAGACTCCATATGCAATGTGGAAGTCTTTGACAGATCTATTTCAGAGCGGTAGTGATCATATAAAATTGGAACTGAGGGACAAGCTTAGGAAAAGCAAAATGGAGAAAGGTGACACTATTCCGATATATTTAACAAAGTCTGTCCAATGTCAGGATGAGCTTGGGAGCATTGGAATTACTGCCGTAGATGATGACTTGGTGAACCTAGCTCTTCTAGGCCTTCCCAAGAGTTGTCATAGTTATTAGGACTCTGTCAATGGGAGGGAGAAGCTAACAGATTGGGAACGAATTTTATCGGATTTGGTGCAAAAATAATTCAGCCAGAATACCAAGGATGGATCTTCATCTAAGGAATATGATGAAGAAAATTATGAATTGGATGGTAAGGCAAAGAAGGGGAAGGGAAATAAATGCTATTTCAAATATGAGATCGGAAAAGAAGGCAAGGAGCGCGACGTGTCCAGAGTGAAGTGTTTTCACTGTCACAAGCATGGACATTATGCCACTAATTGTCCACAAAAGAAGAAGAACAAGAAGGCTTCAGGATCTACAGCTGGTGAGGCTTTTACCTCGCAATTTGAGCTTGAATTCTCGCTCATTTCATGCATGGTTTCAAGTGCAATGGGATTGGTGTCGTACTTGGATAGTGGTGCATCCTTTCACATGATGGGAGACAAAGAAATTTTCATTATCTTGGAGGAGAAGGACCTCCAGATGCACATCGAAATGGGTGATGACGGACAGTACATTGCTATCGAGATTGGTATAGTTACCTTCTAGAGACAGTCAAGTAAACCCTTTCGATTAAAATATGTAATGCATGTACCAGGCTTGAAGAAAAATTTAGTCTCAGTCACAATGTTGGAGGATAAAGGCTATGATGTTGTTTTCAGTGAAGGAAAAGATTTCCTGCGACACAAAACAACAAGGAAAGTCAAGAAGTTTGGGATTTATATGAAGAATATCTATAAAATTTATGTAGATGGCTGTGCACCATTGATGGGTAAGTGTTGTGTAGGTAAATCCCCTTTGCGGACAAAGGCGATCCCTCTAGCCCTAGGGTGGGTCTAGCAACAAGAGGACATGCTAATGCGTTGATTCCTAGTTTATGAATGAAACCGAGTCGGGATAGATGTCCTACCTTTTTTCCAATGCAGTTGTCATAGCTGTGGCAGTGGTTTCCTGATCTTTGTCGTTACACGTTACTATCCTTCAGCAGTGGTACTCAGGCTTGCATTAGGACCAGAGAATTATAGTAGCATACAAAACAATACTTGCATTCATAACTATTTAATTGGTCAAGTAGAACTAAACGTATTGCACAAGATTAATCATATCAAACACAAAACGGGAACCAAAACATTAGTCATGTATTAATAAGAAGAGAGAAATATTTTACAATCAAAAGAGCCTTGATGTTGCAGCCTCCTTCAGCAGGTCCAGTCAAAATGTGTCTCAAGCATTCATTAGGGAATTTGACTTGGCGAGGCAATAAGCCTAGACTCTCTCTCGAAAATGGGTCTTTCTCTACTCTATCTCACACCAACTATATCCAAAATGTTCAAATATTCAACCATTTCTGCTAGCTGCAACTATGTGAGAGAGATGCATTTATAGGAGAGGAGGAGGAGGTTTGGATCCCTCATATGGTGGAAGAGAGGCCTTATCCTTTGGGAGGTTTCTCAAATGTAGGAAACAAGAAGCCAAAGGAAGGTGTTCGATGTTATTCAGTTGAAAAAACCATGTTGACTCTGCTCATGAAGTGGTTGGGAATGGAAACTTCTCTTCTATTTTAAAAAACTTTCAAAAAACAACTCGGTGAGGGTAGTACACTTAGACAGAGCGCCAATGGGCGCGAGGCCCAGTGCTAATTTCTCTATGGGTGCGAGGCCATAACCGCCTGCTAGCGCCGACCCAAAATCATATGTTTTTGAGAGCCTGCTCCAGGAACAGTCAACAGAGGAAATTTTCTTCTCATGGCCAGGGATGTAATGACACTTTTTGCAAGGAATGAAAATACACACAAGTCACTGAAATGGTCCTCCAATGTTTGGGATGGAGATTGTAGGGATGGTGAAAAAATGTTGTGTAAAAGATTCCCCCTAAAGCATGATGTCTAAGAGAGAGGGAGGAGTGAAATGCTTTATGAGAATGTGTTTAAACCAAACACCGCCATCAGAAGACCTGTAAGTACAAGCACAAATGATATCTATGATACATGAACATGTGGCATGGGCACAACCATCCATAATAAAGTACATATAAGACTGAGATCCGAGGTATGAACAGAACCATCCCGCAGGAAGGATCAATAAATAGACTCAGGTATGGTCACAACCATCCAATAAAAAGAGTCATGATAAAACAAAATATCCCACAACCTGGATTTTATCAGACAAAACCCAGGGTCTTGCGCTCCATCTAGACTTGAAAAAGTACAAATTCAAGCATGCGAATATGTGAGTTGAAGTCAACATGCAAGAAAGTCACCTGATTACCAACCAATGATGTAAGTTGTTAACAAGCATGAGAGAAACCACCAATAATGATAATGGATCTCAAGGTACAAATAGTAAAATACACAAAATGTGAATAGTGATCTGGCATCGAACATCCGTAGAATCACTCGATCGAAGGCCAATAATGAGGACTTGTCGTTGAATATGGATAACTTGCCATTGAGGCATGTAAGCTCCAAGTTACTGGAAGAGAGTCTCTAGATCAATTTCCTGGATAATGAGCCAAAGTCGACGTCAAGTGACATGGTCAAAGGAGGTCCATAATGTTTCCCACATCATCGACATGAGACAAAGGAATAATATGATAGTGAACCAGGACTGAAAATAGGATCAAATGTTGAAAACTGCAAAAGGAAACTTCTCTTGAACATATCAGTGACACGACTCCGGAATTTGGCTATATTTGACATCAAGGGATTTTAGGTCATGGTGACATGGCAAAGAGCAGATGAGAGGTCAAAACAGATTACCCAAACCCATGGAGGCAAAAATGACAAAATGAGATGTACCCAACCCGACACGAATGCAGATGAGTGTCATGTTCAAGAGCGACATACTGCCGACACGACTGAGAACAGGTTCCATTTTCCCCCACCATTGCTGGCGAGTACCCCAATTATTTTTGGAAAAAAAGCTTGAAGGGGATAGCATATTATTTTCATGTAAGTTTTTCCTTCAGACAAATCCATCCTAGTACATTTTACGAGCCCCGGGAAGGAGGAACTCGGTTACGTCATGGTGACGGTTTCCGATGCCATTTAGGTTTTAACAAGTTTAACAAAGGAATAAATCGACATCTTTTCATGTTTAGAGAGTTTGAAAAGAAGTATAAAATAAAACTACAATAGGTCCCTTTTCGTATGTAGTCTCACAGATCCAAAACTATGTCTGAGAGAACCTCTTAGTCACGATAGGCTAAGGTATTCATTTTTCATAAATATTCTATCCCAGCTTGAAAAAGGGGTAAACGTATACTGGGTATATATCGTTTTGCAGCCTTTCAATGATTCCAAAAGGACAAAAGTCTCGGAAATTTTTTCAATTTTTGAGAGTCAGAAAAGAGCTGAAAGATGACTCCAGGGGTGAATTTTTTATGTTTTTACCGAGTTCGAAAAAGTATACTAATACAAATCGTCACTTCATCGTTGTCACGTTGAGGACCTATTGCTGCACAAGAGATGCACGTAAAACTCATTTTTCAAAATAAAATAGAAAAATAATCAAAAAATGTGCTTCAAAACCTAATTAGGGTTCTGAAAAGTTTATATAGTGCAAAAAATGGTAAAAAATAAATTACTTTTCACTTTTACCTCTTGTGGGCATTTTTACCTCTTTTTCACTGTGATTTTGCGAAGCTGACAACGAACAATCCAAAAGGCTAGTCATGAAATCATCTTTTCCAGGTAAGAGCTTATTTCCTTCCCTGCATTTTGATACAATTTTATTTTCTTGCAACCCATTTTGTAGATCTATGGGCGGATTTTTGTAAAAACTAGGGCACGATGATCGATGCGGGTATCAGGCACGGACTCGCGCCAACTGGCCTTGAATCCAAATGGGGGCACGTCAACCATGGAAATGTTTTAAGATTTTAAATTCAAACAATAAGCCCTATTTAAACACTTCAAAAGAAAATTACTTGACTAATGACAACCATATGGATGTTTTTGTAGGCGTGAAAGAGAAAAATGGTGATCAAATGGAATGAAAGAGATCATAGTGAAGAAGATGAGCTTTCCATGGATAAAGAAATATGCATGGACGCTCTCAGGGACTGCAGACTCAAGAAATTATTAATGGCACCATGTCTTAGAGCTCAGCCAGAGCTATTGCAGTACTTGACCAGTGTCTAGGACATTGATCAGGAAAGATTCATAATTCACGATCAGGAACTTGATATTGAGGTCTTGGATGTTTACTTCATAACTGGATTATCATGGAGGGGGGCAGTACCAATCCTGATCGGCACCTGGCCCACAATGGAAAACATGAGCATGGTCATCGACATAGTGTGCCCAGGGACAAGGAAAGGGTCCAAAAGCAAAAAGGTGGATATCCAAACCATTCCGAATTTGGCGCTAAAAGTAGTGTTGCACACCATCATGCGAGCTGCTGGATCAGAAGCTCTACATGAGGCCACAAAAGCACAACTAATTCTTGATATAGATTACATGGCACCAACCCTCTACAATTGGGCAGAGGCAGTAACAATCAACATGAAATGCCAACTGAAAAAATGCAAGAAAAACAAGTTGAAGTAGTTTGGTTATGGGTCCATCTTGGTACCATTCGTCCTAGAGCGGTTACCAATTTTCCAACGTCAGGTAGTGATAGTTCAAACACCACCAGCTCAAGAGCCATAGATGGTCCATTGGGCGGCTTTGATGCCAAGATTAAGGGGCGGTCAATAGATGTCCTAGAGACCAGAGTTCTTCGAGTGGCTCTAATGAAAATTGATTGTTGCGGAGGACTGGCCCTACTCTGGCACAGATTTTACTGGTGATCTAGATCTTCCACTTTCAGAGGGAGAATATTGGGATGAAGCATTAGGTAAGACTCATTTTTTATTTTGATGAGTATAATGTTTTTTTTATATGTTATGTATGATCTGATTTCAATCCATATATGCAGATGTCAGCCCAGAAATACCTACAGGACTATCTCCAATAGCACAGAGAATTCCTCATGATTTTGATGTGGCCCTTCATGGTGAGGGAGGTGAGGAGGAGGAAATCATACACAACTTGGAGGGAATCTCCCGTGGGATCCAAGATTATGCGATATTTGATGACGTTCCTCACGCGTACCAGACACACACTGCAGGGGTGTCGAACTGTGTTCACTACTTATTGAGGCGGCTCATATGGGTAGTGACGTGCTATCATGAGCATCATGCTGACTAGACACCTAGGCCTTTATTTCCGCATATTTTTTGAGAGACATGATGTCTCAGGATGTAACCGAAACATACATATTTTTTGAACTTACGATGCATGTGGATGCAAACACTCGATATATATATATATATATATATATATATATATACATGCATCTATTTTCCTTTATGAATCTTATCATGTGATGATGATATTTTTACAAATTATGCAAATAACTATCTAATACAATATTGGCTACTGTATCAGTTAACGCATTCATTCGTCTAGGAATATGTTGATATGTAATGTAATCAAAATTTCTTTCCAGCAAACAAACACACAAATACAACCTTAAGAAGCAAGGATTTCTAACAAAATAATGCCCATTAAGCTGAATAACAACAAGCTGTGAGTCTAGGTTAACAATCAATGCACGAATGTCGAGAGAAATGGCCTCCATCAATAGTTCAATAAAAACACTGTATTCAGTGACATTGTTTGTGGTTTGTCCTAGACAGATACCTTGAAGGTCTATCAACTCACCAATAGGATTATAAATCACCCAGGCTGCAAAATTCAGGTTTCGGGTACTGAGGGAAGCACCATCTGTGAAATCGACATAAGGGGTAATAGAAATATGCACAATAAGAAATGATCCAATAAGCAGGAAAATTCTCACAAAGCACACCAAGCCAAAATGTACAAAAATGAAAAAACATATATGTACAAAGAACATGCATGAAAGACTCATGCATACTAATTTTTGAGATACAACCCATTTCTGGGCTGATCCAGAGGATGACCTTCATAATCAATTAGCTCATAAGCCCTGTTTTGCAAAAGGCGCTTAACAATGTAGGGCCCATGTTTTCCTGCCCCTAGCTTATCATGAGCTTGGTCGTATAGGAGGACAATGTATCCTTCTATAAAGGAACAAGGGGAAGCTGACTGGTCAAAATGAGCTTTGACCCGCTTTTTCTATGCTTCAATGGCAAGAGCAACAAAGTGGTGAGTTTCATCAAGGTTCTCAAAATATAGAAGACACTCTTATTTTTGCGAGGTATTTAGTAGCAATTCAACAACTATTTTGAGAGAAGGGATTTCACATTCAATTGGAAGGGTAGCTTCTAGACCATAGAAAAGCTGGAATGGAGTGAATTTGGTCGCATCCTCCACTGAGGTTCGATAAGCCCATATAACTAAAAATAACATGAGATGCCAGTTAGATTTGTGCATCCCAATCGTACATTGAAGCATAGTGACGAGAAATTTGTTCACGGATTCAACCTGGCTATTTTCCTGAGGGTAGTACGGCGTTGAGCTATCATGATGCAGACCAACTTAGAAGTCAACTCAGCCACCATGTAATGACGAAAATGAGATCCATGATCAGTAAGAATGGCTTGAGGGACACCAAACCTAGTAATGACATGATTGAATAGAAATTGTGCGGCTATTTTATTGTTAGCTGTAAGTGTAGGCATTTCTTCGACCCATTTTGTGAATTAGTCCACGAATACAATAATATAAGCATGCCCTCCAGCCGAGTGAGGGTTACACGTCATAAAATTGATGCTGCACTTCGCAAAGGGACCAATGGTAATGACAGGATGAAGATGGGAAGGTGGCGCACGCATCTTGCGCTTATAAATATGGCAATCATGGCACTTACAGACAACAACAATGCAATATTTAAATATGGTGGGCCAGAAATAGCCAGCACGAAGAATCTTCTGTGCAATAGCATATCTAGACATGTGACCACCAGAAGTGCCATTGTGACAATCATTCAGGACCTTTTCAGCCTCCTCGACAATCAAACATCGACGGAGAATAAAATCAACTCCGATGCGGTAGAGTGTATCTATGACTATGCGATAGGGTTGCGAATGATGGCAGATGCGTCGACGAGCATCCTTCATCAAATCATATCGGAAGGTGGAAGTCTGAAGATATACGATGATATCACCGTACCAAGGATCGAGGGTGCTAATAAGAAAAAGAGCATCGTCCAAAATGTGTTCCTCTGAACTAGATGGTGCAGAATCAGAAGGGAGAGAGAAAATCAAATCGGCGAAGACCAATGACTTATTCAATTTGGCGGTAGTGAACTCCAAATAAAACTCTTGGAGGATAAAAATCCACTTCGAGTACTTACCCCCAGCAATTGATGAGTCAATATGTAGGTCATAGGGTTGCAATCAGAAATCATGGTCACAGTGCGCAACAGAATATAGTGATGGAAACATTGAATAGCTTGAACAATAGCCAACGCTTACTTCTTGAAATGTGCATAACACATCTTTGTATCGAGAATATTGTGACTTAGATAGTAAATAACATGCTCGTCACCATCATTGTCGTCTTATACCAAAACCATGGAAATCGTGCTAAATGCGGCAACCAAATAGTGGGAGTAATGACAATGATAATTTGGAGGACACAACAGAGGAGCATTAAATAGCAACATCTTCAGTGCATCGAAGGAATTTTGGGTGATCTCATCCCAAAGGAACGGGATGCCTTGCTTCAGTAATCCCGTAAATCCTTTGGCTACTTCATCATAGTTAGGTCTAAAACGACGTAGGAATTTATATTTCCTCTGCAGACTCTGCAGTTGATGTAAGGAGGAAGGAGAGGGGAGATTAATGATGGCTTAAACCTTGAGGGGATTAAGACAAATTCCGTCTTTAGAAATGATAAACCCTAAGAGTCTACTGGAGTCAACACATAAGACACACTTATGTGGATTAAGTCGAATGTTATAGCAACGACAATGAAGAAAAATTTGATGGAGGTGATCAAGATGGTCGTTACGCTTAGCCGAATGAGCCGGAAGGTCATCCAAGTAAGGTTGAACAATGCACTTGATATCATGGAAAGCATATGAAATTACTTGCTGAAATGTTTCTCCAACATTTTTAAGACCGAAAGGGAGATTTTTATAGGTGAAAGTACCCCAAGGACAGATAAATGCGGTCTTTTGTTGATCAGCTGGAAAAATGTTAATCTGGTTGTACCCAAAAAACCTATCCATAAGGGAAAAGATCTCACTCCCAGCACAGTCATCAATGATTTGATCAATAAAAGGAGTGGGATAATTCTCCTTAGGGAAAGCACTGTCGATGTCACAGTAGTTGACACAGACCTAAATAGTACCCTGTTTCTTATCCACAGGAAAAATATTGGAAACCCATTTTGTCAAGGGAATTGGATAGATAAAGCCATCTCGAAGAAGTTTTTCAACTTCACCTTTGATAGTAGTTACATTTCTAGGGTGCACAGGACGAAGATGCTGGCGAACAGGCTTCACACTAGGATAAGTAGGAATCTCATGCACCACTATACTTGGATCGATGCCAGGCATTTCTTCGTAAGAGCACGTGAAAACGTCACGAAACTCATGGAAGAGACTAGTATAGACCTCGATCTCATTGGGAGAACAGGTCAATCCAATATATATGTTCTCGATAACCCCCGATTTAACGGAGATGTCGATAGGCATCGTTTATGTGATGTTTCTCAAGTTACCTTCCACAAAGACTTTGTGTGTCAGGATGGGCGTTTGAAGTGGAGGAGAAGGAACTTGAGAAGCGAACCTCTCGAGACAAGTAGATATGGCCCCAAGGCTAGGCATGAACGAGGAACAATGATGACTATCATCCCAAGGAGGATCCTCAAGAGACATAGTTTCCACGATGGCCTCATCAGAGGGAAATATCTCTCTTAAGGGATTGGGTGAATCCGAATCGCCGAGCTAAGGGAATTGAGAATAAGTGTTAAGAGACATACTCAAAGGAGCATGATCAGGAGGTGGAGGATCCGAGGTTGAAATAAGTTCACAATAATTGATCTCGATCAGACTCAACGACATCGAATCTTCAAAGGAATCAATCTTCTCAGGTGAAGGGATGATCCTTAGATCAAAAGATTTGGAGATCATATTAACCTAAACAATGTTGGGTGGAGGAAGAGGAAAAATACCCATGAGGGTGGGATCTTTGAAAATACTTGGCCCTATGCTCTCATAAGGTGTAGGAATTTGATATACGTATGGAACATTGCTCTCGGAAGATGAAGAAGTGAAAAAAGACAACTGATTGACCGTAATAATATTTCCTTCAGGCGAAAATCAAAAAACATGAAAGGGAGTGGATAGAATGCACATCATGGCATGAGTTCAACTGCAATGGAGGAGAATATTGTAATTGAGCTTGGCATCAACTACTTTAACCTTGACGTTAACTATTTTCCCTTCTAAATTAATCAGTAAACTAGCGAGAACACTAAGAGTTTTAGATACCCTTCCATCAAACGCTTCTAGAGAATTTGGAGATGAAATGAGAGATAGAGAATTGATGGCTTTCCAGTAGGAAGATGACATGACGCACATAGATGCACCCTCGTCCATGACCTCTCAATGGATATTCAGTCCATTAATCCCAACTTGGATGATCAGTGCAAGCTGGTGAGGGAGACACGGGACGAAATTCTCCAAATCGAAAGTGATAAGGCTCGAATCAGCGGGATCAACCCCACCAATGGCAGATAACAAAGCCTTCCATTGAGATGGAAAACTCTAAATACTTCTAATGAAGACATGGCGCCAGATGACGCCTGAGCCAAATACTCAACAATACTGTAATGCTGAGTAGCACGGGCATTAGGATTGTAAGAAGAATTACGGAGTACACCTTTGGAAGGTGGTCGTACAATGGGCTCAGTACTGTCCCTTTCAATCTAAAGAGGGCTAGAAGAAGGTGGAGGAGGAAAACCATCAGTGATCTCTTTCCCTGCTTCCTAATGCAGTTCGGTATAATCTTTCGATCGGGTAGCAATAGAAACGAATGCAAGACTGTTCATCATGAAAACCTGTGAGCCAACTGGGGCAGAGGACTGAGGTTGCTCTACCAACTAGGTCTGCTGTGATGAAAATAGTTCTTTGAGAACAACTGGAGTGACTTGGGTGCCTTTGAGCAATCAACTCACTTCGGCCCATTAGGGACAGTCCTTGGTGTAGTTCTCTTTGTCACAAATCAAACAAGGGTACTTTGGTTTATGTTGCGAACCATCATCAACACGATATTTCTGAGAATTCTATTTCAGGGTATCGACTTTGGCCTTACCTTTACCCTTCTTTCTACCCTTGGAATTTTTATCCACCGGATTGGCCTGGAAGACATTCACTTCCACGGTTTTACCAGAATTCGAGATCGGATAAGAAGTAGTATCATTGGAAGGAGTATATTTTTGCTTCCTAGGATTTGAAGGAGAAGACTTCTGAGAAGTCTGAGACACATAACTGATGATACTGTCGACGAATGGCGTTTCTGGTGCTTTGGAAGTTCTAGGTCGAGGGGCATCAGGCAAGAGTTCGTATAATGTGCCAGACTGAGAGTACACGAGATCAAGGTACTGGACACGAGCAATGGCTTGTTCCTCAGTAATGCATGCCCAAATAGAAATGTCCTTATCACTCGGAGCAACGAAGGAGGTAGTGAACCAATCAGTTAGAAGTTGATCAGGAATGTCAAACTTGATTAGACAATGATGTCGCCTCCATTCATGAATATGATCAGAGATATGGGTAGCGTGATCTTGCTTCAAGGATGTGAGGATTTATGTCCCAGTTTCATATCAGACTGGTAACTAAAATTGCGTGAGAAATTCCATGGCTAAAGAGTTGAAATATTGGAAGATGCTATGGGAAAGTTCGATGTACCACTTGGAAACGACACTAGTGAGAGTCCGTTGGAAAAGAAATAGTCAAATAAAATTGTCAACCCAAGAGTTAGAGGAACACAAAAGATGGTATGTCATAACATGCGCTTGGGGGTCTTCTCCAGACTTGCCCTAAAATTTGGGACAATCGCCAATAATTTTATTTGGAACTGGAGGCCAATACAGGTTATGAAGGATAGGATCGTTCGTCAACTTTGACACATTAGGCAGTTCCAACGTAACAAGGAAAGATAATTGAGTATTGAAAGGTATTGTAGGTCGTTGATAAAGACCAACATTTGGATTCCACCGAGGTTGAGAGAAATTCTTCCCCCATATGTTTTGTCTCGGAGGATTCTGTCCATAGGGATTATAAGCCTGAAATTTCTATCCATACATGGGCTGAGGACCAAGATATTGATTTTGAGCATACCACTAAGGTCCTTGTTGAGAAACATATGGATTTTGTTTCAGAATGAAAGTAGTGCCTTGAGGTGCATTATACAACACCTGAGTTTGACCTGGTGGAAGATACGCAGTGCCTTGAGGAGCACTATATACCATCTGGGGTTGACCTTGAGGGATGTAAGAAACACCTTGGGGCACACTATATACGACCTGAGATTGACTTTGAGGAAGGTACGTGGTGCCTTGAGGCTGAACGGGTTGCCCCTGGGGTGCAGATTGACCCAGATACTTAATTTGGACAGGTTGTCCCTGTGGAGTAGGTTGGCCTGGATACTGAGGGCCACTAGGTTGCCCTTGTGGAAAAGGTTGGCCTGATGGTTAGGATGGTCTAGGTTTCCCCTGAAGACTAGGTTGACTCGACATAGGACCATAGGGTTGTCATTGTTGTACAAAAGTTTGGCCTTGCTGAACATAAGGTGGATGCTGTTGCACAAAAGGTTGTCCCTATTGTGGATAGATTTGGCCCCCAGGAACATAAGATGCACCCTGTTGAACATGAGATTGGCCAGCAAAACCGAAGGGTTTTCCTTGTTGGGCTGAAGGTTGTCCCTCAAAGGGTTGTCCTTTCAGACCATAAGATTGTCCCTGTGAACCGAAGGGTTGTCCCTGCTGGATCGAAGGTTGTCCCCGTAAGGGTTGTCCTTGCAAGCCAAAGGGTTGTCCCTGTTGGTATGTGAACTGATTGGGATCAATAGGAGGAAAATAGACAGGATTATCGTACGTGTTGTAATGATGTGTAGGATTACCAGAAGTTTCTAACTGCTGAGAACCCTGAGGGGTAGAACTCTGATATTGAGGACTCTAAGAGGAAGAATACTATTGCTGAATTGCCAACAGATAATCATCAAATGTATAACCGCTAGGAATAGAAGTAGAAACCATAGGGTCACTACTAGCAGGTGGGATTCCTACAACGTGAGGTTGTGATCCACTCATGGCGGGCCTAACAGGTAGTGTGGGATTGATAAAAATAGACCTACGAACAACATAGGACCTTGATGACGATGGAGTCATACTAATAGCCGGTGCAGATGAGGCCACACAAACAGTGGGTCAGACAGGAATGGAGGTTACAATCATCGATGTCATAGGAGTCGAGGGTGATGCCCTCGATACTGAGACAAATGAGCTCATGGAGGGAGTTGACGTATCGGAACGTATTGGATTCTAATACAACTATGCAACGCCAGAAATAATCTGACCCAAAGTACGATAACCACGTGGGAGAGACATCGGTTATATGGAAGTTTGACTTGACACATAAGGAAAGTTCTCCAGAGGGAGCTGATGATATTCTGTAGAAACATAAAGCTCTTCACTACTAATGGGACTCGAATAATCCATGTTGGATGAAGGCACTTGATCGTCGAAAAGACGACGCACGGTAGCAAGTAAAGTAGTAGCTAATAAAGATGGTTCTGAAGTAAGAGGAGGGAATTCTTCCTCTTTTCCAAAACAAAAAAAGTGTCCTGCAGTTTCCAATTGATATCAAATGGCTCTTCTAGAGGGGATCGGGTAGCAAGAGGTAAGATACTTGGAAGGATAGACTGCCAAAAATCGATAGACCTAGTGGGTTGAGATGCTTCCGAAGAAACTTCAGGAGAAGGATCAATGCTAGAAGGTAATGAAGAGGACGACGAAACTGGTGGTTCCACCACTGTGACTATGTTTCAAAACAAAAAGGAAACGAGATAGCCTATTCGAGGCTTCAAGATCAAACACTAAGGAGCTACCAAAAACAAGCCAAGAAAATATCTTTAACGGGCATGTGATCATAGGAAATTAATTTTATGACACTAAAACGAAACCTTGATGTTTCATGTCTTAAGAGTTGAGAAACAGGAAAAAGATGACTCTAGTCACTTTTAGATTCAACGAGCGTGAAAGGACAAGTGCTCGATGATATTTTATATTTTAAAGAGTCATGAAAAGACAAAAATGACTACTTAGGTAATCTAAGCAAGATGGTGTACCAAGTTTCCGTGAACTGCAATATACAACTTGGTGATCAAATGAAAGAGAAATGACCAAAGACTTGATGCGCATGCATGAAATCTCCCCGAATGCTGTGTTCAGTGTATCACGGTTACAGGGCGGAAAACTCAGCTTCCTATGGATAAAGGATTGAAACCTATGAGGGTCTCCCTTTATATACTTGACGGCACAATGAGCACAAGTTCGTGCTAGCACTATCTAATGCCAGATGCCGAATGACAGCTACTAGGTTTAATGACGCCGGAGCATGTCACTAGCCTAGACCTCTAAAATATGCGTGTTAGGTTTCAATGCTTCTAGTAGGTTGATTGAATTCATTTTAAGGTTGATATTGAATTAATGTTGCGATTTCAAGGCCTTACCGAATGTGATCTAGAATTCTTAATGCAAAATACATGCAAAAGAAAATCATTTCCATTCAATGAATGCTAGCTAAGATAAGGATATGAATCTATGACAAAGCAACAATCAATTGAAGCATAAGAAGAATTTCACTAATGCATCTAATACAAACAAAGCAGAAAATGAAAAGCTCTTTACTAGTTCGCTAATAGCTACTAATGTAAAATAATTTATTCATTTTCAATTTAAGCGAAAGAATGCAAATTTTGTCTTTTTAGATGAATGAGAGACACAATGCACTGCTACACTAAAAAGAAAAATGAACACTAGTTTTGAGCACTTGGAATGTAATGATCTAAAACAGAGAGACCAATGCAATACAAACATGAAACACACTCAAAACAGAGATGCACTCTTCCAAGCAAACAAAGGTCTTTCAAACCGATTCAACGAGCAATGCCATCTATGCTCAAAGTGACGAATGGAGAGCCAAATGAAAACAAAGGTGATCATTCAACAAACCAAAGACATGAAGAACTAAAAGAAAGACTGAAATAATCAGTCAGCGAATTGAAATGACAAAGATCAATGTGACTCGAACTCAACTCAGAAGGCTCAGTGAGGAGAGAGCCGAACAAATGGCACAAAGCACCTAGAAACCCTAGGGGAAAAAACTCCACTAATAAGATAATGGACAAAAAACTAAGAAGAACGAGACTACAAAGGAAAAAAAATCTCAGTAAACCAATTGGAAGGGGAAAAACCAATCCAAAGATAATAAACGCTTAAAAAACTTGAAAAAGAGGCCAAAATTCATTCCTACAGGATTCAACGCAACTGTTTAGCTCTAATCTGCACTAAACAATGGTTGGTGCACTTGTTATAAAAGAGACATGTGCCAATCAACACGACTGTTCAAAGAAAATCAATGCCAAGCTAGAAAACCATGGGAAAAAATAAAAAACACTGAGCAGAGGTCAGACTTGACCCTCTGGGACTGAACATGATGGTTGAAAATAGTGAGACAGGTCAAACAAAGTAGAAAAAATGATGAAATGACCAAATTCAACTCGACAAGAAAAACGCTAGACGAACAACGAGATATGACAAACACACACTGATCCCTAGTGGAGTCACCAAATTGTTGTGTAGGTAAATCCCCTCTGTGGGCAAAAGTGATCCCTCTAGCCCTAGGGTGGGTATAGCAGCAAGAGGACATGCTAATGCGTCGATTCCTAGTTTATGAATGAAACCGAGTCGGGATAGATGTCCTACCTTTGTTCCAACGTAGTTGTCATAGATGTGGCAATGGTCTCCTGATCTTCGTCGTTAAACGTTACGGTCCTTCAGCAGTGGTACTCAGGTGTCTGCATAAGGATCAGAGAATGATAGCAGCATACGAAACAATACTTGCATTCATAACTATTTAATTGGTCATGGAGAACTAAAATTATTGCACAAGATTAATCATATCAAACACAAAACGAGAACCAAAACATTATTCATGTATTAATAAGAAGAGAGAAAAAGTTTACAACAAAAAGAGCCTTGACGTTCCAGCCTCCTTCAATGGGTCCAGTCAAAATGCATCTCAAGCATTCGTCGGGGAGTTGGACTTAGTGAGGGAATAAGCCTAGACTCTCTCTCGACAATGGGTCTCTATTTGCTCTATCTCACACTAGCTATATCCAGACTATTAAGCTATGCAACCATTTCCACTAGCTACAACTATGTGAGAGAGATGTATTTATAGGAGAGGAGGAGGAGGTTGGGGTCCCTCATATGGTGGAAGGGAGGCCTTATCCTTTGGGAGGTTGCTCAAATGTAGGAAGCAAGAGGCCAAAGGAAGGTGTTCGACGTATTCAGTTGAACAAACCATGTTGACTCCTCTCAAGAAGTGGTTGGGAATGGAAACTTCGCTTCTATTTTAAAAAAACTTTCCAAAAACAGCCCGGTGCGGGTAGTACACTGCGACAGAGTGCCAATGGGCATGAGGCCCAATGCTAATTTCTCTATGGGCGCGAGGCCATAACTTCTTGCTAGCACCGACCCAAAATCATATGTTTTTGAGAGCTTGCTCCAAGAACAGTCAACAGAGGAAATGTTCTTCTCATGGCCAGTGATGCAATGAAACTTTTTGCAAGGCATGAAAATACACAAAAGTCACAGAAATGGTCCTCCAATTTTTGGGATGGAGATTGTAGGGATAGTGACAAAATGCTGTGTAATAGTAAGGCAGAGAAAGTGGTGAGAAAAGATGAGGGTGAGTTATGGCACAAGAGATTGGGAAATCTACACCACAGAGCTTTGAAGGTTATGCAATAGAATTCTATGGGGCTTCCAAATGGTACTCTTGCAAAGTTAGACACATGCAAGGGATGTACCATGGGGAAGTGTGAGAAAGCCATGTAATTGTCCCTTGTGAGGGAACTTGATTTGTATGCAGATGAGGAACTCTTGGTTCTTAAGGATGAACCTTAAGATTTGGAGCAGCCACATGAGGAGGATCATGGAGTGGCAGAAACCACTCAAGCAGAGACCTCGAGGAGTGGAAAATTTCGAGCCAGAAGGGCAGAGGGAGTACATGTAGCTATACCTCCAGGTGTGAGGTGGGGCGATGTACAAAATTGATCCCAATAAGAAATTGGGCAGGATTCATTGAGATGGTGTGTCTCATGGATTGAACCTTTCTACAAGGAGCCCACAATACATTAGTAGCAGGAATAATCAGTTAGGTTGATGCATTGAGATGTCAGGAAGACAACAATCAGAGTGACAGGTGTCGGATATTGGAGCGCAGATTAGAGTTGGAAGCAGTGTAGAGTGCATGGATGCAGATGTCTACAGTGTAGAGAGTCCAGTAGACATGTGCAGTATCTAGCAGTAGTTAGAAGACTCTGATGCTAGATGCATTATAATGATTCAGTTGTTTGGAGGCTATTCAGTTTTAGAAGTGTTGCATGTTCAAGAAACACTAGATAAGTGTTGCATGAAAAGGTTTCGTGTGCGAGAAACACTAGAGAAGTGTTGCATGTGCGAGAAACACTAGATAAGTGTTGCATGTCACATGCAAAGACATTCCTTTCTTATTGAGAGGGAGTGTTGAAGTTTGCAACAAGAAATAGTGAAATTGGCATCCAGAAACAACATGACAACACCTACACTAGTGTGGGACCGTAGGTCATGTCGTGATGGGTCCTAGCGTTACATTAGTGTAAAATTCAATTTATTTAATAATCTGGATGTGTCTAATTTAATTATCTCTTAATTAAATTGGACAATAAATTGTAATCTTATCTCATAATCACTTATAATAGTTAACTGAGTATGATAGAATTAGTTAGGTCATGAATTTTGAGTTGAGGGTGGTTGGTGAGGCATGTAGAGTGATTCTATTAGTTTATTGTGTCCAAGTTGTAGTTAGTGCATTAGTTTAATGCATGAGAAATAAGTTAACTTAGTTAAGTGAGTTAAAGTCAGTTGAAATAGTTTTAACTGTTTGTTGCACTAGTGAGAGATCAAGTGAATTAAATATTATTTAATTCACAATCAGTGATCTGTCATGCAACTGATGATTTAATATTAACATCTATATGCATGTCAGTTCCAGTGGAGACTGTTATGCCGAATTATGAATTACGGATAAAGCACATTCCCTAAATGTGTTGTTATGCATTTAGAACAACAGATCAAAGACTTTACAGACAGTTTCTCTAAGAGTAAATAAACATACAAAAATATAGAGGAACTTACTTGTGATCCAAATGCTTCTTATTCTCCTTCTATCGTTCTTGTTGTAGCTTCCAATCTAACTTAGATCGCCAAACTAGTTCCTGCAACTATGAACACTAAAAAACAAAGAGATTTAAATATAAATATGTCTATTGATCTTAATTAGTTAAATCGATTAAACATGAAACATATATATCAATTAAGAATCCATAATATGAAAAGTAGAAACATAAACATATACATATATGGGAAAATGAGAAGAAATATTTATTAATGGATAAAATGGGGAGGTTACAACCATCGATCGATTTGATGTCACCGACTCCAGCATTCATCCCAGCCTCATCATAATAAACACCTCACTAGCAGCATATCACTCTTATCACACACCCAATTGAGAATCCAACATCATTTCTTTACCAAATTTCTTCCTTCCCTAGCACTAGGATCTGTGCTCAATTTATAGGGCAACTGATGGTAGTTTCTCAATCAATGAATTTATAATAATAGGCAAGACATGTTCCCAATCTCAAAGGTGTTAGATGGACACATGGATTCGAAGTTTGACATATATGGACTCTTCTAGAAGGCACTGTCCATGTGGAGATTTTGGAACAATGAGAATTTCGCTCCCATTTGAACAACACACTCTTGAATTTCGGGAAGTGCTTTGCAAATCACCCTTGAATGGAGGTAGCTGCATATGAAAAGTAGTTAGTCCCTTGAGAGGCTATGTTGGTGAGCTCATAAGTGATATAAAATATACTTCAACCATTGGAAGCCTTGCAATAGAAGTCATGAACAGTTTGCTCTTATCTTAGGGCATGTAACAACTGAAATGATAGGGGATGATAGACCCTATTTCACTGGTCCTGGGGATGATGTCCAGTTTGACCAGGTCATTAGGAATGATGCCCAAATTAACCTATAATAGCTACCCCTAAAGCATGAAGTCATAATAATAAAAATATTTTTTGAATGTGATGCTTTACGATGAGATGGGTTGGAACTGAAGCCGAGTGCTGACCTACATCAATCTTACAATACATTAGATCATGACATATCCTCTTGATCATGAATTTATGAGGGAAGGCATTCCCATGCTCAACACATAAACTATCTAATAACATGTACATAGTGCATAAAGTCATCTACATTGGAATTTTTCCCAATACATACATGCCTACAGATATAGGCCCATGTTTGGACGACGATCTGTATGTAAGGTCACCATACAAATGACGTGCACAAAAATCCTGAAATCGCATCTCGGATGGCTGAAACTAGATCCAGGGTCTTCTTATCTCGTTCACTCGATTGTTTGGGTACAAGTCTAGCTATGAAAATATATGATTTGCAGATGAACATGGTAAGACATCGTTTGATTATCAGCCAATGATGTGAGCTGTTAAAAAACACGAGAGAACCGCCATTGATGTTAATGGCTCTCAAGGTACTGAAATACATTTCGTAAGGTGTGAATAGATGATTTGATGTTGAATGCCAAAAAAAATGTTTCGTTCAAAAGTCCAGAAGCAAGGATCTTGTCGATGCTATAACAAGCCTCATGGTATTGGAAGAGGATGTTTCTAAGTAAACTTCCTGGATGATGATTTGACGTTGACATGAAGCCACTTTATTGCGAAATGAGAGTTACTAATTTCAGAGACAAAATGTGACTTGATATAGAAATGTTTAGGGATGACTGTCATGAGAATGAAGGTTTATGAGTATTGCAGAAGGATGAGTATTCTCTGGATGACTTTTCTTGAACATATCAGCGATACTAAGATGAGTTGGCAGCATTGACCCAAAACCGAAGTGAAGGTATGATGAACCATGGGTATGAATTAACCATCAAGAAGATTACCCAACCCAAATAATCACGATGATGGAGTGAAGTGTCATGTTCAAGAGCGACATGCTAACGTAAAAGTTCTATTCACTTTCCCAAATTTTCTCTGGTCATTTGTCGACTAGTACCTCTTTATTTTTTGACAAGCTTGAGGAGGATAACATATGCTTGATCTATAATTCAACCCTTCAGGCGAATAATATATCTCTATTTAATAATTTAACTAGTCTAGCGATGAATGAAACTCGATTCTTTCCATGATCGACAAGCCCATTACTATTTTATGTTTTAATGAGCCTAATGACAGTGACAACCCAGTCCTTTTTCATATTTAGAGAGTTTGAAAAAGAGGATGAAAGAAAAATCCATAGGTATTTTTTCGTAAAGTTGTCACTCATATCCAAAAAAGTTTAAAATAATATCTGAGAGAACCTCCTAGCTATGTTCAACTAAGGCATTCCTTTTTCGTAAATAATCTATCTCGGTCCGAAAAAGGGTTAAACTTATATTGAGCAGATATCAATTCATTTAATTTTACAAGCTCAAAAAGAGAAGTGCTCGACAATATTTTCACATTATCGGAGTCTGAAAAGAGCTAAAAGAAGACTCCAGGGGTTCCTTTCTCGCTATTATCGAAGCTCGAAAAAGAGATAAAAGTACGATTCAAGTCCTTTTTCATTTTTATCAAAGCTCGAAAAATAAGGATAAAAGTATGCTTTGTGGTCAAATAATTCTTGAAATAAATGTGCACAACTAATCTACTCATTAGTTGCAAACCTGTTCAGAACAACATCAAATGGATTAAAAATATTTGTTACATGATAAAAATTTAATAAAACCATAGTCACATGAATAAATATGATTTGCAAATAATCAAATGAATAATTAAAAGAGTTTTACTATTCTTTTTTACCATTTGAAAGTTACCATTTTCATTTTGGAGCTTTGAACCTGTTTTTTCCCTTGAACTTCAGCTGTTGATTGCGATCGATTATGTGGATGGTTTTCATCACTGTTTGATCCAAGTTGATGCCATAAACCCCATCTTTCTTTCAGTAGTCATTTCATTTCATTTCATTGAAAATTTTTAGGGATTTGGGCCCCTTAGGATAAATTATTTTTCAAAAGAGGGCAACTCACCCTTGGGCATCGAAAACTGCATTGTAATGCACTCAAAATGAAGCCTAGGTGCATATGAAATGCACTGTATATTGACCAAGACTGCGTTGGGCACAACTAACATTTTTTATTCTTGCATTGTACCCAAATTTTACCTAATTATTTGCATGAAAATGAGTCTAATGAGTCTTATGGTTATGTTTCAGGGATTCATCGGACCAGAATGACAATTAATTGGAGAGAAAGAGAGCATGAAGAACAAAATATGATTGCCCTTAATGATCCGGGTACTGTAAGAGCCCTAAGATATTGTGGGTTATTAAAGTACTTCTGCTTATCCTGTATGAGGCAAAAAATAGAACTTTTGGAGTTCCTTGTTCGTGCATGGGGATCCGAAAATTGAGGCATTTCACATTAGGAACAAAGTGGTTCCTATTATAGTTGAGGACATATATTTTCTGACAGGATTGTCCAGGAGAGGCTTACCCATTTCTCTCTCAGGGTCTGCTCTTGGAGGAGAGACGGTAAGAGACTATATTTTTCAGTATTGCTATCCAGGGGCAGAGCCAAGCAAGGATGGGAAAATAAACATCCGAAAAATTCGTGATTTTCCATTGAGAACCATCTATTTATGATCACAAATATAGTTGGTATCGTTACACTACATTTAGCTAACATATCTTATATGAAATATGTGCTAGAGTGCATGGAACCAACAATTTTCAACTAGTCTGAAGCTGTACTCTCTCAAATAAAAGAATAAATGAGCAAGGAAAAGGGAGGAAAGAAGAAAAAATTTAGTTATGGTTCGATCCTAATTTATTTTGTCTTAAAATGGATTCCACTGATGTAGCCTCATCATGTGACGCTGGGTGTGTCTAACCCTAGATATCCAAGGATGCAGAGATGGGCATAACTGATGGCTAGACATGTAGGCAAATCATCCATCGTCTTCTTGACTGCATTATTCACCTGGTTCAGGCGACAGGTTATTTCCATCGATGAGTATGCATATGCAAGCATAGATTTCCAAGGAGATCTGGACTTAGCTTTACCAGAAGGTGCTCAGTGGGGTGCAATCGGTAAGAATTTTTTGACCATGTTTTTTTATTTTTCTAATGTTTATACATGTTTTTGTATTTTTTTGTTTTCCCAAGACTAAAATAATTTTTTAATGTAATGCAGATGTGGGTCAAGTTCAACTAGTGGAGGAACAAGAGCAGGGAGCGAATGAGCCAGCATAGAGGGATATCAGGAGAGCAGTCCTTCAAGATTTAGACATGGCTGAGACTCTTACTGAGCTTCGACAACACATAGAGGGGTTGACCTTTGGGATTCCAGATTTCCGGATCGAAGAGTTACCCATGCGACTACAATGCCATACTATTGGCATTCCTAACTGTTGGATGCAGTTACTACGTAGGATAGCTAGATTGATAGCATGTTACCATGAGCATCACTAGTTTACTTTTGACATGTTGCATACATTTTGAGTTTAGATGACCAATGTGTCTTGGGCAGAAATATTTGTAAAAACCTGTTGATTTTAGTGTTTTACTATGTTTATTGCGCAATCCTATTCAATTATGTGAATGTATATTTACATGTGTTGCAAATGTCCGTTTATAACATAATTCACTAAAGAATCAGTCAATGTGTTCAAGTTTCTGGAAATGTGTTGATATTGAATAAAATAAAAATGTCTTTCCAAAAGTCAAACTCTTAGGAACATATGATGTGGTGTTGGATTTCTAACAGTATAAACACTATTAAGTTGTAATACCACAAGTTGTGAGTCTAACCTTATGATGATGCGGTAAATACTAAATGAAATGGCATCAGAGTGAAGTTTGACCAACACACTATACTCAACGATATTTTTTGTCGGTCTACTGATACAAATCCATTTAAAACTCACTAACTCTCCGTTTGGAGTGAAAATGGATCACGTTGCAAAGGATAGATTCTTCATACTACGACTAGCACCATTAGCATACCCAAAAATGGTTCCAAAAATTCAAACATCTACGATGAAATGTAAATTGGATTACTAATGTCAAGAAAAATCTAAAAAACAAACAAGATAGTGAATGAAAATCAACAACATATATATACAATATAATACCAAAATTACTATGCTCATGATTAATCATAGTAACGTTTCAAATACAACCCATTTCAGGGCTACGCGAACGAAATTCCATTGTAATCCACTAACTCGTAGGCACCCTTAGCAAGAACTCTTTTGAAAATATAGGGGCCATGCCATAATGGCTCAAATTTACCTGTACCTATTACATCAGCTTCCTGATCATAAAGAAGGACCAAGTCGCCCTCTGAGAAAATGTGAGGCTGGACATGCTTGTCGTATTGCGCCTTTATACGTATCTTATGTGCTTCGTTGGCCAATTGGGCTTCATGACGTGTTTCATCAAGATGGATGAGGTTAAAAATACATGTTTCTTCATATGAGGTGTCAGGTAACAAGTTGATTGTGAGTTTTAATGATGGTATTTCACATTGGATTGAAAAGATAGCTTCCAGACCATACACCAATGAAAAGGGGTAAATCTGGTTGCATTTCTCACCAAGGTTCGATATGCCCATAAGGCCGAGTACAGGATCAAATGCCAGTTTCATTTATGAACTCCTATCATTCATTGAAGCATTAGTTTAAGAATTTTGTTAATAGATTCAACTTGTCCATTTGATTGTGGATAATAAGGAGTAGAACTATCATGCGACAGTCCTAACTTGGAAGTTAATTTAGTCATCATGTGATTGCATAAATTCTTACCATGATATGTGACTATAGCCTGTGGGACCCCAAACCGTGCAATGACATGATTAAAGAAAAAAATGTAGTTGTTTGTCCTATGTTGTTGAATGTAGGCATCGCTTCGGCCCACATGGTAAAGTAGTCTTCTGCGATAATAATATAACCATGCTCTTCAGACGAACGAGGATTATATGTCATGAAGTCAATGCCCCATTTCAAAAATGGTCCTACAAAGACAACATGATTCATTGGCGATGGCGGTTTACGGATTTTATGATCAAATATCTGGCACGCATGACAACTTCTGAACCATGGATGCAGTCACGAAATATGGTAGGCCAAAAGTAACCAGCTTGGAGTATCTTTAGCGCGGTAGCATATCCAAATAGGTGTCCACCAAAATCCCCAGCATTACAATCATTTAAAACCTTTTCGGCCTCCTCATGAGTGAGGCACCTTATTAAAATTGTATCAACACGATGATAAAGTGTATCGCTGACGATCAGATAATCTTTGGCTTGGCATCGAATACGTCGTTGGTCTGAGTGAGAGGTATCAGGTTGAAAAGTTTGGGTCTAGAGATAAACGATAAAATCCCCACACTAAGGATTAGATGATCTGATAAAAAACAGAGACTCATCAGGAATAGATGGTTCTGACGTAGTAGAAATACTATAAGAGGGAAGGTCATAGAGAAGCTCATCCAAAACTAAAGACTTCTTTGACTTGGATTTGATGAATTCCAAATCAAATTCCTGCAAAATGACAATCCATTTTGAATACTTGACCCCCAGCAATTGACATGATAAAATATAATTCATTGGGTTGCAATCCGAAATGATAATGTTCTTCTGGAACAGGATATAGTGGCAAAATATTTGGACAACTTGAACAACCTCCAAGGCAAGATTTTCTACATACGAATACTTTACTTCTATATCATTGAGATTACGACTCAAATATTAGATCGAATGTTCTATCCCATTTTCTACTTGGACCAATACCATAGCAATGGCCGTATCAATCGTGACATTATATAAGAAATAATCACTCTGATAATTGGGGGGATACATTAATGAAGCTTGGACAAGTGTATCTTGACATCATCAAAAGAAGCTTGTGAAACTTGGTCCCAATGGAAGGGAATCCCCTTTTTCAAGAGCCGAGTAAATCCTTTAGCCATTTCAGTGTAGTTGGATATGAACCTCCTTAGGAAGTTAGCCTTTCCATAAATTTTATGTAACTGAAGAAAATTTGATGGCGCATGAAAATTAAGAATGGCTTGGACCTTTAATGGGTATATTCGAATTCCTTCTTGTGAGATGAAATATCCAAGAAAATGAATAGAACCAACACAAAACACACATTTATGTGGATTGAGGCGTATTTTGAAGTGCATGCAGCGTGAAAAGATAGCTCTTAAATGAATTGGGTGATCAATCCAATTTCGTGAATGCGCGAGTAAATCGTCTAGATAAGGTTGAAGAATGTGCTTGATGTCATTGGAAGCATAATCCATTGCTCTTTGAAAAGTTGCCCCAGCATTCTTTAAACCAAACGGGAGTTTCCAGTAAGTGAATGTGCCCCAGGGATAGATGAATTTTGTCTTATATTGGTCCTCTGGGCAGATATTGATTTGATTGCAGCTGGAATTTCCATCCATGAACGAAAATTTTTCGCATCCAGCACAATCATCAATAATCTGGTTGATAAATGGTGTAGGATAGTTGTTTTTTGGACAAGTAAGTTTGACATCCTGATAATCAACACACACTCTGATGGTTCCTTGTTTTTCATGACAGGAATGATTTTGGAAACCCACTCGGTTAGTGAAATAGGGTAAATGAAACTAGCATGCAAAAGTTTTTCAACTTCTGCTTTAATGGAAACGACCTTCTTCGAATGAACATGACGAAGGCATTGATGTATCGACTTGACATCAAGGTACATATTAATAGTGTGTTCAATGATACTAGTATCTATGCCTGGAATTTCCCTGTAAGACCAAGCAAATACATCATGAAATTCACGAAAGAGAGAGTGATATGTTTCGAGTTTTGATGGAGAACAAGACACGTCGACATGAATGTTTCCTACAATGCCGGGTTTGGTCGAAATATCTATAGAAATGGTTTCTTCAATATTTGACAAATTTCGCTCGGAATTGATTGCATTAATAGGAAAAAAATTCAAAAAGAAATTTTTGATCGATGGGTGATATAGTTCACTAAGATTATCTTCTTCATAATCAGGAAGATGGGAACAATGATGATAATCTTCCCATGGTTCTCGTACCGACACCATGGTTTCCAAAATATTCTCATATGTCAAGAAAGTTGAGGAAAATGGATCAGATGGAGTACCAAAATCTAATGAATGATCAACCCAAACGACCGGTGATGATGATTTCGAATTCGCCGCACAAGCTATATAGATTGATTTCTATGCCAACTCAATAGGGTTGCACGACAAAAACTCATCCAACATAAAAATTTCAAAATCATTCGTACTCTTCCTTAAGCCATATGGAGTGGAAGAGATCATGTAGCAGGTCTCTATACTTGCAATTTCTGCCGACGTTGCAGGTTGTGGTAATGAAATGGTTTCCATGAGAGTGGAATATTGTAATAGTCCTACACCAATGTTATGAAGTGCGAGTTGGGGTGCGTGAAATAATGGAACACTTCGAGTTACCTGGGAACTCGAGGCAAAGAAGGATAGCTGATTGATGACTGTGATAACACCTTTATCTGGAAAGGCAATCATTCTAAAATATGTAGAAACGATCACAATGATAGCATATACCCATGGCCTTCCAAGTAAAATATTGTAGTCAAGGGGTTCGTCAATGACCTCAAATTCAAAATTCATTGTTTTGCCCCTAGTTCAATATGTAGGTTATTGATAATACCACAAGGCTTATATGTACGTCCATCGAAAGCTTTCAACGTTGTTGGCGATTGAGATAGGCGTGGCGAGCCAAGTGATTTCCAACAGTTTAGAGACATAATGTAGGTAGATGCTCCCTCATCAATAATAGTACGATGAAAAATGTGATTGAGAACATTTACCTGGATGGAGAATGCCAATTTTGCTGGTATTTGTGGCACATAGACCGTATGATTAAAGACTACGAGATTAGTACCAGTCGAATCAATTCCACCAATTTCTGACAACAAAGCCTGTTTCTAGGAGGGACAATTTTGTAGCACCTCAAGCGCTGACATAGCTGAAGTGGATTGAGCCAAATCTTCGACTATATTATAATTTTGAGTAGCTTTGGATCAAGGATTAAATGTCGAATTATGAACGACTCCCTTCGGTGGCTTGATTGTCAATTATCAATTATGTAGATGGATTCGTGGTTGAGGTAGTAGGTTGATAAGTAGCTTTACTACCGTAATATTTATTACGCATTGACACCAGAACATCTGTCAATGTCTTTGTGACAGAAAATATAGGCACTTGGGAACTAGAAGCTGGATCTGTAGCAACCAAATTTTTTTTCGGGTTCAGAAACAGACCTGTCAACAAAGCTGACACATGTGAGGTCTTAACCATTTTTGAGACTTCAATGCGGTGAGGAAAATCATGAAAAAAGTGTTCCTCATTACAGATTATGCAAGGGTAATGAGGTTTCTGATTTCCAGATGATTGATTAGATGATCTTTCCTGCGGGTTAGAAGTTTTATTTTTCTTTGATTTCCCTTTTTTCTTACCTCGAGGTTGCTTGTCACTTTTTCCCTTATCAGATGACATGACATGAATTTCATAAGAAGGCGCGGGATCAGATGCAATAGTGTGATGTGTGCTTGCAGTATCGATCATACCATATTTGGAATGAGGGTCCTTTGATGGAGGAGGAAACATAAAATTAGATCTCGGCGCATTAGGAATTTTCTCATAGAGCATGACAGACTGAGTATAAATCAAGTCTAAATATTGGGCACGAGAAATGACCTGCTCTTTAATGATGATGCCACCCTTAGCCACATCCTCAGTTATAGATAGTAACATGGACTTAATGAACCACTCATTAGTCTTCTTAAAATTAGTCAAGAGTTCCATTCCAGTTTCATAACATATGGGTAACTGGAAGTGAGTCAAAAATACAGTAGCTAGGCAAGTGAAATTATCGAAAGAAGCTCTACATAACTCAATGTACCATTTTGCAACCTAACGAGTGAGCCTATGCTAGAAAAGACGTAGTCGAACAGAGCCATAATTCAAGAAGTTAGATGAACACCACAAATGATAAGTCATAATATGAGTCAACGGGTCTTCCCCAGGGTTTCCATTGAACTTAGGAATATCCGAGGGTAATTTATGTAATATTCCCAATTTTAGCCTCAAGCTAAAATGGAATATTATAGTTACACATTTTATTTTTATTTAATAAAATGGGGAAGGAGACACCTTAGCCCATTTTATATGAAGAAATAACACTCCTTGTGTGAAAGGAGGATAAATAAGTAGCTGAAATAAACACCTAATGGTGTGAACATGATGAGGATCATCTTGAGTTGGCCATCTTTGACCAAGTCAACAACACTGCCTTAGAGGGTTGGCTTGCTTGAGAATATAACACAGCTTTTGGAGGGAAAGCATTCAAAAGTGAATGGAAACCATAATTGTGGGGCCTATGGTGAAAGAGAGTTCATTTTATTTATAAGAACGAAGGAGCAACTCATTTTGTTTTATGATTTGATTCAAAAATTTCATGGTGAGGCCAAGGACTTGCACATCCGGGTTTTTTAGCAGGATTACAGTGCTCTTGAGCACTGGGGGTGTTCTTGGGCGGGGATCCCACACCTATTCCTCATGGGAGGAGAGGATTTGAGTTGCATTTCCTCATTCCAGCATTTGGTGAAGCTCACTCCTTCAGTTGCAGCGTTTTCCTGTAGCATGATGGTGCTGTGTAGCTGGGGTAGCAGCAGAGGAACTCACAGAATTCTTCCTTACTTTCCTTTTCAGTGGAGGATGGATTTATTCATTGGAGGAGATATAGAGAGGACTCTTGGATTTGATTTCAGATCTGTGGCGTCAGACCACTTATTCACCAACTCCCACTGCGCAGTCACTTGGAGAAACTGCATTTTCCATGAGGGCAGTTTTGAGGGAGATTCTTGTGCTCATCAGGAGGAGTGCTTTTGAGATTAAGGGGATCAGCCCCTTTTTCCTTGAGGGAATTATCAAAGGAGGGCATCAGAATTTCAAATCAGCCACAACCTCATATTCATTTTGTTTCAGTTGTAGTGACAACTAGTTTGTCACTATTGTATTTTATTCAGCATTTCTAGCAATCTCCCCGAGATTGGATAGAAATCCCATATTGAGCCCATTTTTTTTTCTTGGGCCATTTTCTTTATATTCCTTTAGCTTCTTCTCATTTTTATACATTCATCAGCTGCATCTTACATAGAGACTGTGCATTTATGTTCTTCCAACATTTTGTGTAGCTGCAGCTACTCCGGCATTGTATTGAATATTCATTGGAGGATTGGTTCCCAAGCTTGAGAGTCTTATTCCTCATGATGTTTCTATATAATCATGCTGATATATTAATATTATGATGGCTGTGATATTTACCCTCTCATGATGCATTCAGTTTTTCAGGGTTTCATAATGATGTTTTGCATATTGCTGTAGCTCACTCTTTGAGCATTGTTTTAAAGACCTAGATCGGGGAGATCTGAATAACCCATCTAGTGTTATTTCTTTGATCTCATATTTTGCATAGGAGTTGTATGATGTATGTTATAAGGCATCCCAGTAGTGGTTTGTCTTATTTTTGCAGCAGCTTCCTTATACAACGTCCTCAAGAACACTGTAGCAGAAATTCCCGAAATGGAAATATTGCATATCCATAGACAAAGTCTGTGAAGGGCCAGCTAGCTTCTGGATCTCACACTTCCTTGTGAAGGTGAATAATCCAGTAAATTCCCCAACAGTCAATCTCTGGAATGGACTTGTGGTTTTTCTATAGAAGGAATTCTAGAATATCTTAAGATATTCCCAATGGAGTAGAAAATCCCTCATGTGGGATATTACAGTGGTATCAAAGCATGATCTTGGCTCAGCCTGTGCCCAAGATCCATTGCTATCAGAAGAGGAGCTTCTCTCCAAGGAGAGGAGATTTAAAAGGAGGCAAGGAAAGAAGAATGAAGGAAGAGGAGGTTTTACCTTCTTCTTTTCCAGGATATTATTGAAGATCTTGATGAAAGGGAACTTTGAAGAAATTTTCTGAGAAGGGTTTGTTGATGAGACACATCCTAGCTATTTTCATGAAGGCTGTGGGCATTCAGCCACACATGCAGATCCACAATGCAGTCCCTTGTTCACCTGCATTGCAAGGGAGTAGAGGAAGAAAATGAGGCCATGGGAGGAGCAACACTGCAACTCAAGGTATGGCTCATGATTGTTGGTTTGAGGGTTCCATTTTTCATTGTCATTCAAGTGCAAAAGCATGTGATGCATTCACTAAGGGTTTGATGGAAAAAATTGGTGAAACTCATTGTGTCATAAACACAAACACTTTGCATGCATTGGAAAGAACCAACAACGCTGTCATATTAGGAGGAGATCCATCACCACATGGAGGTGAAAAGGGAGCCAATGCTTCCACTAGAGGAGCCCTTGTGTCTTTGCAAGGAGTTCCAAGTATTTTTCATGTGGGTACCAAGACACAATTCCAGAGCCATATGTAGCATTTGTTGGGGATTGTGAGATGGAGAAATAAGAGCAGAAGGATCAACATGGAGGGATAAAGAGCATTCTCCCTTATATATTTCAGGAAGTTTCTGCACAAAGAAAAGAGATTGCACTGTGCAGAGGAGAGAGGGACAAATCAGTCCACTTATACATGCAGTCTATTTTCAGATCTTGATGTCTCACTTTTGGTGGCTTCCCATCTAAGAGGCCATATGATCTAGAGATGATGAGAGGCATCATGCCATTTGGTTCACTACTCATTGGATTCTGGAGGGGTGGAGACATTAGAGGAATCCATCACAGCGCAGTGAGTTTGGATAAACACAAGGAGGAGGGATACACCCTCTCATTTTTAGTCTCAACCACTCTCATCAGCTATACTGCACAGATAGAGCTTGCTGCATGGATGGGGGATGGCTACTCCATGGATTTGGTGGGAGAGGATACTTCCTTTGAGGGAATAACTCTTTCATGCTTTGGAGTGGATGGAGGCCACTCATGCTTACATTGCCCAGGATCGGGAGATTCTTTGGAGGTGATAGTCTCTCATGGGAGGCTCATTTTCAGAGATCCTTATTTGTATTTGAGCATGATCAGCTACATGATGGCATGGCATCAACTGAGATGATGAATTTGGCATGAGGGGATATCAAGGTAGCAGGCAGCAGCATGATGAATCACCCTATTGCAGAATTCTAGTGCTTCCTATGTGGAGGATTGATCCTGGATGGAGGGCTCAGCTTTGGTTGAGAATTCCCCAAGATCTCGGTGCATGCAAGATTCTTGATGACCAGGAGGATGATGATAGATACATGGCTGATGAAATGGTCATCTATTGTTATGGCAAGATCTTCTTGACTAGAGTTTCTAGTTTCAAGGAGAAATTTTTACATGCAGCACATAACGGCTTCCTAGCTATGCACTTGGTTGCATACTTTGATTGGCTAGAGGATTTCACTTGGAGGGAATTCAGCATGGAACCTATCAACATTGGGAGATGCATAGCCTACTTTATTATGGTGGATAGAACCTCGCAACCACCTACCTACTCACTGAGGGTAGAGGGAAATCTTCAGTTGGGCCATTTCAAGCTCAAGAGTTCAAGTAAAAATTGGAGAAGGTATAATCATTCTATATTTTACTTTCCTTCCTTTTTTGAGTAGCATGATGAGTAAAGAAGAGTTGATCCCTTATTTCATGATGTACAAGGATGTATTTGTATAATTTTGTAGTAGAATAATGGACCATTCTTATGGTGGTTTGTGGAGGAAGCCACATGCTCATTGGTGTGCACCATTGGCACCAATTTATATTTTCATGTTCCTATATTTTGAGATGTGTGTGGCAGAAACAAGTGGCTGGGAAAATCACTTGTTTTGTATATCCTTGATGAAGGTAAGAGGCTCACTGTGTTGGTCCCATGAAAGGAGCAGTGACCCATTCTCTAGTTGTCATGTGACAACTTGTTTTCATGGATATATGCTACCTTGTATTGCTGATGCTTATTTATTCACAAGAAGCACTATTTGGAAAGTGAATTAGATGATTGGGACAACCCTTTGGGAGCACTATTCTCCCAATTACACATGTCTATTTTGCAGGAGATACCATGGGAAAACCATGATTGCCATACTATTACTTTTTTCCTCTTGTGGGGAAAACCACTTGGAGAATTTGTAGAGGCATTTCATGGCTGGATATTTTGATGGGGTAGCTTGGGCCACTCTTGGAGGCCATACCATTTCAGCCCAAGGATAGAGGCAGCCCCATATGGACTATAGAGGGAGGGAAGAGCTCATCATGATAAAGCAGCACAACTCCCCATTCAGCCCCATTACATTACAGAATTGGGGGCAAGATTTCCATTTGGATGATAGCATGGATGAGGAGATCACTAGCAGGACTATAATTTCCCATGCATGTCATCACTCCTACCTTGAGGAGGCCATGGTTCAGCAAGGAGATTTCCACCTACACCTTCTATCTTTCCGTAACGTGCACCATTCCAGTTTGCATACATGGGAGGAGGCATTGGAGGACAGTTTATATTGCAGTATATCTTGAGAAGCGGTGGAGATTGTTGATGAGGGGGCCACAAGAGAAGAAGGGGGAGAAATTTTGTTCTCTCTATGCAGTTGCTTGAGGAAAAGCAACATGTGCGAGGGGAGGACTGTAATATTCCCAATTTTAGCCTCAAGCTAAAATGGAATATTATAGTTACACATTTTATTTTTATTTAATAAAATGGGGAAGGAGACACCTTAGCCCATTTTATATGAATAAATAACACTCCTTTTGTGAAAGGAGGATAAACAGGTAGTTTAAATAAACACCTAGTGGTGTGAACATGATGAGGATCACCTTGAGTTGGCCATATTTGACCAAGTCAACGGCGCTGCCTTAGAGGGTTGGATTGCTTGAGAAGATAACACAGCTTTTGGGGGGAAATCATTCAAAAGTGAATGGAAACCATAATTGTGGGGCCTATGGTGAAAGAGAGTTCATTTTATTTATAAGAATGAAGGAGCAGCTCATTTTGTTTTATGCTTTGATTCAGAAATTTCGTGGCGAGGCCAAGGACTTGCACATCTGGGATGTTTAGCAAGATTGCAGTGCTCTTGAGCACTGGGGGTGTTCCTGGGCAGGGATCCCCCACCTCTTCCTCATGGGAGGAGAGGATTTGAGCTGCAATTCCTCATTTTGGCATTTGGCCAAGCTCACTCCTTCAGTTGCAGCATTTTCTTGTAGCAGGATGGTGCTGTGTAGCTGGGGTAGTAGCAGAGGAACTCATAGAGTTCTTCCTTACTTGCCTTTTCAGTGGAGGGTGGATTTATTAATTGGAGGAGATGTAGAGAGGATTCTCAGAGCTTATTTCAGATCTGTGGCATCAGGCCACTCATTCACCAACTCCCATTGTGCAGTCACTTGGAGAAACTGTGTTTTCCATGAGGGCAGTGTTGAGGGAGATTCTTGTGCTCATCAGGAGGAGTGCTTTTGAGATTAAGGGGATCAAACCATTTTTCCTTGAGGGAATTATCAAATGAGGGCCTCGGCATTTCAGATCAGCCACAACCTCATATTCATTTGGTTTTAGCTGCAGTGAAAACTAGTTTTTCACTATTGTATTTTATCCGACATTTCTACTAATCTCCCCGAGAATGGCTAGAAATCCCATATTGAGCCCATTTTCCTTTATTGGGACATTTTATTTGTATTAATTCAGCTACATGTTATTTTAATACATTCAGTAGCTACATCCCACATAGAGACTGCGTAGTTATGTTCTTCCAACATTCTGTGTGGCTGCAGCTACTCCAGCATTGTATTGTATATTCATTGGAGGATTGGTTCCCAAGCTTGAGGGTCTTATTCCTCATGATATTTTTGTATAATCATGCTGATATATTAATATTGTGATGGCTGTGATATTTAACCTCTCATGATGCATTCAAGTTTGCAGGGTTTCAGATTGATGTTTTTCATATTGCTGTAGCTCACTCTTTGAGCATTGTTTTAAAGACCTAGATCGGGGAGATCTGAATAACCCATCTAGTGTTATTTCTTTGAGCTCATATTCTGCATAGGAGTTGTATGATGTATGTTATAAGGCATCCCAGTAGTGGTTTGTATTATTTTTGCAGCAGCTTCCTTATATAGCGTCCTCAAGGACCATGTAGCAGAAATTCCCGAAGTGGAAATATTGCATATCCATAGACAGAGTCTATGAAGGGCCAGCTAGCTTCTGGATCTCACACTTCCTTGTGACGGTGACATATCCAGTAAATTCCCCAATAGTCAATCTCTGGAATGGACTTGTGTTTTTTCTATAGAAGGAATTCTGGAATATCTTAAGATATTCCCAATGGAGTATAAAATCCCTCATTTGGGATATTACAATTTATGAGGTATCACTGACCATCAAGGAGCATAATTGATTGGGTCATTTGTGAGACTATTTAAATCTGGTAACTCTAAAGTTGCAACAAAGGGAAACTGTCGATTGAGGTTGGGTTGAGCATAGCCAGGGTATGATGGAATTGCTTAGGCAACGGGCCTTTGAGCACTAGCATAAGGAATCTGTTGCTGGTAACCTAGATAGGGGTTGTTTTGATAAGAAAATTCTTGAGGATTCTGTTGAAAAAAACCTAGGTATGATACTTGTTGAAATGAATATTGTGGTATTTGTGCCTGTGGCTGCCAAGGGGTTTGTCCACCAATGTTATAACCCAAATTATGATAACTTGGATTCGGTTGAGGATAGGTATAACCTGGTTGTGGCTGCGAAATCCCATAATATGGTAATCCAACTTGTGAATAAATAATTTTGGATATAGGTGGTTGTTGTAAACCAACCGAAGGAGTTGGAGTCCGAGGGCCCAATACTTGATAGTATTGAGTTGAAGGACCCGCCTGAGACAGTTGAGGAACAACAGTTTGAGTCTGTAACAGGAGTAAATATGTATTAACAAGTGGAGTTGATGTGGGTGAAATAGGTTGAACCGATTGATACGAATGTACAACCGTTTATGGTTGGATAGGCAGAGTGGGCTTCCATTGAAAAACATTCATTTTGACATTAGGATGACCAAATAATGACGAAGTACTGTCAAAGTGGGTGACCAAAGGTTTCCCCCCAACATGAGGAGTATAAGAAGACATAAAATATTGTTCTCCAAATGCAGGGAGTCCAGTTGAGATTGTACTGGATGGAATATACCCAGATGGACCAACTTGATATTGCCCTGATGATGAATATAAAGGATCAAGTCGTTCAATAATCACTATAGGTTTACCAGTTAGAATACCAGACGATGACATTGGTGAAGTCCGTGGATTTGAAGATGCACCAGAGAAAATTCTAAATAAATATTTATAATCGGATGGGACCATAGGGCCACCATGTAAATATGACTCTGGTGAAGTTGTGAACATCAACAGGGTAGCGAGAGTAGGTGATGTCGCAATTGGAACAGATGGTCCAGCCGAAGATGTTGGTTTAGGCATGGTTACTTGACCAAATGTATACCCTATTGGATTGAAGGGAAATTTAATAAGCACGAGATAAACAAAATCAGAGGTAGGTGATTGAGGAAATGACACGTAGAGGTAAAGATTTGCCCCAAAATGAGTTGGATTTAAAGGTGTTTCATCTTGTGGAATTTCTTCAATCGAAATTAAACCAGGTGGAAGGATTTCACTGTCAGGCCCAAATTATATTTCAGGAGGTTGACTGCATGATATGGGATACTCAATGGCTATAATAGATTGTGGGGCGACCCATACAGGGACAGATTCCGATCGTTAGAATTCAAGATGTAGATGTGCTGGAAAAAAAGAGACATGATCCGGATCAAATTCCAGTTGAATAAAGTCGGGTTCGGGAGGTATGGTCTCACTGATTGGATGGATCATGACCATGGGTAGCTGTGAGGACTCTGTCTCGAAAATAGTAAAAAAACCAGGATTTGTAGAAACAACTTGTGCCTACTCTTGTATATGTGAAGATGATGCTTCACCAGAGGTAGTGATGGTACTGGTTTCGGTAGAGCGATGTCGCCTTTTCCGACCAAAAGTGACTTCCAATGGTAAAGGTGGTTTCATTGTAAGTCTACATGAACGACGGGGAAAGGATTTTTCTTCTTCCATGATGACTGATTTATTTTATGACCAAAAACAAATAAGAAAAATAAAAGGGTAATTCTAGACAAAAGGTTTACGAAGAAACTGTGAACTACAAAATACCTCTTAGCGAACCAAGAAGTATGGGTAGGAAATCTCCCCGAATGTTGTGTTCGGTGTATCACAATTTACAAGGTGGCTGACTCGGTTCACTATGGATGGATAGCAACCTAAATTTGTCCTCCAAAATATATCGGAAGTGACATGGAGGCCCAAGTCTGTATTAACGCTGTCTAATGCAAAACCGCATAGTGAGAGCACCCATTTATACTTTTCATACTATAACACTGACCGATATACCCGAAGGTAAGTGGAGAAGCTACGATATAATTACGTACATGGAGTGAGGTATCACACTCGAAATGTATTGCAAAAAATTAATGACAACTGCTATTTTTAATGACACCGAAACACGTCTCTAGCCTATACCTTCTAAATGTTATCGTTATGGTTCCAATTCCTTTTTAGGTAAATTGATGTAAATTTTAAGTTGATCTTGTTTATCAATTTTCATTTCAAGGTTCACTGTGAATATGTGGTGGAAATTCCTAAAATGAAAAATAAAATTATAAGAAAATTTTTCAATTTTATCTTTTTCAATGAAAATCCTAGCTACTAAAGGGAAAGAGAAATTAGTTTTGAGAGGAAACAACAAAGAGCACAAACTAATATGTAGCTTTCCTAATTTTTTATTATGAAAAAAACATAATTCACTATATGAAAATGCAGGTTTTTATTTTCAATCCCCTTAATGTGAATGCAAAAAGGAAACTATATGCATCAAATCGACAAAAAACAAATTCTTTCTTCTTTGAGAAACGATGAATTTAACAACAATTTCTCTTTTAGGAAAAACGAAGAATGGAACTACAATTTTTCCTCCAGGAAATGAAGAATGTAATGAAAATTTCCTTTATGAAAAAAAATGGATCTAATGTAGAAATAAAATACTTTGAATTTGATTTGTCAATGATAAAGAAAAAAACTTAAAGAGACATTGAACAAACTTACTTTTCAAAGGAGGAAGAATCAGGAAAATTTACTGGTCTCTATGAGGTATCAGACAATTGAAAACAAAACAAATAAAAAGCCGAGTATGATGGCAATCAAAAATTCAAAGGGAATTTGGCTGGCTAAGGGGGAAACCCAGTCTCTAAGGGGAGACAATGTGTTGCAAAGCACCCCTGAGCGGGAGACAATGCTATGCAAAGCACTGTGCCTTGACCAACAATGCGTTGTGCGCAATAGAGATTCAAAATTCAAGCTACTGGACAAACTTCTAATGTAATTATTTGATTCAAAAGTCTAATAATTTACATTAGATGCTACTGGGTGGATAAGTAGAGGCAGAAACACCAAGGATGATGGGAAACTCCCCAGTATGGTCGCCAATTTCTTATGCGAAATTATAAATTATGGATAAAACAAATTCCCTAAATGTGGTGCTATGCATTTAGAACAATAGATCAAAGAATTTGCCGAAAATTTCTCTAAGAGTAAATAAACATACAAAAAGATAGAGGAACCTACTTGTGATCCAAGAACTTCCTATTCTCCTTCTGCTGCTCTTGCTGTAGCTTCCAATCCAACTTAGATCGCCAGACTAGTTCCTGCAAGTATGAACACTAAACAACAAAGAGATTGAAATATACAGATGTCTATTTATCTTAATTAGTTAAATCAATTAAACGTGAAACATATATATCAGATAATAATCCATCATATGAAAAGTAGGAACATAAACAGATACATATATGGGAAAATGAGCAATATTTATTAATGGATAGAAGGGGGAGGTTACAACCAACGATCAATTTGATGTCACCAGCTCCAACATTCATCCCAACCTCATCACAATAAACATATAACCAACAACATATCACTCTTATCACACACTCAATTGAGAATCCAACAACATTTATTTACCAAATTTCTTCCTCCCCTATCGCTAGGATCTATGCTCAATTTATAGGCAACTGATGGTAGTTTCTCAATCAATGACTTTCTAATAATAGGCAAGACATGTTCCCAAGCTTAGAGGTGTTAGATGGACACATGGATTCAAAATTTGACACATATGGACTCTTCTATAATGCACTGGCCATGTGGAGATTCCGAAACAATGAGAATTTCGCTCCCATTTGACCAACACACTCTTGAATGTCGGGAAGTGCTTTGAAAATCACCCTTGAATGGAGGTAGCTACATATGCAAAGTAGTTAGTCCCTTGAGAGGCCGCATTGGTGAGCTCCTAAGTGATATAACATATACTTCAACCCTTGGAAATCTTGCAATAGAAGTCATGAATGGTTTTTTCTTGTCTTAGGGCATGTAGCAACTAAAATTATAGGGGATGATAGACCCTATTTCATTGGTCCTGGGGATGATGTCTAGTTTGACTAGGTCATTTGGAATGATGCCCAAATTGACCTATAACAGAGACCCATTTGAGACAGAGGTTAAAGGGAAGTTGACTATCAGTTGTATTTTTAGCAAACTGCCTAGATGCAGTTAAAACACCACAGGATGCCCATGATACTTAGCTCAATTGAGGAAGGTTGTAATTCCTAAATAATAGGGATTACATTCATCAGGAATTGCATCAATAAGGTAGGATGAAGACATGATGAAAATTGGCTAAGTTTTGGCTTAATTTTTTCTGGATCAATGTGAGACGATAGGCAGAGTGCAGGAAACTCTTGTGAGAAGAGTGTATTGTAATTGTTTCATGATTCCATGGTTAATATACAATAGAAGATAGAGGGGTTTTGAGCAGAAAGCCTTCCTTGAGAAATTATTTGTGTTGTGGTTTGATTTGATTCTTTCTTTTCTTCTTGTGATTGGCGATTGTGTTTAATTTCCGCAATTGATTTGTAGAAGGATTTAGTATATAGATTTAGTATAATGTTAGATTGGATTGAATCCATTGATATACATATGTTTGTATAATTTATATAGGCAACAGGGGACAAGGTTTCAGTGTAGTCAATGTCCTCAAATTGTGAAAATCATTTAGCAACAAGACGAGCTTTATATTTATCCACTTTTCCATCTGGTCCAAAATTTGTTTTGTAAACCCATTTTCATCTGACAAGTTTTCTTCCCTTTGGAAGAGGAACAAGATCCCAAGTATCATTTTCCAATAAGGAAAGATATTCTTCATTCATAGCTTCATCCCAATTTGGATGACCTGAAGCTTCTTCAAAGGTGTCTGGATAAGGATTTTTTGGAACTTGAGCCAATAAGGAAGAGGCTCTTTTGAACTGAGAACGTGTATGAAGTTGGTCTGTAGGGTCACCTGCAAGAGAACCTGTTGCATCCGAAGTAGAGCAGACCCATCTTGGAAGCTGTCGAGCTGAAGGAAGATCTTGATGAGGTGGATGAGTTTTTTCATCCTCGCTTTCATCATCCGAACTAGAAGTAATGTTGTTAAAAATAGAAGAGATAGAAAGAGGTGGAACATATGCCAAATCAGGCTCGCAGGCCAAAGGTTGCACACCCACTAAACTAAGCTCGTAGACTGATATATTTTTATCAAATTTTACATCTCATCTAATGATTACATTTTTTGATTTTGGTTGAAGAAGTATATATCCCTTGATATCTTCAGAATATCCAAAAAAAATGCATTTTCACTCTTAGGTTCTAAGGCTTTATGTTTCGCATCTAGAATATGGGCCAAATATTCACTTCCAAAGATACGAAAGTGACTTACATCTAGTTTGATTGAGCTCCAGGCTTCTTCTGGAGTTATATTCCTTAAAACCTTAGTAGGAGTGTGATTTACTATATAATTTGCACAGTTAATTGCTTCTTCCCAAAAATTAAGACTAAGTCCTTTAGATTTAAGCATACAATTAGCCATTTATTTTATAGTGCGATTCTTCCTTTCAGCTATACCATTTTGTTGTGGAGTATACGGAACAATATGTTGCGATTGAATGCCATGCTCAGTGAAAAAGTGGATAAATTTTTTGCTAACATATTCTCCTCCATTGTCATATCTTAACTTAAGAATGTGATGTCCAGATTGTTTCTCAACAAAGGCCTTAAAGGCCAAAAACATGTTAAAAACTTCACTCTTGAGTTTTAAGAAGTATACCCAAGTGTGTTTGGAAAAATCATCAATGAAAGTTAAGAAGTACTTGTAGCCAAAGAAAGAAAAAACTGGAAGTGGACCACATAAATCACTGTGCACAAGCTACAAAGGAGCTGAAGCGTGCTAAGAGGCATACTTGTTAAAACTATCCCGATGAATTTTTCTGAGTACACATCCGGAACAAACACCAACTCGGCAAGATACCATAGGAAGACCTATCACCATATTTTCATTACATAGAGTTTGAAGAGAGCGATAGTTTAAAATGACCAAATCACTCATGCCAAAGTTTTCTCACTTCATCATTATGAGCAACAAAAATGGAGTGAAGACATGATGACACAAATTTGTCAAAATTATACAATTTTGTGGAATCATCAACAATGCTAGTAGCTAAAATATGTCTATTATCTTTGAGGTCCTTTATTACAACATCATGAGGTGAGAATTCTATTGTTTTTCCTTCACCTGAATGAGTTATTTGATAAATAGATAGAAGGTTGCAGGACAAGGTAGGAACACATAATACATCATTAAGCTAACCATTATGTAGATGAATGGTTCCAGACCCTACAACTCTAAGAAATCTATCATCACCAACATAAATATTTTTGGTGTTACAATCATTTAAAGAAGAAAACATGGCTTTATTTTTGGCCATGTGGTAAGAGGCTCCAGAATCAATGAGCCACTCATGATAATGAGAAGAAGAAGATACATTCAAAGCATAACCAAATCTTGATGCTTGAAAACCACAACTAGAAAGTGTCATTCCTAAAGATGAAGTTGAAGAGTTCTCCAAAATTGTTGCTTTGAAGGCTTCCATCTTCTTACAAAATTTTGACTCTACATGGCCATCATGATTACAAAATGTGCAATGTCTATCTGTCTTCTTCCCTTTGTTTTTATTTGCCTTATCAGTTTGTTGAGTTGTTTTTTCAGTTTGTGGCTGAAATTTTTTAAGCCCCTTGTTTGGTTTAGGACCATTCTTTTTAGGATGCTACTTATTACAATTATTTTGGTATGGTTGCTACTGCACTACTAAGTCTTTCTTACAATAGTTTCTAGTATTAATAAGGCCAAGGTGTAAGATTTTTTCTTGTTCTCTTATCAAAGAATTGCAAAAGGCATCAAAAGAGGGGGGCCTGTAGGTTGTTCCTTGAGAAATGAGGGCTTCTCTAGTGGAATGGAAGGTGGAAACAAATACAGAGTATGCAGGGCCATTGTTACACCATTTTCTGGTCATCTAATCTATTGTTATTAGATGGACCCAAGTACACCATATAAGACCAATTTTACCCTAAGTAAAATTGCATTCACTATGCAAAATAACTTAGTAAACCACCTTTATTAAGCTGTTTATGGTCTAAATAGGAAACCCCATGAGGAAATATTAAATAAATCTACATTTGTTTGATTTTACTCAAGGAATAATTAGTTAAACAATAGTTTAATTAATATTCTTGGTTATATTTAACCCAAAACAGGGAAATTAATTAGATAAATCATTATTTATCTTATTATTTCCTAAGAATAATTATTTAAACCTTATTTAAATAATATTATTTGTTGAATATGACTAAATCACCCTTAAATAATTAAATAAATCATTATTTATTTGATCATTACTCAACCACATCCTAAAAATGATAAATAAATCATTTATTTATTTATTATTTACAAATAAAGGGATTTGACCCAAGTTAAATTCCTTTTCCCTCCAACAAATATAATAAAATATTCCATAAAAGTTGGATCTTGATTTGGTTAATAATATTTTAATTATGCACCGATATCTAGACTAATTCAATATTTTTTTTATAAATAGAAGGGTTTTCCCATTCATTTACCACCTTTTGTTGCCTAAAGATCACTGTGGATCTATACTTTTAGTCTGACTTTGATCCACCATCATAGTCATATTTTACTACCATTTTTGTCTGGGTTTTCTACACCATCAAGAGAGAGGAATTTTAGATCTGAAGTGTTGAGGACTTACAAGAACCCATCCCATTGAGGAGAACTAGTAACACCCTTTTGTGTTTTCCTCCCAGGTGCCATTAATATAAAATTCATTTAACATATTCTTGTCTTGTCTATTGGATGCATGCGGTAAATCTTGTTTTATTTACTTCTTAATGTCTTTTCATGCATAGATCTAGATTTTTGCAGCATTTATCTTGATCAACTAACTATAGATCTGAAGATATTGGCAGCCATATTTTTCTGTTAGGGCTATTTTTTATGCACAAATAAAGTGGTCTTTTTTTGCACACTTGCAATTAAGATTCATACTAACACTGACGACTCCACACGGGTTTACGATTACGACCGCTATCATTTTTTCTGATCCTTGCATATCTAGCTACTTCAAACCCTAGGATATCTCTTCAGCCTCTTGTTTTTTCTTTTCTTGATGTTGTTTTTAACCTATAAAACCCTAAAATTATCAAAATTCTAACTTCCGTGTGTTTTTGGACCGATTGCGCAGGTGATAGACATCAGCCGTAGCTGAGACGTCACTTTTTTCTGAAATATGCCACCGAAAGTGCCGGAAGTGCAGGTCACACTTTCGGGCCCAAAAATTGTGACCTAGAGCTTCAGGAAGTGGGAATCAACCCAAAAACAATGACCTCTATTGAAAACAGGTCAGAAACTACGACTTGGATTTTTTGTGGGAGTTTTTTTGAAAGTTTTCTAGGTTTGTCTGGGCCTTTGTTCAGGGTTGTCTGACCTCCTTCTCTGCCCATTTTGGACCTATAATTGTTCTATTTTACTAAAATAAGTGGGAACCTAGCCCCCTAGGGCTTCAGTACCCTCCACAATTTTTGGAGGAGTTTTAGCTACTGTAGTTTGTCTGAAATTTTCAGAGCGTTCAACCATTTTTCAGATCTGATACCTCACCTTTAGATATGATTCAGGTTGGCTTGTTATCCATCAAAATCACCTCATTTAGATTTTTTTAGATTTTCCTCTAGGGTTCACTCTGTTTTCCTCCAGGACATAGCCTTTTGCCACCTCATTTACAACAAATTTTCCTCTGATTTGTTGTTTTTTTCTGCACCACTTTCGAGCAAATTTTGACCTTTAGATCCGTGTCCCTCTTGACCATAGATCTATTGGCTATTTTGGTGTGTTTTGACTAGTTCTTTGCCCACCTACAGACTACTTGTTGAGAGTCCTGCCTCCTTGGGTTTAGATTATTGCATTATTAACTGTTTATTTATTGTTATTTCAGTTTCATATACTGTTATTTGCAGGTTTATTTTTAGTTACACAACACACTTTTTATTTTTATCTACAAACTTCTGGGTTTAAAAATTAAAATTTACACACCTTGCACACACACCCTAAGTGAAAAAGGGCTTGGTTAACACTGCCAAGAAAAGACTCTAAAACATTGAAATCAATTGATCCTGCACATCTCTGCCCTTGTTTCAAAATTGTAATCAGTTGATCCTGCACCTCCCTGCCCTTGTCAGTCTCTTTTTCATTTGTGCCATGTTTGTGTCATCATCATTGCACCACCAAGGCATTTATCCCAGAGACTTCTTGGACTTCATCCTCAGTTTCCGGTAGGAAGACTTATTCCTCCGCGTAGGATTCGAGTTAGTCCTCCTCCGAGTCCACACTTTGACTCTTCTTCTGGTTCATTGGGTTCTCCTTCTCGTTCTGCCTTCGGTTCTCCCCCTGTCACCTTCACCATGTTTGGTGCAAGACCTAATGCTGGTGGTAACCCCGGACCTCATGCTAGGAATACCACTAGTGGGACTGCAACAGACACTACCCTGGTTGCGCCCTTTCTCCCCTTCATGGCAGGCCTCAGCCTTCCTGATTTTGACTATTTGATAAATGACCCTATACACCATGACGCTAGTTGGCCTACTATGCTGACTAAGCTCCCTCCCTTCATGGCAAGCCTTAGCCTTCCTGATTTTGACTATTTGAAGGCCTTGCTGGAGAAGATCCTCCAAATCATGTTCGATCTTTCCACATGTGGTGTTTGTCTAACTCTATTACTGATGACTCTATCTGTCTTCGGTTGTTCCAATGTACGCTTACAGGTGAAGCTTCTAAGTGGTATGTTGATTAGGCCCCTTCCTCTCATACCACCTTTGTGACTCTTGCCTGAGCTTTTATATCTTACTTCCAGCTTCCCCTTCGTTATGACATTGGTACCGAACTCTTGACTTCTTTCCGTCAATCATCTGCGACCCGCCTATTCGACCATGTCCAAGAATGGCGGAGAAGAAAGAGCCTATGTCGAGCCCCTACTTTCGAAGCCCGTGTCTACATGGACTGGTTCCTTAGATATCTCTTTCCACCTATCGGGAAATATGTCACATCAGACTTCCCTCAAACCGAAGAAGTCGCTCTCCAAATTGCGTTAAAATATGACCTGATCTATGCTCAGTCGAGTTATGTTTATACCATTCTACCTTATCTTCCCAAAACGGTGGTGCCAACGCACCAGGGGCATCTCACACCGCTGACGGTATCATTGGAGCTCTCTCTAATCCATACACTCAACCTCCCATGGGCTATGTCTTTCCTCGGGGGGGGGGGGGGATAAGCACCTCCTGCACTTTTCCCCCTCTTGGTATCACGTATCCAGGATACAGAATGCATCCTCTTTTTTCCCAACCTCCTATTTACCACAATGTTACCCAACCTCCTTATTATCTGTATCCACATCCCGGTGCTCTAGGTCCTCCAGCATTAGCACCACCTCTCCCTTGCCTTCTCAATCCCCGCAACAACAACCATCGCCCCCTCAGGGGCAGGTGTATGCACAACAGGGCATGACTAATCCTCTTCCCTCCAAAAATAAGAGGAAAGACACTCAAAATAAATATGCTCCTGGTAATCCTGTACTTAATCCTTAGAATAATGCTCCTAACACTACTAACCAGCAACAGGGCACTCAACCCAAGCAGGACAGGCCTGTTCGCACAGACAAGCCCTATTCTTGTTGTGGTGTTTATGGTCATTACACACATGATTGTCCTCTTTTACCACATATGCAACAGATGTGGGAGTCTCAAGCAACATTGCGAGGACAACAAGCCTCCCCTTCGGTCCCTCTCAGTACTGCGCTTAGCCAACCGACTATGCTTAATAATCCTTTCCCTTAGCAAGGATTTGTGGCAACCCAACCACCTGAAGGTTAGGTGGCCATTCAACCTCTTCCATCTGGTACCTTTGATTACCAAATTCTCATGATGAACTCTGATCAACCTCCAATCGTAGACATCAATCTTCAGACTCGGTCCCGTTAGTACAACAAGCCTCCCGCTACGTCTATCCCCGAGTTGCCTCCTCCGGTCTCTATAGAGCCTCTTTCGACAACTAATGGTCCCTTGCAGATCCCTCAGCCTAAGGTGGAGGTTCATACCAAGATCCCTAAGGGACCACTACATTGAAATGTTGCTTTTGGAAAAGCTGCCCATTCGTATAGCATAGTAGATGATTTGGCACAATCCCCTACTGCCATTTCAACGTTGGACCTCCTCCATACATTTCCTTCACAACAAAAATCTCTACTATCTGCCATGGGCACTGTAGATCCTTCCAATGATCGATTGATTGTCTTTGATGTTGACCGGTCATAACATCCTCCTCTCCCTACTTTCGTCACCTTCCAAATCCCAGTCAAGATCCGGAACGCCAAAATTTCTCGGTACATCATTGATGAAGGGGCATCCACCTGTGTGATGTTCACTTCAGTTTGGAAGCAACTCGGAGCACCTGAGTTGGCTCCTTCCACGATCACTCTCCGAGCATGGGATGGCCACGCCTCCTAGCCCATTGGATTATTCCGAAATTTTCCTATTACTCTTGTGGGCAAGAATGTTTGCATTGACATAGAATTCATAGATGCCCCCTTAGATTACAACATTCTATTGGGTCATAGCTACACCTATGCGATGTCTGCTATCCCATTTGTAGTTCACCACAAGATTTCCTTCCCTCATAACAGAAAGATAGTCACCATTGACCAGTTGACATATTATGAACCGAAGTCTCAGACCTCCCCTGAGTCTATCATCTCTTCGATGGCCAATAAGAAAATCATTGATCCCTTGACCAGTGTCTCACCTAGAGTATACAAATATTCCTTACTTCTTGGTACTTTCCCTGGTCTTCCTCCTCCTGTCTCTGATCCTAGCTCATCAAATGTTTGCATGATGCAATCATCTCGGGCTGCCCTCAAGCGGCCTGCCTCGGCTAGTCAGCAGCCTCCTTGCCCTTCGCAGCCTACTCCTAGCCCTTCGATTCAACCTTTTGGACCTCCTCATCTTGGCCCTTCAGCTGGTATCCCTGAGCCTCTTTACCCTCCTGGAACGTTCCTCCAGGCCTTAACCATTTAGGAGTCGTCTCGCCTGGCCATTACTCCTCCAGTCAGATATCATTCTTAGCTCCCCCACCAGGAGTATATATGGCACCTATCATGGCCACCCTCTCTCTTCCTAACTTGACCCTTTGGATTCTCGTCTAGTACCTTGATCCTCCAGTTGCTACCCTGCCTGGTCAACCAAAACCTTATCTTTCTTTGAGCTCGGTTCAACCAGTCTCCATGAATTCTCCCGTTGCAATAGTACCTCAACCATCTCAACAGGAACCACCTCTTGTTGCAATCGCTTCGGGTAAGAAGGGAAAAGATCGCAAGAGGGCCTCTAAGGACAAGGCTCTCTCGAAAAACCCTACACCTCCCCTACATAAAAATCCCTATTCTTTGTGTGATGTCTTTGTCCATGCCACCCATAACTGTCCTGAACTACCCCGTATCAAGCCCATGGTTAAAGTTGTGTTCCATGATTCTATGGTCCCTGAAGCCTCTATTTCTTCCTCGACTGTAGCCAAGAATCATAAAACTATTTACACCAACCAATCTTGTGCTTTGTGTGATCTCCATGGCCATTATTCCCACCATTGTCCCTGCCTTATGCATTACCACACCTCGTTAGATGTAGTTCAGGAGTACGCGATTGAACAAAACCAATCCACCTCTCCTATACTTGCGTAGTATGCTGCAGGCTAGAATGAGGATTTAATTGCTCCCATTTACATTCCCCCTCCAGAATTCGAGATGACCAAGCTTGCAGCCACCATCCTCTACCTATCATCATACATGAGACCCTTGGTGGAATCTCCCTCTAAATCTTCCCCTATTGTTTCGCTTCACCTCCCTTCAGCGATCACCCTGGGCTCAAAATCAGTAGATCCCTTATCTGATTCTTCTTACGTCATCCATCGTGACGATGCACATGTGAACCTTTCTTCTCATGATGATGAGTCAGGTAGCTTCACCGCGTCATGTGGTATCCCTTCCTCCAGTGACTCCATCTTATATTGTGATGATGACATCATGGAAGCCGTGTCCACCCTTGATTTCGTCTTTCCCGCCCATAAACTGGATGGCACTATCGATGCCTATGGTGACTTTCGCGACCTCAGCAAAATCTACACCTCCGATAGCTCCCACACTCCACCTCACCGTTGGCGTGTGGGTAGTAGACATCCTACCCAGATCACTCCCTCCCGCAGAGTGTGTTCGATTTCTACTTTGCGCTCAGGTTGCTAGCATTTTTCATCATCATCCCATTTATTGTCTTGTGACACATTTCAGATGGACCTCTCATTCACACCTTATATCGGTTTTGCTGATTGTGCAAGTTGCTACTCCAGGAATCTAGGCTCAGTAGGTTGGGCCATCTTTACCCCCTTGCACTCCCTTGTTCTCTCGAATGGTGTATGCATTGGTACTGCTACCAATAATCAGGCTGAATATGATGTACGAGGTTTATTAGCCGATGCCCTTTCACATCACATCCTCCACCTTCATGTTCATTTAGATTCCATGCTTCTTGTCATGTAATCGAATGGTTTCTATCATGTGCACAATCCTATCCTTTTTAGAAGATATTTACGAGTGAAGCTTTTGATGCGTGAATTTGAAATCATTACATTCAGTCATGTACCTAGAGCACAAAATCACTATGTAGATAGCATTGCAAACCATATTCTAGATTGGCATTTAGCACACGCATTTAACACAAGACAATAACATAAAAATATCAAAATGATGCATGTCCATAATATGTGTCGTATAAAATGTTTTAGAGTCCATCAACTCTGATACATATGACATGCCCATAGCATGTTACAAAAACTTAAAACTGGGGGCACCACCTTCCCCTACACGTTAATCACTATTTGGAGGATCCTGAGCCAATGGCTCTGCTCCCGCAGCTCATATATCATGCATCCCCTGTCCAGCCATCGCCATGCCTCGCATGACCCCTCACCACTCTGAGAGTAGACCAATACATGGAACGATGTATTGTTCCTCTAATTCTTGCCATTCATGCTCTGAAACACTGGTCAGAAGCCTCTCACATCTCTGATAGATGTCCTCCAGGAGGGCTGCTTCATCCTCATTTTGTTGTGCCCTTGATCCACTAGGTCCTGCAGCTCCTGATACTGCAGGCCATCCCATATACCTAGCCAGTTTTATCGGTGTTATATCTGCATTCCAAAAATGGAAGAATCAATACCATATACAATATTCTGAAACTTGACAATGCACATAAAAATATTAGCAATTTTTCACTTACCATCAGGCTCCCATACTCGACCAGGAGGCAATGGAAAATCTGGGTCCCCAAAATAACTCATCCCACTATAGGGATAGTTGTCTATGTATAATGGCATCTGATACCAATGCGTAAAGAACTCGGGTTAGAACACCCATCTGACTGCCCCATCTCCTCCTCTACACAGTAGTCGCCCCCACTGGTGCATCCTGGGCTCTCTCGGGCCCCCATCCTGGAGCTGTATATGAGGTCGAAGTGTAGGGATCTTCTCAAAGAAGAGCGAGCAAAAAACTGTACCATATGCACAATCATGGTTCACTTACCGCTTGCATAGTAAAAAATTTCGTTTCAATGATGACATCATCATATGGGCCCACCCATAGTAGGTCCCACCAACACACTCTCCATAAGCATCATCTGCCCTCCGGTGATGTGGTGGAGTGCCTGGTTGCCCAGGATCCGCAGCACCACTGCGGCCACAGCACAGGTCTCTAACCTCTCTAGATCCCCGATGGGTATCTGAGTCCCCTTGACTTGGATACTTGGTCGAAAATGGTGCTCTACAAACTCCATGATGTTCCACCCTCACGGTAACACTGGTTGCATATTCTCAACCATCCCAAGTGGTGGAATACCAGTCAGGAAATATATATCCTGTACCGTCAACTCGATCCGGTGCCCCTGCACTATAAAGACCTCATGGTTTGGATCCCAATAGCTGAAAATCCTAGCCAATAAGGGCTCTCCAGCTGTCATCAGAGGGTTCTCCACAAACTTCAGAACCCAAAACCTGGCCATTTCACTGCGGACACCCTGATCCTATCGAAACTCCGACTGTAATGCGCCCAGGTACCTCTCTCTCTAGTTGATCCGTAATTCTGCTATATCTACACAAAACCACCATACTTTTTAGTGTAAAAATAGGAAAGGATGTATCTCAACATAAAACCCCAGTGCTTAGACAAAAAAAAACATAGAAAAACCCCTCCCTGACAGGTCGTAGTTTTCTACCCAAAACCTGCTACCCAGGTCGCACTTTTTTCCCCAAAAACTGTGACCCAGTCATGAAGAGGAGCAGGGGTCTATTTCTAAACCCTGGGGACCTAAAATGAACTTTCAATCCACTGAAATGAAAGATTAGGGTTAGGCTTCTTACCTGCAACTGACGGATCTCAATTCCAATGGTCAGTTTGTCCGCTATGATCGTCGCAAGATTTAGGGCCTTCTCTCCTCTCTATATTCACCACATCTCCACATGACAATGAGTGAATTTGAAGGGAAAATGCCTTATTAAAAAAGAAAACCCTGATTTTTCTTTCGCTTGCTGCGGCCAAACTGTAGCTTAGTTTTCCAAACCATCTCTACCATTGGAAAGCTCTCACTGAGCCCTCAAATGGGTATCTGTTAGTTTTTTGTGATTTGATACTTCATCGGGACACATTTTTTCCAAGAAGGGTCACTTCACCACTCCTCAAAATCCAATTTCTTCACCTGCAACACTTGTACTTGGGGGCACCCCTTTTCCTTCATACTTGTCCATGCTTGTGTCGCTCTTCGTCATAAGTAACCATCATGTACTCATGTTTTTATGGTCCCCATTGGGCCTTTTTTTTGTGTGGAAGCACCATCGAGTCACCCTTGTTTAGAGCATCTGAGTTGAGTCATAATTGCATTCATGGAGTCTATCCCGATTCCCTTTGTATCCCGTTATAGTCCTCCATCCTTCATTGCTTAGTTCCTCTCTCATGTTGCACATTATGGCCTTCAGTCCCACTGTCCCCTATCCCTCATGATATTGTGTTAGTCGCTGCCAGGTCATCCATGCCCTTTATGCCCTAACAAGGGAAGTCATTCATCTGCTACTCAATACCCCCCATTTCATCATCATCCCTAGTGTCAGTCTGTCAGTTGCTTTACTATTTTCTCTCCTGCCTTAGTTGAGGATCCCTTATTGTCTCACCTATGGAAAACCTCCTTCTATTGACATTAGATCATTCATTCCAGAAGATAGGTCTAGAGTGCAGTGTACCTTGGTTCTAGCTTCCACTCTTGTCCGGTGCCTCAGATCAATTAAAGGGACTTCTTATTTCCCTTTGACTTGATTGCTTCTCAGCTCTAGCTCCTTTGAGCCTGATCGAGATCTGTACACTTGATGGTTCAGTGATGTAGCAGATGATATCGGTGATTCCCGGGTGTGTGTGATATGTCTCAGCCCTCATGAGGGGGTGGCCCTACAGGTTGCCCCCCACATGCCCGAATGACCTCTTCATTACAACCTTTGATGCAACTCCATATATTTGATGATGTCGGCCTTAGCCGCTTGCAACGCCTTTTTGTTTGAATGTATCAGTCAAATTTTCAGAGCCCTTTCCTGTTTACAAGGGCATATGGGTTGTATTTATATCTCATTTACTCATATATTATTGTACAAGTCTTAGCTGTTATCCCAGGCACAATATGTATGTGGGATTCATTATCATGTTGTTTATTTGGCTCATGTTCATGCCAACATGTAATATATTTTCTAGTCCCTTATTTACTGGACACTTTATTCTTTGTAATTTGTCTCACCGGGTATAGGTATGCCTCCCTCGCTGCCTATAGCATAGGTACTCACTCATAAAAGAGACTTATCACACCTGTAAGTCTCACCTCCTCAAGGTTTAGTCCTTTCAACACTTTGGTATACCTTATACTTCTCTCTCTTTGACTTCCCCTTCGGTGTCTAATGATTGGATTCTTACAACGTACTTCAGTCATACGATTATCTCCTAACGATCGCACGCTGGGGGGAAATCTATTACACCATTTTTTGGTAATATAAACTATTGTTATTAGATGGACCGAAGTACACCCGTAAGACCAATTTTACCCTAAGTAAAATTGAATTCACTATGAAAAATAACTTAGTAAACCACCTTTATTAAGTTTTTTATGGTCTAAACATGATCTAAAAATGCAACTTCTTAGATATGTTCCAGAGATTGACTGTAGGGGCATTTACTGGATATGTCACCTTTGATAAAAGGATGAGATCCAGAGGCTACTTGGCCCTTTATAGACTCTTTCTTTAGAACTTGTAGAAGTTAACATTCATGAACTGAAAATGAAACTACTTGTATTTTCTGTTCAAGGTATTCATTTCCATAATATTATATGTGCAAACTGTTATTCATGTCTTGCAATTGAAACAAAGTGTTTTTGGTAAATTTCTAAGTCTTATGTGTGAAGGAGTGTTATTTATTTTTACTGTTTAACTTATTAAATCTGAAAAACATAGCAAGATAAAATCACATAATATAACACAACAACTGATGAGGTAGTTCACCCCTCCTGGGTTACATCTGCCGGGTCCAAGGCCCCCAAATGGGCATGTCCTTGCTCTTATTAGATGCTCAAATTGGTTCTATAGTGATAAGAAAGACTAAACAGGAAAAATAAGCTGTGGAAATGAGTTCAAAACATAGAAAATAGTAAATATTGGCTTTTGTTTCACCTCCAATGGTTAACCATAGCCCAATACAGCTCCAACACTCCCTAGGCCCTAATGGTTCTCTAGGCTTATCTGCTGAAAAATTAACTAAATATCATCTCTATTGACTCTATAACCTATGCCATTGACTCTGGAATTGTCAAAATACCTGAAATAAAAAAAAAATTGCTCCAAAAGGTTAATTCTAGTGAAAGTTATGCCCAATTGAAGTTTTGTCCAGGTTGGCCTAAGGAAACTCCGCCAAAACTGGAAGGACTACATATAAATCCACTAAAAAGGTGGACTGGCTGATCTGGCAGAACCACACGTTCAAATTGGTGGAACATTTAATTTAACTGGCAATGTTATGGCATGTTCACATGCAGAGGTTTCGAAGGTTAATTGATCGGGTTCATTGCTAACCGCCCGCTCTCGTTCAGAACTAACCCACGTTTAGCTCCAACTGCATTCACTGCTAACCGCCCTCGTTCAGCTTCGACCCGTCCGTTCAAAACTGACCAGGGTCCGTTCACTGCTGAACCACCATTATGTTCACGACCAACCAGGGTCCGTTCACTGCTGACCAGGTTCACGTTTACTCCTGACCAGGTTCACGTTCACTCCTGACCAGGTTCACGGGTCGACACCACCTGCGGATGACCCGTGCCCAATTGGGTTGGGTCGGGTCAGGTTGGCTCGAATGAACCAACTTTTTTTAAAACTTCATTTTTTTTTACACATTGAACCATTACGCCTGGGGCCACGTGGCAGCCTCTGGGCAGGCCACATGGCACCCACTGATAGGCCATCCATTTTTTTAATAAAAAATGAAAATTTTCCATAGAAAATAATTTTTTGAATATGCCATTTGTTTCCTTCCAAAGTGTTGTTTTGAAGGTTACTAGGAAAAATTAAAACTTGAATATCTTCCACATCCGCCACCGGATTTGAGTGCCATTCACGGCGTTAGGATAGTAATGATGAACACTATTCGGTCGATCAATTTATTACCAGTTCTGAGCAGTTCCAAATTTGAGCATTTTTTTCACTAAGGACATGAACAACTGATCACACCTCCTAAATGGGAAGCTTTTGGAACCACAGTAGCTCTCTGATTACAGAAAATGAAGAAGGGGAGACTGATTCTCCACTCTTCCAACCTTGAACCACTGAAATCTTCCTAGCTTCATCAAATTGAGCTTCTCATAAAACGATAAATTGTTCCTTGAATTCACTGACCGACTGTTGCTAAAATTGACTGAGTCATAATGAAAATTTTTGACATTTGCTGAAAAACAACTATATTTTTCAGAATACATATTGTTTCTACAATGGTCAAACTTGAAAAAAGACTGAGCATAAGATTCACCTTGCCAACTGTACACATGGCGAATTTTTTCCGAATTAGCCATGTACTTATGCTAAATCCTGACCAAGTTTTATCGCCATAAAAATCTGCCATTCTAAAACCAACAATGACCGTTGCTAAATTGTGTGCTCTCTTTTATTGCATGCCTTTCCATCTCATGGACTCTTGCACCGCTTTTCACTGACACTTTGTTCTCTGCATCGATCAACACCAATGGTACCTTGTGCAACATATTGTCATCTTCTTTCAAAGACAAATTGTTGTCAGACTGAAACATACCATCATTTATATCATCAATAACATGAAAAGGAAAATGTACAAAATCTTGTTGTTTAACCATTAACAAAGTCAGATTTTGACTTGCATTAGCTAGCTTTTTCAATTTCCCTGCATGGACTAAAGAAGATTCTAGCTTTTTCTTATGTGCTCTCACAATGTGCTCTTTTCCATCCTTGAACAAGTGATACTTATTCTCATGGTGATGGAAGATTGCCTTTCTGTCATACAAATATGGGCTACCCAGCACAACACATGTAATGTCAAGCGGTACTACGTCCAGTTCAACCCAATCAACATATTGAGCTGTTATGGCAAAGTGCAAGATGCACTTTCTTGAGACTTGTAATTTTGCATCCTTGCATATCCACCCAAGTGGATAAGGCTTTGGATGTGGAATTGTCTCAAGTTTTAGCTGTTTGAAAAAGTATTCTAAGATGAGAATAGCTTGAGACCCACTATCAAAAAGTGTGTCTATCTTTGTGTGGTTTGAGATTATCCTCACATGAAATAGCTCTATCCTCCTCTTTTCATTTTGAGTTTCTTTGTGACAGTTTAATGTGCTAGAACTAGGATTTGTTTGTTGTACATCCTCTTTCCCGTTTATGTTCTTCAATACCATGTTGATACTTTTAGTCTCATCACCTGATTCAAACCCTAAGTCCTGTTCAATAGTTGCAACAGTTTTTCCCTTTTCTTTGGTTTTGTCTTTGTTTTTATATTTCTTTGGTTTCAGCTCTAGATGAAGCTTCCAACAGTGGTCTTCATCGTGGCTTATTTTTGAACAGTTCTTGCAAAATAATTTCCCTTTTTCCTTTCTAGAGTTTGCAATTCTTTTTCTTCCTTTGCCTTTAAAATCACTACCCTCATTCACATCAAAAGTGTTTTTCCCTCTAGCCTCTAAATGCGTAGCTTGTACACAAACTTCGTCTACACTAGTAGGATTGAACATAAGGATAGTATGTATAAGGTAATTATGCAAACCACCTATATATTTCAGCAAAGTATATTGACTTTGTAAGTCTACTCCTAACAAGAGTGCTCTTCTCCTAAACTCTTGAGTGTATTCTTGAACACTTTGTCCTTTAAGCTGTCTAAAGTTTTTCCAATTCATTATAGCCTGAGGATAAAATTGCTTCTTGATTGCAGTAATAAATTCAGTCCATGATAGTGTAATCTTAACATGTTTCTTGATTTCCTCCTTTGTATTAGCTTCCCACCATACCAAAGCTGCTCCATCTATTCTTAGCGAGGCTAGTTGTATCTTGGTGTCGTCATCATGAAGGTTTTGAATCCTTAAATAAACTTCTAATTGTCTAGTTTCTCTGCATTGAATTCACCGTTAAACATGGGAAATTCAAATTTGACATCAAGCTTTAGAAAATGATTTTTACCAGTGGTTTTCGACTTATGTGATTGATTTACCAAAGTCGAGGAAGATGATGACGATGGAGATGGTGGATCACCATTTCCTCCATTCCCTTTCTTTGACTGATCATTACCCTTCTTTCCTCCTGATGAATCCTATCCTTCTTTTTGGTTTTTAGACCCTTCTCCAGCAATCCTATCATTTCTTTCTTGATAGAGGATCCTTACCATTTTAGTCATATCCAAGAAAGCTTTCTGAAATACCCTTTCTTCTTCCTTGGGATCCATCTCTTCAGGAGCTTCTCCTTCTCTTGAAGACATGCTTGTAGCTGCTTCTAGGGCTCTTAGAGGTGGTTCTCTAACCCTTCTTGGTTGTGGATTAGTTTGTGCACTAAGCAAGTTTCCTTCACCTCTCTTGAGTTTTAACCTAGTCAGCATCAAAACTTGCAAAAAAATGACTTAATCTTTGCACAAAACAAATGCCGAGTAAAAACTATAGCTCTAAACCATAGCTCTGATACCAACTGATCTGAAAATGAAACTTCTTAGATCTGTTCCAGAGATTGACTATAGGGGCATTTACTGGATATGTCACCTTTGATAAAAGGATGAGATCCAAAGGCTACCTGGCCCTTTACAGATTCTGTCCTTAGAACTTGTAGAAGTTAACACTCATGATCTGAAGATGAAACTACTTGTATTTGCTATTCAAGGTATTCATTTCCATTAAATTATATGTGAAAACTGTTATTCATGTCTTGCAATTGAAACAAAGTGTTTTTGGTAAATTTATGAGTCTTATGTGTGAAGGAGTGTTATTTATTTTTACTGTTTAAATTATTAAATCTGAAAAACACAGCAAGATAAAATCACATAATATAACACAGCAACTGATGAGACAGTTCATCCCTCTTGGGCTACATCTGCAGGGTCCAAGGCCCTCAAATGGGCATGTCCTTGCTCTTATTAGATGCTAAAATTGGTTATACAATGATAAGAAAGCCTAAACATGCCAAATAAGCTATGGAAATGAGTTTAGAACCCAAAAAATAGTAAATATTGTCTTTTTTTTCACCTCCAATGGTTAACCATAGCCAAATACAGCTCCAACACTCCTTGGGCCCTGATGGCTCTCCAGGATTTTCTGCTGAAAAATTACCTAAAGATTAGCTCTGTTGACTCTGCAACCTATTCCATTGGCTCTAGAATGCTCAAAATACCCGAAAAAAAAAATAAAATTGCTCCAAAAGGTTTTGTCTAGTGAAAGTTATGCCCAACTGAATTTTTTTCTAGGTTGGCCTAAGGAAACTCCGCCAAAACTGGAAAGACTGCAGATAACTCCACTGAAAATGCGGACTGCCTGATCTGGCGGAACTGCGCATTCAAATTGGTCGAACATTTAATTTAATTGGAAGTGTTATGGCGCATTCACATGCGGAGGTTTCGGAGGTTAACTGAATACGTTCATTGCTAACCGCCCTCGTTCAACTCTGACCTGTCCGTTCACAACTGACTAGGGTCCATTCACTGCTGACCAGGGTCTATTCACTGCTGACCTGCCATTGCGTTCACAACCAACCAAAGTCCGTTCACTGCTGACTAGGTTCACGTTTACTCCTGACCAGGTTCACATTCACTCCTAACCAAGTTCACGTTCACTCCTGACCAGGGTCACAAGTCGACACCACCCGCAGGTGACCTGTGCCCAACCGGGTCGGGTCAGGTCGGGTTGGCCCAAATGACCCAACTTTTTTTAAAACTTCAATTTTTTTTTACACATTGAACCATTAGGCCTGGGGCCACTTGGCAGCCTCCGAGCAGGCCACGTGGCATCCAATGATAGGCCATCCATTTTTTAATAAAAAATGAAATTTTCCATAGAAAATAATTTTCTGAATATGCCATTGTTTTCCTTCCAAAGTGTTGTTTTGAAGGTTACTAGGAAAAATTAAAACTTGAATATCTTCCACATCCAACTTCAGATTTGAGTGTCATTCACAGTGTTAGGATCATAATGATGAACACTATCCGATCGATCAATTTATTACCAGTTCTGAGCAGTTCCAAATTTGAGCATTTTTTTCACTTAGGACATGAACACTGATCACACCTCCCAAATGGGAAGCTTTTGGACCCAAAAAAACTCTCTGATTACAGAAAATGAAGATGGGGATACTGATTCTCCACTCTTCCAACCTTGAACCACTGAAATCTTCCTGAATTCATCAAATTGATCTTCTCACAAAACGATAAATTGTTCCTTGAATTCACTGACCAACCGTTGCTAAAATTGACTGAGTCATAATGCAAATTTTTGACATTTTCTGAAAAACAACTATATTTTGTAGAATACATATTTTTTCTACAATGGTCAAACCTCAAAGAAGACTGAGCATAAGATTCACCTTGCCAACTGTACACATGGTGAATTTTTGCCGAATGAGCCATGTACTTGTGCCAAATCCCGACCAAGTTTTCTCGGCATATCAATCTGCCATTCTGAAACCAGCAATGACCCTTGCTGGACTGTGTGCCTCTTTGCTTGCATGCCTTTCCATCTCATGGACTCTTGCACCACTTTGTACCGACACTTTGTTCTCTACACCGATCAACACCAAAGGTACCTTGTGCAACATATTGTCATCTTCTTTCAAAGACGAACTGTTATCAGACTGAAACATACCATCATTTATATTAGCAATATCATGAAAAGGAAAATGTACAAAATCTTGTTGTTTAACCATTAACAAAGTCAGATTTTGACTTGCATTAACTAGCCTTTTCAATTGCTCTGCATGGACTAAAGAAGATTCTATATTTTTCTTATGTGCTCTCACAATGTACTCTTTTCCATCCTTGAACAAGTGATACTTATTCTCATGGCGATGGAAGATTTCCTTTCTGTCATATAAATATGGACTACCCAACACAACACTTGTAATGTCAAGCGGTACTACATCCAGTTCAACCCAATCAAAATATTGAGCTGTTATGGCGAAGTGCAAGATGCACTTTCTTGAGACTTGTAATTTTTCATCCTTGCATATCCACCCAAGTGGATAAGGCTTTGGATGTGGAATTGTCTCAAGTTTTAGCTGTTTGACCAAGTATTCTAAGATGATATTAGCTTGAGACCCACTATCAAAAAGTGTGTCTATCTTTGTGTGGTTTGAGATTATCCTCACATGAAATAGCTCTATCCTCTTCTTTTCATTTTGAGTTTCTTTGTGACAGTTTAATGTGCTAGAACTGGGATTTGTTTCTTGGACATCCTCTTTCCCCTTTATGTTCTTCAATACCATGGTGATACTTTTAGTCTCATCACCTGATTCTGACCCTAAGTCCTGTTCAACAGTTGCATCAATTTTTCCCTTTTATTTGGTCTTGTCTTTGTTTTTGTATTTTTTTGGTTTCAGCTTTGGATGAAGCTTCCAACAGTGGTCTTCATCGTGGCTTGTTTTTGAACAATTCTTGCAAAATAATTTCCCTTTTTCCTTTCTAGAGTTTGCAATTATTTTTCTTCCTTTGCCTTTAAAATCACTACCCTCATTCACATCAAAAGTGTTTTTCCCTCTAGCCTCTAAATGCGTAGCTTCAAACTTCGTCTACACTAGTAGGATTGAACATAAGGATAGTATGTATAAGGTAATTATGCAAACCACCTATATATTTCAGCAAAGTATCTTGATTGTGTAAGTCTACTCCAAAAAGAGTGCTCTTCTCCTAAACTCTTGAGTGTATTCTTGAACACTTTGTCCTTTAAGCTGTCTAAAGCTTTGCCAATTCATTATAGCCTTTTGAAGATGAGCAAGAGGATAAAATTGCTTCTTGATTGCAGTAATAAATTTAGTCCATGATAGTGTAATCTTACCATGTTTCTTGATTTCCTCCTTGGTAGTGGCTTCCCACCATAACAAAGCTGCTCCATCCATTCTCAGCGAGGGTAGTTGTATCTTGGTGTCGTCATCATGAAGGTTTTGAATCCTTAAATAAACTTCCAATTGTCTAGTTTCTCTGCATTGACTTCACCGTTAAACATGGGCAATTCAAATTTGACATCAAGCTTTAGAAAATGATTTTTACCAGTGTTTTTCAACTTATGTGACTGATTTACCGAAGTCGAGGAAGATGATGACGAGGAAGATGATGACGATGGAGATGGTGGATCACCATTTCCTCCATTCCCTTTCTTTGACTGATCATTACCCTTCTTTCCTCCAGATGAATCCTCTCCTTTTTGGTTTTTAGACCCTTCTCCAACAATCCTATCATTTCTTTCTTGATAGATGATCCTTACTATTTCATTCATATCCAAGAAAGCTTTCCGAAATGCCCTTTCTTCTTCCTTGAGATCCATCTCTTTAGGAGCTTCTCCTTCTCTTGAAGACATGCTTATAGCCACTTCTAGGGCTCTTGGAGGTGGTTCTCTAACCCTTCTTGGTTGTGGATTAGTTTATGTAATAACCAAGTTTCCTTCACCTCTCTTGAGTTTTAACCTAGTCAACATCAAAACTTTCAAACAAATGACTTAATATTTGCACAAAACAAATGCTGAGTAAAAACTCTAGCTCTAAACCATAGCTCTGATACCAACTGATCTGAAAATGAAACTTCTTAGATCTGTTCCAAAGATTGATTGTAGGGGCATTTACTGGATATGTCACATTTGATAAAAGGATGAGATCCAGAGGCTACCTAGCCCTTTACAGACTCTGTCTTTAGAACTTGTAGAAGTTAACACTCATGATCTGAAAATAAAACTACTTGTATTGCTGTTCAAGGTATTCATTTCCATAAAATTATATGTGGAAACTGTTATTCATGTCTTGCAATTGAAACAAAGTGTTTTTGGTAAATTTCTAAGTCTTATGTGTGAAGGAGTATTATTTCTTTTTACTGTTTAACTTATTAAATTTGAAAAACACAGCAGCTGATGAGGCAGTTCACCCCTCCTGGGCTACATCTTCCAGGTCTAAGGCCCCCAAATGGGCATGTCCTTGCTCTTATTAGATGCTCAAATTGGTTATATAGTGATAAGAAAGCCTAAACAGGCAAAATAAGTTGTGGAAATGAGTTCAGAACATAGAAAACAGTAAAGATTGGCTTTTGTTTCACCTCCAATGGTTAACCATAGCCCAATAAAGCTCCAAAAATCCCTAGAACCTGATGGTTCTCCAGGATTTTCTTCTGAAAAAGTACCTGAAGTTCAGCTCTCTTAACTCGGTAACCTATGCCATTGGCTCTACAATGCTCAAAATAATTGAAATCAAAAAACATTTTTCTCCAAAAGGTTTTGTCTACTGAAAGTTATTCCCAATTGAATATTTGTCCAGGTTGGCCTAAGGAAACTCTGCCAAAATTGGAAAGATTGAAAATAACTCCACTAAAAAGGCAGACTTCTTGATCTGGCAGAACCGCGCGTTCAAATTGGCGGAACATTTAATTTAACTAGCAGTGTTATGGGGTGTTCACATGCGGATGTTTTAGAGGTTAACTGACCATGTTCACTGCTAACCACCTGCTCTCATTCAGAAATGACCCATGTTCAGCTCCAACCATGTTCACTTCTAACTGCCCTCGTTCATCTCCGACCCATCCGTTCACAACTGACCAGGGTCTGTTCACTGGTGACCACGGTCCGTTCACTGTTGACCCCCCATTGCGTTCACGACCAACCAGGGTCCATTCACTGCTGACCAAGTTCACGTTTACTCCTAAACAGGTTCACGTTCACTCTTGACTAGGTTCACGGGTCGACACCACTCGCAGGTAACCCGTGCCCAACCGGGTCAGGTCGAGTCGGGTTGACCCGAATGACCAAATTTTTTTAAAACTTCAAATTTTTTTTACACATTGAAACATTAGGCTTGGGGCCATGTGGAAACCTCCAGGTAGGCCACATGGCACCCACTGATAGGCCATCTATTTTTTTAATAAAAAATGAAAATTTTCCATAGAAAATAATTTTTTGAATATGCCATTTTTTTCCTTCCAAAGTGTTGTTTTGAAGGTTATTGGGAAAAATTAAAACTTGAATATCGTCCACATCCGACATTGGATTTGAGTGTCATTCATGGCATTAGCATCGTAATGATGAACACTATCCGGTAGATCAATTTATTACCAGTTCTGAGTAGTTCCAAATTTGAGAATTTTTTTCGCTTAGGACATGAACATCTGATCAAAATTGGAAACCCCATGAGGAAATATTAAAAAAATATACATTTGTTCGATTTTCCTCAAGGAATAATTATTTAAAAAACATTTTAATTAATATTCCTGGTTATATTTAACCCAAAATAGAGAAATTAATTAGATAAATCATTATTTATCTTATTATTTCCTAAGAATAATTATTTAAACCTTATTTAAATAATATTCATTGTTGAATATGACTAAATCACCCTTAAATAATTAAATAAATCATTATTTATTTCATTATTACTCAACCACATCCTTAAAATGATAAATATATCATTTATTATTTAAGAATAAAGGGATTTGACCCAAGTCAAATTCCTTTTCCCTCCAACAAATATAATAAAATATTCCATAAAAGTTGGATCTTGATTTGGTTAATAATATTTTAATTATGCACCAATATCTAGACTAACTCAATATTTTTTTATAAATAGAAGGGGTTTCCCATTCATTTACCACCTTTTGTTGCCTAAAGATCACTCTGGATCTATATTTTTGGTCTGATTTTGATCCACCATCATAGTCATATTTTGCTACCATTTTTGTCTGGGTTTTCTACACCATCAAGAGAGAGGAATTTTAGATTTTAAGTGCCGAGGAATTACAAGAACCCATCCCATTGAGGAGAACTGGTAACACCCTTCTGTGTTTTCCTCCCAGGTGACATTAATATAAAATTAATTTAACATATTCTTGTCTTGTCTATTGGATGCATGGAGTAAATATTGCTTTATTTACTACTTAATGTATTTTGATGCATAGATCTAGATTTTTGTAGAATTTGTCTTGATTAACTAACTGCAGATATGAAGATATTGGCAACCATCTTTTACTGTTAGGGCTGTTTGTTATGCGCAACTAAAGTGGTCTTTTTTCGCACACTTGCAATTAATATTCATACTAATAACCATTCTTAGCAAGAATGGAATAGATAAGGCTACCATATTCCTTTTTGACCTTATAACCTTCTGAAAGAAGTCTAAGGGTCTTGAATTTGGACAAAAAATCTTCAATAGAGGAGAAATTATTGGGGTCGAAAGTAAGCAACTCATTTTCAAGCTAGTGGGCTCTGATTTCATTTTTAATACCAAAAAAGGTATTTAGATTTTTTCATAACTTCATGAGGGGAGTCAATATATTGGATATGAAATCTAAGATCTTGAGCAATGGACATTCCTATCAACCCTCATGCTTGATCTTGCTTATCTTCCCATTTAGTGGCTTTATCTCCATCGGTAAGTTTAGTTTCTTATCTTGTGGCTATTCTATAAATCCCTTTATTTCTAAGTAAGTCTACCATGTAGGACAGCCATTGGAAATAATTTGTATTGTTAAGAATAACCGGGCATGCAATTTCCATTTTTTTAAACTGAAGCTGAAAGGGCTAAAACCAACTGCTCCAATGTAAATATCTCGAAAAATTAGGCCGGTTAAAAAAAATGGCTCTCAAAATAGTTTTCAGATGAAGAAGTTATGCATTTTTGAAAAAAAGTTGTAGTAGATGTAGAATAGTTACATGAGAGGTTTCAAGATGATGATGAAGATGTACATTAAAAACTTTATGTGACCCACTTTTATAAATAAGTGAGATTCAATTTTACAATATTACTTTTACATGTGTTTTTAAATAAAAAAACCCCTTTCTTAAAACCGGCAACTTGCCAAAAAGTTTTTTTAAGAAAAAGTAACTTTACAAAATGATTTTTAGAAAAAGAAGTTTGACAAAGAGACTTGAACCCAAGACCTCTATTCTCATAAAGCAAGTTTTTACCAAGTGAGCTAGTAAAAGGATAATGTAATTGTTTAAAAGGAGGAAGGGATTTTTTTTTTTTTTGCTCTTCTATGTACGTGTTTTTTCCTTAAAAAAAAACACAAAATCCATGCAAAAAAATAACAGGCCTTATGACATAACGTTAGATTTCCGGTTAGTCTTACTAGCAACTGTCTATTTTTCTCACTATTTATGATTTCCTCATAATACACAAAGATGTAGGGAAAGAGCGTACGTAGCTGAAAAATCTTGTCTTCCTATTTCTGATTTGCTGAGGTCGCACACAATGCAGAGAAAAGAGCATACACAGAGAAGACGATATAGATCCGATAATTAAAAAAACTATAGACCGAAATAATCAGAGGGATTAATAAATATAATTGCAAAAAATATACTTTATACCTCCAGATCTAAAATGACATAACTTGGGAAACCATAAAAATTTTCGCATGAAATGAAAGGGGTTCCTCACTATAATAGACACTCTGGACACAACATAGCAGTTATCCCGGCCTGAAAGTGGTCAGAAATAGTAGATCTGGAAAATGACAGTCACATGCAGTCAAACTGACTTCGGATTTGGATGAACAATGGATGCGGCCCTCAAAATGGCAATGATACCATGTGGGAATTTACAGGGTAAGTTCCTTAGATCAAACACCAAAGGTCACCACTCACAAACATATCACAAATTAGTACACCAACATTTGACATGGTTAAAACCCTCGAAGAGGGAAACAATCCACGACCTAAGCCAACACAACCACTTCAGGAAATTTATTAATATAAAGAAAGAAAATTTACATAAGCTTCTCTCATAAATAGTTACTAGACACATGACCCTCCATGCTCTTTAAATAGAGATCATGGACCAATCGGGTGTTGCCACAGATCAAGTGTCGATAATATAGAGGAGAGAATGAACCATCAGATCACTACATATCGTGACCATTGGATTATGAGTTAAAAATGTACATAGTAACGAAACACACTTTGCCTAACTCTAAGCTAGACCAAGTTATACTTAACTATTTCCTATGTGTTAGAATATCTTAACATCCATTTCTTCCAAGATTTTTCCCCCATTCTATATGAGCGCCTATATCATGGATGTTGTGTGTTTTACCTTGGATTTTCCATCCATGGGCTGGAAATGGACTAGCCAATACCTTGTACCTATTCATATATTTCATAGTATGTTGTGGGGCTCTAAGTGTGAGAACCATTTTTGCAAAATTTTCCATGGAGTTATTCTCCCGCTATTCCAAGATTTTTTTAATGAGAAAGCCCCCATACTCTTAAAAGAGGCACAAGATGAATTTTTCTCTATAGAAAAATGGTTTTGTGAAGATATATTCACCTATGTTCGATTATTTGGGAGCTTAGCTCGACCACACGTCTTTCCATTATATGTTCTTGACAAGCTTCTCGCAAGTGAAGTTGCATATCAAACTGTTGGAAGCGGCCTAACATGATTTCTGAAAGAAGCCAAGAAAGCATCATGGCCTTCTTTTCCTATTAATTATGGTGTTTATGGACTTGATAATTACAAAAATGTTTTTGTAGATATTGGTCAGATTGAATGTTAAAATTTATTTACAATTCCAAACAGGTAGTATGATCCAATCAAATTCGCGAATAATTTCACCACCCAAGTGAATATTAGGCCTTTTGTGCACGAAGTTTATTATTTCGATGACATGTTTGAGTCTGTCGACAATTATCCTGCAGTTCAAAAGTTGGCATATTTACGTCTGCATCCACAAAAATTGCTAAAATTTAAGCAAGATAGGAATAAGAGATTGGAATCAATTCCATTGAAAATGTTTGATGTTTCACAACCATTAACTCAAAAAGATAAGGAAATTTAATCGACAACTAAGGATACCAAAGTCCTTAGCACAACAGACCAAGATAAATTAGTTGAAGTTCAAACTATGGATGTGGATTTCCCTGGTAATCTAAAGGATGTTTGGAAAGAGTTTAATATTAAACTCTAAGAAGGACAAGAAACTACAGTTGGTGATCAACAAAAAATTGTGCATACTCCACAAAATAAAAGTCAAGAATCATTCACTTCTGAGCCCTTTGACAAATTAATCATAAAGAGTGGAATTCATCCTGACCTTCCCCACCACCGAAATTGTTCTTAACATTGAATAAATTCATCCTTTGGACATTTTCTATAGTCCAAAACACAAGGAGGTTACGAGTTGACAGAAGAAAAGAAGAAGATCAGAGCAACCCCAATCCCTTGTGCAAGGATATGTTTATATGGATGTTGTTTAGAAAGACACTCAGGAATATCCTTCACAGGATCTAAATCACCTAACTCAGTTTTCAGGAGCTTATGATTCTGCAACCATTTACAAAGCATCAAAAGTTCAACAACTGGTGAAACAAAAGAATGAGAAAATCATCCAACTTGAACTAGAGTTACAAGCAGAGAAACAAAGAGTCAGTCAACAGTTACAGGTACAAATTGCAAATCTCCAAGAGAGCATGGACCATTTAAAAATTCAACATTAGATTGAGATTAGTTCCAAGGATACTCTAATTCACCAATTGCAGTTCTCTATTGAGACAGTAAATATAACCCAAATATTGATGAATTTAGAAAAGAGGCCTTAGATCTAAACACTTTATTGGCACAACAATGGGTTGCTTTTTGTCAAAAATTATTAAGTATTATTGAATTGTGTGAATAGAGCGATTCACTTGTGAATCGCATTGCAAATATGAGGATCATTTTTGATGACATAGATGATAAGGTCTCCCATTTTTTCACCTGGAAGGATTCTGATGATGTCTTAAAGGTCAACCTACCCAGGATTGAGGATTCAAAGAAAAAAATATTATTTAAAAACTAGGATATACATTTAAAGCATGCAGAGTGAGCCATTTGTAGAGCAAAGGATGTTGCTACTAACATTGTGGAGACTGTTAGCCAAAATCTTATTGCAGCAAATCTTATCAACATATGTCGTCCTGGTGCACTGCCTTTAGTAAAATACTTGATAAGATAGTGGAAAGAAGTGTCAAAGTTAAAAGAAGAACATACCATGTAGCTGGAAAAAATGGATTGGGAGAAAGATTGGAGATATTTAGTAAAGCCTTACAATCAATGGCTTATGCTGCACTGTCTCACAAATACATCCTCCTACATGCTTCCCCCACTTTCCGATGATGTTTTCACTATACACCTAGGCATTAGGATAGGCCAACCACTATAGGTTAATCCTATGCTTAATATCCTTCAGTTGAAGGAAAAAATGGAAGACGAGAGAACAAGATAGTCCTCGAGCAATTCATCCCTTTAATTTATATTTCTGTTTTAATTCCAATTACTTTAAGGAGGGTTGTTTTAAACCTCCTCATCTTTTTATTGTAATAACTATTTTAAGACTTATAATTTTTATATTTAAACCCCTTCATGTCTTTGAAGAAGGGGTCCTAAAATTTTGAAAAGAAGACTTTACTGATGTTGCACTTTTGTACCAAGGTTGAACCAAGTATTATTTCTTAGATGAGCAGAGTAAACATATACATGGTACTTTTATCCTATGCGTTATATTTTAGCTTCAAATGAGAAATAGCTATTTATCTTATGATGTTTTGTTTTATGTATCCATTTGAATATAGTTTGACATTAATTCACTTATGAACATGGTATACTTTTATCATTTGATACATCAACATAAGCATTTTAAAGTTGTGATATAAGCTTTATTCAATTGATTTAAATAACTATTTAATTAAATCAATTATCTCAAATGTTTTCATATCTCTAAGTGAATGTATGATCTTTATTTGGATCCACTGAAAGGTTATTTTTCTAGATCGCACAGAGAACAGTTTTCATCTTGGGATACATAATAGATAGATTTATTGTTTATTGCAAGCTTGCCTATATTTCCATCTATCAAGTTCCACTTAGTGATAAAACCATCCATTCACCTCAACTATATCAAATTGGGAAACTGGTCCCATAAATCCAGTCAGAGCCATCATTCCAAATGGAATTGGGACGATTTTTTAGTCCCCAACCAGGTGGTTTTCCCCGATGTTGTTGCACTGATTTTAGGGGCCTCAACAAGTTCCTGAAAGTGGAGAAAATAACTTAGTGGTATCTAGATAAAATACCATGTTATGGTATCAAAAGCTTGGACATATTAGAGGGAAGGGCCTTTGAATACTGCATGGTAATGGTATGGTAGAAGGTATATTTGATTTCTCTCTAGATTTCCTTTTTGTTAAAAGTGTGTATATGGGAAGCAAAATTAGGTGAGCTTTCCCTCTGGTGCTAAGAGGGTGAAATGGATATTAGAGCTTGTGCACAATGATGTGTTTGGACCTATGTCGGTTCCATCACCGGGTAAGTATTTTCACTATGTCTCATTTATAGATGAATTATCAAGGAATACATGGATATATTTCCCCAAGAATAAATATGAAGTATTTGACATGTTTAAAGAATTGATGGATCTCGTGGAAAATTAGACAGAGAAGAATATCAAGGTGTTGAGGACAAATAATGGTGGATATTTCTGCAGGAAGGAATTTGAAGAGTTTTGTAATAAGTGTGGTATAACACGACAAAATAATACTCCATTCACACCTCAGAAAAATGGATTTGCAGAAAGAATGAACATGACATTGTTGGAAAAATCAAGAACAATACTTAGTGGTGTCGGGTTAGGACAAAAATTCTAGGAAGAGGCAGTAGATACTTCATGTTACTTGGTTAACATATCACCTTCTTCGACATTGGAGGATAAGACTCTACATTAGGTATGGACTGGTAAGAAACCCTCCCTTTCACATATGAGGGTATTTGGATGTGGTACATATGTACACATTCCAAAGGAGAAAAGAACCAAGTGGGATAGTAAATATGAAAGGTTCTTTTTTATTGCATATAAGGATGGTTTAAAAGGATATAAGATTTGAAACAAAGAAACAAAGAAGGTTGTCTAAACTCGAGATGTGGTGTTTAGAGAGGTGGATGATGTTACTAAATATGAAGTCCTACCAAAGGAACTTGAAACGATATATTTTAAACTAGAGGAGGAAGAATCAGACTCTACAGCGAAACAAGAATCATAATAATAAGAGCCACATACTCCAATTTTGAGAAGATCAATTCGAGAAAGAAGGAAACTAGAGAGGTATAGTCCTTCTGCTTTCTATTCAAATTTTTCTTTTATCTGTTATTGATGATGATCCCATAAATTTTAGGGAGGAAGTGGATTCAAAGGATGGAAAAATATGGAAAGAGGCCATGGTTGGTGAAATGGAATCTCTGGACAAAAATGAGGCTTGGGATGTGGTGGAGTTCTCAGCTGGAAGGAAACCCATTGGCAACAAATGGGTGTTTAAGAAGAAGATGAATGTAGAAGGAAATGTGGAGAAACACAAAACTCGGTTGGTATAAAAAAATTATTCCCAGGTGTAGGAATTGATTTCAGTGATATTTTTTCTCTTATTGCCTGGTTAGATTATATTAGATTACTTTTATTTGTTGTTGCTTATTTTTATTTTGAGGTAGAACAGACAAATCTGAAGCCATAAATTCTTCACGGGGATCTAGAATAAGAGATCTACACGAAGCAACCAGGAGGTTTTGTGGTGAAGTGTATAAATAATAGGTATGCAGGTTAAAAAAGTCTTTGTATGGGTTAAAAAAATCACCAAGGATGTGGTATCATAAATTTTATACATATATAGGGGGACTTGGATTCACAAGAAGCAAAGTGGAACACTGTGTGTATTTTAAATTAATTGGAGACGGTGTTATTTATTTGGTATTGTATGTGGATGATATGTTGTTGATTAGAAAAGAAAAAGAAATTATCCAGGATTTTAAGACCCAATTGTCCTCCAAATTTGACATGAAGGATATTAGTGCTGCAAAGTATATTTTGGGTAAGGAAATTAAAAGAGATTAGGAAAAGAGGAATCTCTAGTTATACTGGAGGAAGTATGTCGAGACAATATTGCATAGGTTTAATATGGAGGATATTAAATCAATGAAGGTTCCTATTAATATAGATGTAAATTTATATGTTGAAAAATTTACCAAGATACAAGAAAAGGAAGAGGACATATCCCATCTTCCATATGAAAGTGGAGTCGATAGCTTGATGTATACTAGACATTACACATGCAGTGGGATTATTGAGCAAGTTTATGTCAAAAATAGGGAATGAAAATTTTACAAAAATGAAGCAGGTTTTCAGGTATTTGCGTGGAACTAGTGATTATGGTTTGTGCTACAAAGGAAGACCAGTATTGGATAGAGTTTTGGAAATTACTGGCTTTGTTAATGCATATTGGGTTGGAGATATAGATCGAAGAGGATATACAAGTGGGTATGTGTTTAACCTATTTGGAGGAGCAGTCAGTTGGATGAGAAAAATATTTTATGTATTGTCTCGTTCAACTACAAAGGCTGAATACATGGCAACCACTCATGCAAGCAAGGAAGAAGTTTGGTTTCAGAGATTGTGTTCAAGTATGGGGTTGGTACTGCAAGCTTGAAGGATATACTGTGATAGATAAATGTAATTTTTTTGTAAAAGAACCCTTCTTATCATTAGAATACAAAGCATATTGATGTTCAATATCACTTTGTGAGGAATATGGTTGAGGACAAAAGGGTGTTGCTCGTAAAGGTGGAAACTTGGAAGAAAGTTGCAAATGAATTAATGAAGGTTGTGAGCACTCAGAAGTTTGTTTGGTGTAGAGAAACTATGGGAATTGTAGGGATAGAAAAAATACTAAGCTCTCATGTGTCCCCCTGTGTGGAAAGAGAACAAAAAATGGGAGAATGTTGGGTGTGTGTTATATTCTATCCATGACTAGTCGCACTCGTTGTACATTGTGTCGAGCATAGCGCCCCAAGAAATTTTTTATGTGGATCCAATAATATTTGGGTGAACCCAAGAATGGGGGGTGGACCCAAAGATGGTGGGAAGACCTATCCATGGTTTTGTGCATGGATTTTTCACATGGTTTGGGGCATGATGATTTTTTCCCATGGTCTTTTATAGATCCATTCAAGGGAACTACAATTATGTTCGAATCCTGGTTTAATGGATTGGGGTTTATTAATTCTTCAAAATGTATATATATGTATTGTAACATTGAAAGGAATACAATGAAAAATAAATCTGGTAGTCCCGGTTTCCAGATCTAGGGGAAAATATCTATGTATATTAGTTTTATGTTTTATGTTCTCGCCATTGCTTATTTTTTGTTTTAAGAATTCGTTTGCGGATCATTTATGTACAGTGTTAAACCCTACACATGGTGGACTCTTCCAATACTAGCATACACAACATAATAAGGTCTTACCCTTATTTTCTTACATTCCCTTTAGGGATATTCATCCATTTTTGTGCTCTTCAAAAAGCACAATCTATTGATTCATTTTTGGGAAAATTTTGAAAAAATATAAATTGGTTGTCAAACAATCAACAATCATAAAAAATCTATGTCGGAGGATTTTTAACTTCCCACTCCTTAATAGTCATCTATAACCTCACATGCTCTAATTAAGTGGCAGGTAGAGTATGTACACCTCCATATAATTTAGCAATTAAATCGCTACAAGGAAGTGAGTCACTTGTCTAATTAACAAGGGGAACTAATATACCAATTTGGTTTCACAAATCCCAACGAAAGTACATAAATCTCAAAGAATTCTAAAATGTGAAAAATCATATTTAAAAAAAAAATTATTAATATAAATTTAAAAATAATATTTAAAAAATAAATTACAAAAAAAATATTTAAAAAATATAAATTTCTAAAACGTAAAAAGAAAAAATATCAAAAGAAATGATAAATGGGAGTTTTAAATTAATATTTAAAAATATTACACCTTGTTTCTAAATATTTGTGCATAGAAAGTTTTTCTTAAATGTTAAGAAAAAAGGGTAATATTTAAAAACCACACTCAACTCATGATTTACCATTCATTAAAAATATTTTCAATATTCTAATCTATATAGATTAAGATATTAATTTTATTTTTAATATTTAATATAGTTTTATGTCACTTGGGCACCATTCACACATAAGGTAGGTAAATCATATTATTAAAAAAGTTCACCTATACCCAAATTAAATAATAAACAATTGTCATGTCATTTTAGGTGCCTAGTCACTCTTGTATCTCTATTAAATTTTGAAGGATTTTAATTCGTGTACACATTATGACGCCGAAATTTAATATTAACCTCTTAACATATATATATATATATAATTTCAAGAAAGACATTTTACACAACCTCATGTTAAGAAATCCCTTTTACACAACCTCATGTCAATTACAAAATATATGACACAGTAAAACCATAATTATTGGATCTAAGGTTACACAATCACTGGAATACAATGGTACCATTGTTCCTTACTTACCCTATGGTTAGTATTATCTAATATGAATCAATGTAGATAGTACTTCTCTGTATATGCATTCTAATATGAGCTAATTTAAGCTTTCTTGGTAATGACTACACAACAACTTAAATAATTAGAGTTATTATGGATATTAGCTTAGTTCTTAAAGCTTATATGACTCACATTAGTATAAGGAAAAGAAAGCCTTATATGACTCATATTAGTACAAGGAAATGCAAAGAAGTATACCACATATCATACTAAACTCTTCCGTATCTAACATATGTGGTGTCGCTAGTGATTATACCAAGATAGCATGTAACTCCAAAATATCACGTCATTAAATATCAAAGCTCATCTAGGAACATTGGTTCCCTTAACATTACTGGTTTTTCCCCCATCTTATATTTTTTACTTAGGTTGTGCAATGAGTTTTTACACTATTGCCAAGGTAACCGATGTAACATTGATCAATTGCAAAGGTGTAAACACTAAATGAGGAGTATGGACCAAAGGTGGGGTGGGAGTAGGAGGATCCAAATTTACACTTTCACTTGAGGAAATACAGGTAGATTTGTAGTCATATTACCAGATGTTTCTCTTGGATATATGAGGAATGCACGCCGAGGAGCCTTGTTTTCTTAGCTCAATGGTGATCATGGTGATAATTTATCCAATTTTATTCACCCAATGTTTTATTGGTAGATCTCTTAATCTAGAACAATACACTCTAGATTCTCTCTCTTGCTCACAACACCCTAGCGACACACAACCCACACATGGGGAGGATTATGGATGATTATGTTGTAGCTTGATAACTTTCAAGCATTATACAAAGGATATAACATAAGTGTAAACTGATATATTCCAAGCATAAGTCTCAAGAAAATTTAAAAGTTGAGATACAAAGTTTTTGAAAAGAGAACAACTCAAAGGAACATGTTGTAAATTACTCTTCCCACTCTAATATGGACTCACACTATAGTAAGGAAGATCTAAGATAATGCATGAGCTGATATGCCTCATGAATTAGGGCTACATATTGATTTCAAAATGGAGTTTCCCTCACTGATTATCAAATAAAATTAATGCACATACACCTAGAGATCCACGAGACATTTAATCAGATTCTATAAATCCAGTGACTAAAAGTTGAATCATGGAAACTCAGAGCATAAATACTAGGGGGTATAGTAGGAGACACTGTTGTGTAAATTTATGTAGGTAGAGTAGCTACCAATATCATTGTACATAATGATTGAATGACAATTTTCAACACATATACATAAAATAGCAACATTGTACTAATAATATGATTATCATTTTTAATAAAATCAACTAAAATTAATATGTGATTACCAGATAAAAATATTTCATGAATATCATTCTTTTAAGATAAATTCACAATAAACATCCAAATATGGTAATATCAGCATAAATAATCATTCTCCATCAAAATAATGGTGATAATTTACAATATATACATCAAATAAAAATATAATAATGATAATATCATCATCATCTTTAATCAAATCAAAGTCCTTGTATGATTACCGAATCCAAATGTTTCATATATATCATTATTCTAAGGTAAATTCAAAACATCCATCTAAAAATAGTAATTTAATTCTACACAATAATACTTCATTAAAAATAATGCATGTGCATGGCTAACTAGCATCACCAAGATCATCATCTTGACCATCTTGATCAGTCTCATCCACGTCATCATCACCAACATTATCACCGTCCTCCTCATCATAATCACCTTCACTAACACTATCACCATCCTCATAATCATCATCTATTGATGTATGCTCAACATAGTCTAGATCATCATCTTGGTGGTCATTACCTATAGCATTCTGGAAATAAAAAATAAAAAAAATCAATATTACATGTTAGTATTAATTCTGTAGCACAATGCACATTTTTGTTGTACAATTCTAACCATAAAATGAGGTAGGATAAATATCTAATAGTGCTAAGAAATAAAATGAAAATATTGTTCAAATATATATTGGAAATCGGACTAATATTACATACCTCAAACTCCATACACACAAAAAAATCAGCCCATCTTATTTGCTGCAACATCTCCTTTTCCAAATTATTTGGATGTCTTCCATATTTTAGTTCCCACCAATGAGTAAATAGGGGGAAATTAGATAACAATTATTTTCTTCTAGTACAAATTTTATTAAAAAAATATTACATATTTAATATATTTAGAAATTTTTTTATCAATTCTTTTAACCCTTTGTAGCCACTACGATGAGTGTCTTTTGTCTTTCCTAACCTTTCTTTGGAAGCCTTGTCCTTAAGCACAATCCAATTCAATTCATTTTCACCCAAATACACATCTAAGTAATGGAGGTAACCTAATAGGAATTAGAGATAGAACCAACTCCTCTATGTTTCAATATCATGAAGCTTCCTTTTTCATTATGTATTTATCCAAGATTTCTTATTATATTAACAAATTCATATATATTAGACATTATATATCAATAAGACAGAGAGTGTATAAATCATTAGAATTGGTTCCTATAATCCAAGACTCACTCTGTAACCTTAGAAATTATAAGTAATTCCCAAAATAAAGATGCTTACTAGATATTGAATTAGTAGGACATAAGAAACCAAGAATACCCTTTTGACACTTTAGGAGGTAATACTAACTTTGTATACTAGTAGTTATCTAGGTCTTAGGAATAGGAAGCAAGAAATAGATCTATAACTCCATTTCCTTATTTTGACACCCATTTGGTTAATGTTTGACATGGTTATATGAGGAGAGATCCCAGTAAGACTCTTTTGACACTCCTTTATCTCTATAATTCCCATTGCAGAGGATCAATTCCATGTTGTGGAAATTTACCATTTGATATATACATGAGCTCCTTAGATTTTAGCATTGGATATATAAGCATTGAAAATAATGTGGGGTGTAGTAAAATAATTCTAGACTATTGTATCAGTGAATTTCAGAGAATTGTAGAGTGAATAAAGTTTAGTCGAAATTCTTAGCATATGTCTGAAAATAAGCTGAAAGGACACAACCAATAAAAACTAATGAAAACCCTAATATTGTGGATTGTTGATTTCTTGAGGATAATAAAAAATGTTCATGTAAAAACGCCTCGTAAACACCAAAAAATATGTCATCACATGAAGCTCGCATGTATCTGACACACATTAAGGAATGTGAGTGCTTCACGTCAAGTTAGCACTGACTAACATTCATATCATATACCTGAAATATCATTTCACGGGAGGTATTTAATTATTGGTGACATAATATCTATTGGGACACCAATTGAAATGAAAAAGCTTTTAAAATAGTAAACTCAATTAAGAACCAACAAAGGTGATAAATCGACCATGATAAGTAACATTAAGGATTAATGAAAAAAAAGACAACGTATGAAGACTATGGTTTGGAGATGAAATTAGGACAATAAACTTAATTAGAGAGAATAACTAGCATTAAGACCAATGTAAAAGTAATTAAACTATAAGGTATTATAAATGGATGATCTAATTTAGTAGAATAAAATGATAAGTTATAAAACTAGATATCATAGTTACATATGTCACGCATATTATATAAATTAAAAATAAAAAGAACATACATTAACTTAAAATATGATTATTAGAATTTAAAAATGAGTAAAGTCTAGTTAAAAATGTAAATTTTAGTGACTTCAAATTTTATGAACCTTTCAAGACTACAATTATGGTTCGATACCAATGTTAGGAAGTCCAATAATCTTGAACACTATAAATAAAGAAAAATTCACATTGATAATAGAGTTCCATAAGACTAAATTAAGAATAATCTTCAATTAAGATTTTTTTTTAGTGTGAAATGGGAGTTGTTACACATTAGTAGTAATTTAAACAAGAAACTCGCATTCCCTTCAATATGCACAACCCAAGGTTAGTAAGACCTAAAGACGATAACGAAGACGAAGGATTACTTGCCCATGAAATAAATATTTACAGATGCAGAGTTGATGCCTTTTCAATTTTGCAATGGTTATAGTTTGTATTCAAAGAAACATGAAAAAAATTAGTTAGGATAATTCTGCTTCAATTGTTGTCTAGGTGGGAGTTTGTTGTTTTAAGCGTAGTAAGGAAACCAAGAGGGACTTCTACTAGATGAAATCAATATTTAAAGATGTGGAAGAATGTTAGAATTATGAGTGTAATATTCACGCCTCAACACACTTATATGTATCATTAATGTATTTTTGATCGTGGCTAATACCGTAGTTAGATCATTTATTATCATCTATTGTAATAGTTGGGAGAGGATAACACCAACCTAGTAAAATATATATATGTAGGTTCATTAATCCATAGGGATATCCCATATTGTATATAAGTATAACACAACTCGAATTTGTATTCCATCATCTTGTGATATTATTTATCTCCCTTATAATTAAGTGTTTTATGCCTAAGGGCACATATTTTCGTGCATCTCTTGTGTAGAATACGTTTTCTTGGGCCTTTCTAGCGTGCTATGGTTATCTCTCTCTAGCACACTTTTCGAGGTTCATCATAATTTTAAATACTTAAGGAAATGGCTGGAAGTTATGAACAAATTATTTCCACACACTCTTACTAGGTTAGCCTTTGAATGGCTTTAAACCCTTCCCAAGAACTTTATAGAGACTTTTGATAAAATATATGATAGGTTTTTTGGAATGTATGCTCTTAAACCAATCGATGTATTTGAAATGGTTAGTCTTATATAATTAAAGCAAGGAAACTGGGAATTTATGACATACTTCGTCCATAGACTCTAATTTTCGTTAACTGGATGTGAGACCAAGTTCTCTCTAGATGATCTTAGGAAAACCTTGGTAGAAGGTATAAGAGAATATTTTCAGCCAGAATGTTCTAATAATAAATAGGTAACCTTTTACCTATTAGGATGATATCAACAAGGTTTTGGACTTATAAACTATCAACATTAGACATCATCTAAGAACTTAATATCCTCCTATTATATCTAGTGAAGTAGCTTCTCTCATAGGTGATCCACAATCAAGAGTAACTAAACCAAAAGGAAACAAAAATGATATAAATGTTGCAGGGGGTTGTATTACAAATTTATTGCATGAAGTTGTTACTTCCACTTATTCCACTCGTGCTGATCCAGCCATAAAGAGACTTTTGAAAAAGAATGAACAACCATCTTCTTCAAAGCCTCTACCTATACAACCATCCACTCAACCTCCACCACCTCTAATTGAGCCATATCCACCATAACCAATGGAACAACATTATGACAAGCTTAGAAGGAATCCATTTCTTATTTTCCCTTTTGTCCTAGAAATTATTACAATTATCATAAGATACTGAGGCATTTTATGGAAGAATATGTTATATACCAAAGGGTGAAGCAATTAAAAGAAGAATGGTCACTTCAAAGGAGAATTATCCCCCCTAAAAAATTCCCTTAGTAAGATTTTGTAAGTTATTCCCTCAACATCCATCTTCATCTAGTCAACCTTTGCAATGGTCATCCACTTCTTCCAAGGGATTTTTTATAGTTAGCCACCTACTTCTCCTACTCAATATAGCCGGAAATTCAAGAGATTGCTTCAATCTTTTATTTATATAAAATTAGTATAATTTGATGTTAATGTTACCACAAGAGCTCGAGAATATGATGGATTTACACGCTCTCAACTGGGCTAAAGCTACGTTAACCCAATAAGAGCCCACTTGTATACCAAAAGGAAACCAATACCACCATCCCTTTAGATCATGTTAAGAAAATTATTAGATATCTACAGGAGGACCTCCCATACAAGGGTCTTTCCCCTATTGTTTCTATAGTAGAAATTGTTTTTGGCTAACATCTCTATTATGAATTTTTTGTGAATTTGTCCCACCTTACGTGACTCTTTAATAGGGTAAATGTAACACCCTCCTCCCACATCTACCCAAATAACCGACCAAACGGGTTTGACATGCGACGAGAGGCTACTACGATCTCATTCAACATACTAGGTTACCTTAATGAAGTGGAAACCACAGAAACACATCACACATACCTTCCACATCAGCAATAAAAATTCCAAGAGCCATCCAAAAAAGTTAGGTAGCCAATCCCTAGGTCCCACTATTTTTTTAGACTATTAAACCCCTTTACGCTTCCTTGAAATGGGAAATTTGTGTCTAGGAGGCTCTGGATGCTACGAGAGCATGGACATGCATCCATCCTGTAATATTCCCTTTTAGAAATATTAGTAATCAATCTGATTTATTCCAGAGATTGAATACATGGGAATTTACTGAATATGTCACCTCTAAAGAGAGGGTGAGATTCGGAGGCTAGCTGGCCCTTGTGCAGACTCTGTCTATAAACCCTATTGAAAGATAACACTCTCAATCTAGAATTTTCTACAACAATAAGAATATCTTGAGGGATTCCAAGGTTGGAGAATAGAAATTAATCAAATCATGCAATGTATTTGAACACATATACATCATAATAACAACCTCAACATCAAACAATGCACTTATACAGTTCACCGAGTGGGGAAAAGCAGCTAATTTAGCCCTAAAATGGGTGTATTTAGAAATATGCATGAAATCAGGGGATTAGGACGGTTGGAGCTGTTATATTAGGTCATGAGGAACCTATTATCTGAATTTCAGCTCACAAAAAGCGTTCTAGCTCAGTTAAACAACTTATCCTTCCCAAACTAGGTTAGAAAACCCTAGTTTCCCATGACTTAGAGCATGCGAAAAGTTATGAAGCTGAAGAAACATGGATTTATGAAGGATTTAGATAGTAAATAGTATGAAAATAAATAAATCAGAACTAGAACATGGCTAGAGAAAATAAGCAAGGATAAACAGAATATTTACATGGAAAAACCCCGAAAACCAAGGTGTTGCAATAATGAAACAATTGCATAAAAGGGATTGCGCAGTAAATGGAGATAATGCTTCAGAAATTACAGATACAATTATCATATCTTCTATTATATGAATCAATAAGGCACAAGAACATATATTTAATCTCTTTTACATAGATCCAAGATCACCCGGCAAGGGTTTCTCAACAGAAAATGATATACAAGAAGTGCAGCTCCATATCGATGGATGAAACAATGTTGTATGGATGAAAAATTGCATAAAATATTCTGAACATATAGAGGAATGGCTGTAGATTCCTTTGCTAAACCCCTTGGAGAAATATTGGACTTCCTCTTGGGGAAATCATCTCATGAAATGGGGTTTCCCCACTCCATTGCACACCTTGAGAAATAACACAGTTTCTGGAAGTGACTACGTTTTTGATGAAGGTATATGCTTGGACCAACACCTGATAGTGGAAATTCCAGATCAGAGGCTCTCCTTAGTTCTCTTGCTACAAGATCTCCAAGAAAGAGCAGGGCATTCTCGCATGGGAAAACCCTTGCACCAAATAGTGCAGCAACTTAGCTAAACAGCCAAGAATGCCAGAGGTCTAAAAATACCATCTAAAAATATGAATTATAATCTAATCTCAAATGGTTGCCATTTCTTCCTTACGTAGATTAGTAGCTTTCCGTCAAAGTGTCCCACTCAACTAGGGTTTGCTTCTAGGTGAAGCTTCCTCCTCAAGAATTACATTGCTTCCTTTAGTGATAATCACCTTTTTTCAGCACATTTTGATCAACTCAAGATTGAATAGATCAACTAGATAGGTTATATTGACTTTATCTCCATGCCTTGTCCCCTTTGACACATGTGGCTGATCCACATGGTTATTTTGTGATCCCTTTTCACACCATAAGGGATTTTTATTCCTGCAAGAGAAAATATTGAGCTTCCTTGCTCCTTTATTCATATAAATTGATTTTAGAAACAAAAATTAATATTTCCATTAGTTGAAGCTAATTTAGGAATATTACAGTCTCCCCCTCCCAAATGTTGCTTGTCCTCAAGCAACTGCAAGGGTGCTGCAAAATCTCCCCTCCTTCTTGTGGCCTCTTCTTCAAGTAGGCTTCAATATTGCTTCAAAATTTCTGCAATAAGTTTGTCTCACAATGGATCCCCCCCCCATTGTGAAATTTGGCCTCTGGTGAATAAATCCAAGGGCTCTCATCATAAAAGAAAGGAAGGCTGATGTAGAAACCTTCTTGCTGCTCCATGGTCTCAACAAGAGAGAAGTGACGACAATCATGGGGAATTTCAACATCAATGGAGGCTTCCCTCCCCCAAGCTATCATCCAAATAAAATGAATCACCCTCCAGCTGGGTAATCCATAGAAAATCTTCTCCTAATAGCTCATGAGAGGCATACCCCAAGTGCTCCAACCAAACATATAGTCCACATCATAAAGAAACAAATGATATGCAAAGGTGGCCATATAGTTTCTCATGCTCCCCTTGGAACATGTAGTGCAGAAAAAGTGGTGACTTCCTTCCCCCAAAGACACACCCAAAAAATGTGTCTCTCCTGTAACCATGCCCCCAACAAAGATAAGAACATCTTTAGCATGTGGGATCATAAGTGAGACCATGTTAGTTGTCATATACAATAAGGGAGAAGGACAATGGTCCCTTATGTGCAACCAACGCAGTTTTCCTCCTAACTGCCATAGGATATGATATGACAAGCGTTCTCCCCAACACTTGTTTGCTGCCCCATTCTTCTTGCATTCTTGGAGAAGGTATATGATAGTTGGTGTTAAGGAACCACACCATGAAGAGTACATCATCTCTCCAAGATTTCCCAAATAATGGACAACATCACCATTGTTCATGGCCCACAGTAACTCATGAAGCCCATAAGAAAAAGTGCCTTCTCTTGGATCCAATACCTGCACATGAGTGTTAAGAGAATACAAGTATATAATAGATACATTAGCAATACATTGTTTGTCTTATACTTGTTTAAAATCAGCAATGTAGCTCATGGATGATCTCCCTCTCACACTCAATAAATAAGGAGGTGATAATGATAACTCTTCCAAAGAGATATGTTCCTCCTCAACCAGCAAATGGTCCATGCACCTATTCATATGAGAGTGCATCTCCTCTTTGAAATTTTCCCACATGAATCCATCTAATACAACATGACATGTTTTAATGAAACTAGAGGGATTTGAAAGGAAGGCCTCATAGATTGTGTTAAATAGTTTTTTCTTGAGCTTGGAATCTTTAGTTAAGTAGACCTGATCATGAGCATAAATAATTTCATTAACTACTTGATACTTTCCAACAATTGCTTTCCCATCAAGAGCCTCACATATGAGTAGGTCCTTAGAATATTCCATCAAGAGTTGGGACTCCCAATAAGGGTCTAGGCTTCCCAACATTGACAACGTTGTAGAAATCTGAAATGATTCATTTTTCATATGATGGCTCTCCACCTTGACATGCTTGATGTCAAAGTCAGATGTTGGAGTATTCTCGACCTTCTTTTACTGCCCTTCTTGCAGCTGATTTTGCTCAAAACAAGATTGGATTTTAGGAAAGTCACCCTTCCCTCGAAAGGTTCTCTTTCTCAAAAACTTCCACCTCTTTTCTCCTGCATGAAAAAATGAATTATCTCTTTGTTATGTTTAGAAATATTCATCATATATTGGAGTATCCTTTGCTGCCTTAAAGCTATGAAGTAGCCTCTTGATACTATGCTCACATCAGCACAAATTTCTGAATCTATCCCCTCCAACGCAAATAGAAGTATGGAAGAAAGCAAGGTCAATTTCAGAAATTTTCCTAGCCTCCCATCAATGGTTTTCAGCGCTGTAGTGGCTCCTTCCAAGGTTCCCTCTTTAAACAAATATGTTGTTGTTGTATATAATTGAGAGAACACTTTAGTTTCCCCCCCATCAGGAGGTCTCTTTGCTGAAATTCCTCCTTGCAAAGAGGCATCAAGGCATAGAGTAAGATGTGAATGTAAGTGGACAGATTTTCCCTTATCTTTGTTGCATGGGTCCTCTTGCCTTCTTTGTTCTTTCAAGCCCTAAAATAGAGGAGGGTTCATGCTCTTCATCTCATGATGCCATTCATTCTCTTTTCCTCCCTCTATCTTCAAGATCCCATCACTTGGCAAGGAAAGTACATGCTGCTCATGTGTTATGCCAAGGGCTCTATGTGTGAGACGTTTTGAAACCCCTTGCAAGAGTGCAAGTGTTTCTCTACTTGGAGCAAGTGCTCCATCCTTTTCTTGATGTAGTGTTTGAGGTGCCCTTATTATGACCGTGTTACCTTTCCTTGGAAAAGTGTCAAACAAGCTCACCTTCTCTTCATTCTTGTTCAGAAATGGAGTTGGATATATAGACCCTCCCAACTCATGCAAAAGTTTTGTTTGATGTGCTTTGATAGTTGTAATAGAAGATGTTTCACATGAAATATCATCAAACCTCTCTACTAATCTTTCAATGAACTTTGCATAAGTAGATATAATTTCATTCCTTAAGGAAAATGATTCAAACAACCACCAAGCATAGGCCTTACCCTCAAAATGCAGTGCTACTACTTTGATGGCTTCAACTTCTGAGACTTGATGTTGCTGCACAAAGGTGTCAAGCTCGTTCACCCATACCCTAGCTGGACATAGAGGTGATCCATCAAAAGTGGATAGAAAGATTCTACCCTCACCCTTTTTCTTGCTCCTTGTGCTCTTTTCCTCCTTAATTTGGAAAAACCCTTGGAAATTCAAGTGATCTTTGAACTCCTCAGATTGAGCTTCATACTCCCGCAAATAATCACCAAGAGTATCTTTCTTTGGCACTTCTCCTTTCTTCCCCTTCATGAAGAAATTGCTGATAGAACATGGTAGATCTGATGATATGGCTGAGTGCTCATATCCAAAATATGAGGATTTATAATCTTCCTCCTGTATAGATCTATGTGAGGGATCTTCATGAGTTTCCCTCCTTATTTCTTTGATGCCTTTGCTTTTGCCCTACAGACTTGAAAAGAGAAGTTTTAAGAACCTATTTTCTCCAGAAAAAAATGGTTTTCTCTAATTTATTCTGCAAATATCCTTCTCCCCATGAGAAGACTCCATAATTATTGGGCTCACAGGCTGAGCCAAGATTGTTGCTCTGATACCACTGTAATATTCCCTTTTAGAAATATTAGCAATCAATATGATTTATTCCAGAGTTGATTACATGGTAATTTACCAAATATGTCACCTCTAAAGAGAGGGTGATATTCATAGGCTAGCTGGCCCTTGTGCAGACTCTGTCTATAAATCTTATTGAAAGATAACACTCCCAATCTGGAATTTTCTACAACAATAAGAATATCTTGAGGGATTCCAAGGTTGGAGCACAAGTAATCAAATAATTCAATGTATTTTAACACATATACATCATAATAACAACCTCAACATCAAACTATGCACTTATACAGTTCACCGAGTGGGGAAAAGCAGCTAATTTATCCCTAAAATGGGTGTATTCATAAATATGCATGAAATAAAGGGATGGGGACGGTTGTATCTGTTATATTAGGTCATGAGGGACCTATTTTCCGAATTTCAGCTCAAACAAAGTGTTCTATCTTAGTTAAAAAACTTCTCCTTCCCAAACTAGGCTAGAAAACCCTAGTTTCCCATGACTTAGAGCATGCAAAAAGTTCTGAAGCTGAAGAATTGTGGATTTCCAAAGGATTTAGATTAAAAATAGTATGAACATCAATAAATCAGAACTAGAACATGGATGGATCAAATAAGCAAGGATAAACAAAAGATTTACATGGAAAAACCCCAAAAACCGAGGTGCTGCAATAATGAAACAACTGCATAAAAGGGAATGTGTAGTAAATGGAGATAATGCTTCAGAAATTATAGAGACAATTATCATATCTTATATTATATGAATAAATAAGGCACAAGAATAGATATTTAATCTCTTTTACATAGATCCAAGATCACCCGACAAGGGGGTATAGTAGGAGACACTGTTGTGGAAAGTTATGTAGGTAGAGTAGCTACCAATATCATTGTACATAATGATTCAATGAAAATTTCCAACATTTATACATAAAATAGCAACATTGTACTAATAATATGATTATCATTTTTAATAAATCAACTAAAATTAAAATGTGATTACCAGATAAAAATATTTCATGAATATCATTCTTCTAAGATAAATTCACAATAAACATCCAAATATGGTGATATCAACATAAATAATCATTCTCCATCAAAATAATGGTGATAATTTCCAATATATACATCAAATCAAAATATAAAAATGATAATATCATCATCATCTTTAATCAAATCAAAGTCATTGTATGATTACCGAATCCAAATGTTTCATATATATCATTATTATAAGGTAAATTCAAAACATCCATCTAAAAATAGTAATTTAATTCTACGCAATAATAATTCATAAAAAATAATGCATGTGCATGGCTAACTAGCATCACCAAGATCATCATCTTGACCATCTTGATCAGTCTCATCCACGTCATCATCACCAACATTATCACCATCCTCCTCATCATAATCACCGTCACTAACACTATCACCATCCTCATAAAATGAAATATTTTTCAAATATATATTGGAAATCGAACTAATATTACATACCTCAAACTCCATACACAAAAAAAATCAGCCCATCTTATTTGCTGCAACATCTCTTTTTCCAAATTATTTGGATGTCTTCCATATTTTAGTTCCCACCAATGAGTAAATAGGGGGAAATTAGATAACAATGATTTTATTATAGTACAAATTTTATTAAAAAAATATTACATATTAAATATATTTAGAAAAGTTTTTATCAATTCTTTTAACCCTTTGTGGCCACTACGATGAGTGTCTTTTGTCTTTCCTAACCTTTCTTTGGAAGCCTTGTCCTTAAGCACAATCCAATTCAATTCATTTTCACCCAAATACACGTCTAAGTAATGGAGGTAACCTAATAGGAATTAGAGATAGAACCAACTCCTCTATGTTTCCATATCATGAAGCTTCATTTTTCATTATGTATTTATCCAAGATTTCTTATTTTATTAACAAATTCATATAAATTAGACATTATATATCAATAAGACGGAGAGTGTATAAATCATTAGAATTGGTTCCTATAATCCAAGACTCACTCTGTAACCTTAGAAATTATAAGTAATTCCCAAAATAAAGACGCTTACTAGATATTGAATTAGTAGGACATAAGAAACTAAGAATACTCTATCCAAGACTCACTCTGTAACCTTAGAAATTATAAGTAATTCCAAAAATAAAGACGCTTACTAGATATTGAATTAGTAGGACATAGGAAACTCAGAATACTCTTTTGACACTTTAGGAGGTAATACTAACTTTGTATACTAGTAGTTATCTAGTTCTTAGGAATAGGAAGCAGGAAATAGATCTATAACTCCATTTCCTTCTTTTGACACCCATTTGGCTAATGTTTGACATGGTTATATGAGGAGAGATCCCAGAAAGACTCTTTTGACACTCCTTTATCTCTATAATTCCCATTGCAGACGATCAATTCCATGTTGTGGAAATTTACTATTTGATATATACATGAGCTCCTTAGATTTTAGCATTGGATATATAAGCATTGAAAATAATGTGGGGTGTAGTAAAATAATTCTAGACTATTGTATCAGTGAATTTCAGAGAATTGTAGAGTGAATAAAGTTCAGTCGAAATTCTTAGCATATGTCTGAAAAAAAAGCTAAAAGGACACAACCAATAAAAACTAATGAAAACCCTAATATTTTGGATCGTTTATTTCCTGAGGATACAAAAAATGTTCATGTAAAAGCGCCTCATAGACACTACAAAATATGTCATCACATGAATCATGCATGTATCTAACACACATTAAGGAATGTGAGTGCTCCACGTCAAGTTAGCATTGACTAACATTCATATCATATAGCTGAAATATCATTTCATAGGAGGTATTTAATTATTGGTGACATAATATCTATTGGGACACCAATTGAAAGGACAAAGATTTTAAAATAGTAAACTCAATTAAGAACCAACAAAGGTGATAAATCGACCATGATAAGTAACATGAAGGATTAATGAAAAAAAAGACAACGTATGAAGACTATGGTTTAGAGGTGAAATTAGGACAATAAACTTGATTAGAGAGAATAACTAGCATTAAGAACAATGTAAAAGTAATTAAACTATAAGGTATTATAAATGGATGATCTAATTTAGTAGAACAAAATGATAAGTTATAAACCTAGATATCATAGTTACATATGTCACGCATATTATATAAATTAAAAATACAAAGAACATACATTAACTTAAAATATAATTATTATAATTTAAAAATAAGTCAAGTCTAGTTAAAAATTTAAATTTTAGTGTCTTCAAATTTTATGAACCTTTCAAGACTACAATTATGGTTCGATACCAATGTTAGGAAGTCCAGTAATCTTGAACACTATAAAGAAAGAAAAATTCACATTGATAATAGAGTTCCATAAGACTAAATTAAGAATAATATTCAATTAGGATTTTTTTTTAGTGTGAAATGGGAGTTGTTACACATTAGTAGTAATTTCAACAAGAAACTCGCATTCCCCTCAATATGCACAACCCAAGGTTAGTAAGGCCTAAAGACAATAACAAAGAGGAAGGATTACTTGCCCATGAAATAAATATTTACAGATGCAGAGTTGATGCCTTTTCAATTTTGCAATGGTTATAGTTTGTATTCAAAGAAACATGAAAAAATTAGTTAGGATAATTCTACTTCAATTGTTGTCTAGGTGGGAGTTTGTTGCTTTAAGCATAGTAAGGAAACCAAGAGGGATTTCTACTAGATGAAATCAATCTTTAAATATGTGGAAGAATGTTAGAATTATGAGTGTAATATTCATGCCTCAACACACTTATATGTATCATTAATGTATTTTTCATCGTGGCTAATACCATAGTTAGATCATTTATTATCATCTATTGTAATAGTTGGGAGAGGATAACACCAACCTAGTAAAATATATATATGTAGGTTCATTAATCCATAGGGATATCCCTTATTGTATATAAGTATAACACAACTCGCATTTGTATTCCATCATTTTGTGATATTCTTTATCTCGCTTATAATTAAGTGTTTTATGCCTAAGGGCACATATCTTCGTGCATCTCTTGTGTAGAACATGTTTTCTTGGGCCTTTCTAGCATGCTATGGTTATCTCTCTTTAGCACACTTTTCGAGGTTCATCATAATTTTAAATACTTAAGGAAATGGCAGGAAGTTATGGCCAAATTATTTCCACACACTCTTACTAGGTTAGCCTTTGAATGGCTTTAAACCCTTCCCAAGAACTTTATAGAGACTTTTGATAAAGTATATGATAGGTTTTTTGGAATGTATGCTATTAAACCAATTGATGTATTTTAAATGGTTATTCTTATATAATTAAAGCAAGGAAACTAGGAATTTATGACATACTTCGTCCATAGACTCTAATTTTCGTTAACTGGATGTGAGACCAAGTTCTCTCTAGATGAGCTTAGGAAAACCTTGGTAGAAGGTATAAGAGAATATTTTCAGCCAGAATGTTCTAATAATAAATAGGTAACTTGTTACCTATTAGGATGATATCAACAAGGTTTTGGAATTATAAACTATCAACATTAGACATCATCTAAGAACTTAATATCCTCCTATTATATCTAGTGAAGTATCTTCTCTCATAGGTGACCCACAATCAAGAGTAACTAAACAAAAGGAAACAAAAATGATATAAATGTTGCAGGGGGTTGTATTACAAATTTATTGCATGAAGTTGTTACTTCCACTTATTCCACTCGTGTTGATCCAGCCATAAAGAGACTTTTGAAAAAGAATGACCAACCATCTTCTTCAAAGCCTCTACCTATACAACCATCCACTCAACCTCCACCACCTCTAATTGAGCCATATCCACCATAACTAGTGGAACAACATTATGAAAAGCTTAGAAGGAATCCATTTCTTATTTTCCCTTTCATCCTAGCAATTATTACAATTATCATAAGATACTGAGGAATTTTATGGAAGAATATGCTATATACCAAAGGGTGAAGCAATTAAAAGAAGAATAGTCACTTCAAAGGAGACTTATCCCCCCTAAAAATTCCCTTAGTAAGATTTTGTAATTTATTCCCTCAACATCCATCTTCATCTAGTCAACATTTGCAATGGTCATCCACTTCTTCCAAGGGATTTTTTATAGTTAGCCACCTACTTCTTCTACTCAATATAGTTGGAAATTCAAGAGCTTGCTTCATTCTTTTATTTATATAAAATTAGTATAATTTGATGTTAATGTTACCACAAGAGCTCGAGAATATGATGGATTTACACGCTCTCAACTGGGCTAAAGCTACATTAACCCAATAAGAGCCCAATTGTATACCAAAAGGAAACCAATACCACTATCCCTTTAGATCGTGTTAATAAACTTATTAGATATCTACAGGAAGACCTCCCATACAAGGGTCTTTCCCCTATTGTTTCTATAGTAGAATTTTTTTTTGGCTAACATCTCAATTATGATTTTTTTGTGAATTTGTCCCACCTTACGTGACTCTTTAATAGGGTAAATGTAACACCCTCCTCCCACATCTACCCAAATAACTGACCAACCGGGGTTGACATGCGATGAGAGGCTACTACGATCTCATTCAACATACTAGGTTACCTTAATGAAGTGGAAACCACGGAAACACATCACACATACCTTCCACATCAATAATAAAAATTCCAGGAGCCATCCAAAAAAGTTAGGTAGCCAATCCCTAGGTCCCACTATTTTTTTAGAATATTAAACCCCTGTACGCTCCCTTGAAATGGGAAAGTGTGTGTCTAGGAGGCTCTGGATGCTACGAGAGCATGGGCATGCATCCGTCCTGTAATATTCCCTTTTAGAAATATTAGCAATCAATCTGATTTATTACAGATATTGAATGCATGAGAATTTACTGAATATGTCACCTCTAAAGAGAGTGTGAGATCTGGAGGCTAGCTGGCCCTTGTGCAGACTCTGTTTATAAACCCTATTGAAAGATAACACTCCTAATCTGGAATTTTCTACAACAATAAGAATATATTGAGGTATTAAAATGTTGGAGAACAGAAAGTAATAAAATAATGCAATGTATTTTAACACATATACATCATAATAACAACCTCAACATCAAACTATGCACTTATACAGTTCACCGAGTGGGGAAAAGCAGCTAATTTAGCCCTAAAATGGGCGTATTCAGAAATATGCGTGAAATCAGGGGATGGGGATGGTTTTATATGTTATATTAAGTCATGAGGAACCTATGCTCCGAATTTCAGCTCAAAAAAAGCATTCTAGCTCAGTTAAACAACTTCTCCTTCCCAAACTAGGTTAGAAAACCCTAGTTTCCCATGACTTAGAGCATGTAGAAAGTTCTGAAGCTGAAGCAGCGTGGATTTATAAAGTATTTAGATGGTAAATATTATTAAAATAAATAAATAAGAACTAGAACATGGCTGGAGCAAATAATCAAGGATAAACAAAATATTTACATGGAAAAACCCCAAAAACCGAGGTGCTGCAATAATGAAACAACTGCATAAAAGGGACTTCACAGTAAATGGAGATAATTATTCAGAAATTTCAGAGCCAATTATCATTTCTTCTATTATATTAATCAATAAGTCACAAGAACATATATTTAATCTCTTTTACATAGATCCAAGGTCACCCGGCAAGGGTTTCTCAACAGAAAATGATATACAAGAAGTGCAGTTGTAGATATATGGCCGAAACAATGCTTATGGCTGAAAAAATGCATAAAATATGCTGAAAATACAAATTAATGGCTGTAGACTCCTTTGCTAAACCCCCAGGAGAAAGATTGGACTTCCTCTTGGGGAAATCATCTCATGAAATGGGGTTTCCACCCCCTCCATTGCACACCTTGAGAAATAATGCAGTTTTTGGAAGTGAATACGTTTTTTCTGAAGGTATATTCTTGGCCCAACACCTGATAGTGGAAATTTCATATCAGAGGCTCTCCTTAGTTCTCTTGCTACAAGATCTCCAAGAAAGAGCAGGGCATTCTCGCATGGGAAAACCCTTGCACCAAATAGTGCAGCAACTTAGCTAAACAGCCAAGAATGCCAGAGGTCTAAAAATACCATCTAAAAATATGAATTATAATCTAATCTCAAATGGTTTCCATTTTTTCCTTATGTATATTAGGATCTTTCCCTCCAAGGGTCCCACTCAACTAGGGTTTGCTTCTAAGTGAAGCTTCCTCCTCAAGAATTATGTTGCTTCCTTTAGTGATAATCACCTTTGTTGAGCACAGTTTGATCAACTCAAGATTGAATAGATCAGCTAGATAGGTTAAATCTTGACTTTGTCTCCATGCCTTGTCCCCTTTCACATGTGGCTGATCCACATGGTTATTTTGTGATCCCTTTTCACACCATAAGGGATCTTTATTCCTGCAAGAGAAAATATTGAGCCTCCTTGCTCCTTTATTCATATAAATTGATTTTAGAAACAAAAATTAATATTCCCATTAGCTGAAGCTAATTTAGGAATATTACAGTCTCCCCCTCCCAAATGTTGCTTGTCCTCAAGCAACTGCAAGGGTGCTGCAAAATCTCCCCTCTCCTTCTTGTGGCCTCTTCTTCAAGTAGGCTTCAATATTGCTTCAAAATTTATACAATAAGTTTGTCTCACAATGGCTCCCCCCCCATTGTGCAATTTGGCCTCTGGTGAATAAATCCAAGGGATCTCATCATAAAAGAAAGGAAGGCTGATGTAGAAACCTTCTTGCTGCTCCATGGTCTCAACAAGAGAGAAGTGATGACAATCATGGGTATTTTCAACATCAATGGAGGCCTCCCTCCCCCAAGCTATCATCCAAATAAAATGAATCACCCTCCAGCTGGGCAATCCATAGAAAAGCTTCTCCCAATAGCTCATGAGAGGCATACCCCAAGTGCTCCAACCAAACATATGGTCCACATCATAAAGAAACAAATGATATGCAAAGGTGGCCATATAGTTTCTCATGCTCCCCTTGGAACATGTAGTGCAGAAAAAGTGGTGACTTCCTTCCCCCAAAGACACACCGAACAAAATGTGTCTCTCCTGTAACCATGCCCCCAACAAAGATAAGAACATCTTTAGCATGTGGGATCATAAGTGAGACCATGCTAGCTACCATATATAATAAGGGAGAAGGACAATGTTCCCTTATGTGAAACCAGCGTAGTTTTCCTCCTAACTGCCATAGGATATGATATGACAAGCGTTCTCCCCAACACTTGTTTGCTGCCCCATTCTTCTTGCATGCTTGGAGAAGGTATATGATAGTTGGTGTTAAGGAACCACACCATGAAGAATACATCATCTCTTCGAGATTTCCCAAAGAATGGCCAACATCACCATTGTTCATGGCCCACAGTAACTCATGAAGCCCATCAGCAAAAGTGCCTCCTCTTGGAGCCAAGACCTACACATGAGTGTTAAGAGAATACAAGTATATAATAGATACATCAGCAATACATTGTTTGTCATATACTTGTTTAAAATCAGCAATGTAGCTCATGGATGAGCTCCCTCTCACACTCAATAAATAAGGAGGTGATAATGATAACTCATCCAAAGAGCTATGTTCCTCCTCAATCAGCAAATGGTCCATGCACCTACTCATATGAGAGTGCATCTCCTCTCTAAAATTTTCCCACATGAATCCATCTAATACAACATGACATTTTTTAATGAAACTAGTGGGATTTGAAAGAAATACCTCATAGATTGTGTTAAATAGTTTTTTCTTGAGCTTGGAATCTTTAGTTAAGTAGACCTGATCATGAGCATAAATGATTCCATTAACTACTTGATACTTTCCAACCATTTCTTTCTCATCAATAACCTCACATGTGAATAGGTCTTTAGAATATTCCATCAAGAGTTGGGACTCCCAATAAGGGTCTAGGCTTCCCAACATTGACATCGTTGTAGAAATCTAAAATGATGCATTTTTCATATGATGGATCTCCACCTTGACATGATTGATGTCAAAGTCACATGTTGGAGTATTCCCAGCCTTCTTTTGCTACCCTTATTGCAGCTGATTTTGCTCAAAACAAGATTGGAGTTTAGGAAAGTCACCCTTCCCTCGAAAGGTTCTCTTTCTCAAAAACTTCCACCTCTTTTCTCCTGCATGCAAAAACGAAATTATCTTTTTGTTATGTTCAAAAATATTCATCATATATTGGAATATCCTTTGCTGCCCTAAAGCTATGGAGTAGCCTCTTTATACTATGCTCACATTGGCACAAATTTCTGAATCTATCCCCTCCAACGCAAATAGAAGTATGGAAGAAAGCAAGGTCAATTTCAGAAATTTTCCTAGCCTTCCATCAATGGTTTTCAGCGCTGTAGTGGCTCCTTCCAAAGTTCCCTCTTTAAAAAAATATGTTGCTGTTGTATATAGTTGAGATAACACTTTAGTTTCCCCCCCATCAGGAGGTCTCTTTGCTGAAATTCCTCCTTGCAAAGAGGCATCAAGGCATAGAGTAAGATGTGAATGTAAGTGGATAGATTTTCCCCTATCTTTGTTGCATGGGTCCTCTTGCCTTCTTTGTTCTTTCAAGCCTTGAAATAGAGGAGGGTTAATTCTCTTCATCTCATGATGCCATTCCTTCTCTTTTCCTCCCCCTATCTTCAAGATCCCATCACTTGTCAAGGAAAGTACATGATGCTCATGTGTTATGCCAAGGGCTCTATGTGTGAGGTGTTTTGAAACCCCTTGCAAGAGTGCAAGAGTTTCTCTCCTTGGAGAAAGTGCTCCATCCTTTTCTTCATGTAGTGTTTGAGGTGCCCTTATTATGACTGTGTTACCTTGCCCTAGAAAAGTGTCAAACAAGCTCACCTTCTCTTCATTGCTATTCAGAAATGGAGTTGGATATATAGACCCTCCCAACTCATGAAAATTTTTTGTTTGATGTGGTTTGATAGTTGTAATAGAAGATGTTTCACATGAAATATCATCAAACCTCTCTACTAATCTTTCAATGAACTTTGCATAAGTAGATATATTTGTATTCCTTAAGGAAAATGATTCAAACAACCACCAAGCATAGGCCTTACCCTCAAAATGCAATGCTGCTACTTTGATGGCTTCAACTTTTAAGACTTGATGTTGCTGCACAAAGGTGTCTAGCTCCTTCACCTAAACCCTAGCTAGACATAGAGGTGATCCATCAAAAGTGGATAGAAAGAGTCTACCCTCACCCTATTTCTTTCTCCTTGTGCTCTTTACCTCCTTCATTTGGCAAAACCCTTGGGAATTCAAGTGATCTTTGAACTCCTTAGATTGAGCTTCATAATCCCGCAAATAATCACCAAGAGTATCTTTCTTTGGCACTTCTCCTTTCTTCCCCTTCATGAAGAAATTGCTGATAGAACGTGGTAGATATGATGATATGGCTGAGTGCTTATATCCAAAAGATGAGGATTTAGAATATTCCTCCTGTATAGATCTATGTGAGGGATCTTCATGTGTTTCCCTCCTTATTTCTTTTATGTGCTTTCTTTTGCCCTGCAGATTTGAAAAGAGAAGTTTTAAGAACCTATTTTCTCCAGAAAAAAAGTGTTTGCTCTAATTTCTTCTGCAAATATCCTTCTCCCCCTGAGAATACTCCATAATTCTTGGGCTCACAGGCTGAGCCAAGATTGTTTCTCTGATACCACTATAATATTCCCTTTTAGAAATATTAGCAATCAATTTGATTTATTCCAGAGATTGAACGCATGTGAATTTACCGAATATGTCACCTCTGAAGAGAGGGTGAGATTTGGAGGCTAGCTGGCCCTTGTGCAGACTCTGTTTATAAACCCTATTGAAAGATAACACTCCCAATCTGGAATTTTCTACAACAATAAGAATACCTTGAGGGATTACAAGGTTGGAGAACAGAGAGTAATCAAATAATGCAATGTATTTTAACACATATACATCATAATAACAACCTTAACATCAAACTATGCACTTATACAGTTCACCGAGTGGGGAAAAGCAGCTAATTAAGCCCTAAAATGGGTTTATTCAGAAATATACGTGAAATGAGGGGATGAGGACGGTTTTAGCTGTTATATTAGGTCATGAGGGACCTATGCTCCAAATTTCAGCTCAAAAAAAGCATTCTAGCTTTGTTAAACAGCTTCTGCTTCCCAAACTAGGCTAGAAAACCCTAGTTTCCCATGACTTAGAGCATGCAGAAAGTTATGAAGCTGAAGAAGCGTGGATTTATGAAGGAGTTAGATGGTAAATAGTATTAACATAAATAAATCATAACTAGAACATGGCTGGAGCAAATAAGCAAGGATAAACAAAATATTTACATGGAAAAACCCCAAAAACCGAGGTGCTGTAATAATGAAACAAATGCATAAAAGGGACTGCATAGTAAATGGAGATAATTTTTCAGAAATTACAGAGCCAAATATAATATATTCTATTATATGAATCAATAAGGCATAAGAACATAGATTTAATCTCTTTTACATAGATCCAAGATCGCCTGGCAAGGGTTTCTCAACAGAAAATGATATACAAGAAGTGCAGCTGCAAATATATGGCTGAAACAGTGATGTATGGATGAAACCCTGCATAAAATATGCTGAATATATATAGGATTGGCTGTATACTCCTTTGCTAAACCCTCGGGAGAAATATTGTACTTCCTCTTGGGGAAATCAACTCATGAAATGGGGTTTCCACCCCCTCCATTGCACACATTGAGAAATAACGCAGTTTATGAAAGTGACTACGCTGTTGCTAAAAGTATATACTTGGCCCAAAACCTGATAATGGAAATTTCAGATCAAAGGATCTCCTTATTTCTCTTGCTACAAGATCTCCAAGAAAGAGCAGGGCATTCCCGCATGGGAAATCCTTGTACTAAACAGTGCGGCAACTCAGTTAATGAGCCAAGAATGCAGGCGGTCTGAAAATAACATCTGAAAATATGAATTCTAATCTAATCTCAAATGGTTTCCATTTCTTCCTTATGTAGATGAGGAGCTTTCCCTCCAACGGTCCCACTCAACTAGAGTTTGTTTCCAAGTGAAGCTTCCTCCTCAAGAATTACGTTGCTTCCTTTAGTGATAATCACCTTTGTTCAGCGCAATTTGATTAACTCAAGATTGAATAGATCGTAGACTCACATAAACCCATCGGTGCTCAGTACCGCACAAACACACCAAGATTTATAATTGGTATTGGTATTTGAGCGGTGCCTATAGGTCGTAGAAATGCACCGGTGCGCTGTATCATACAAATGCACCGGTCTACAGTAACTGACACACACCAGTGTTCATTTTGTATTTTTTAGAAACATTGACCTATGACAGTGCAATTATTGTGATTTTTAAAATTCATTATTCATCAAAAGTCGACACATCTTATAACAGTATTCATATTAATTCATTTTTTATTAATGCATTTGAATATGAGGTTTGGATTAATTTGTTATATCATATCATAATTATTGTGATTTTTTAAAATTCATTATTCATCAAAAGACGACACATATATTATAATAGTATTCATATGAATTAAATTTTTATTAGTGCATTTGAATGTGATGTTTGGATTAATTTGTTATATCATATCATCAAATTTGACATCTCTTCATTACAATATTTAATAGAAGAACATAATAGAATAAATTAAAACATGTTTTTATTATATATATATATATATATATATATATATATATATATATCTAAGACAGTCTTTTTCATACAAAATGGGGCAATTATTGGTATCCCTATGTCTTTCAATTGGGACACTATGTCCATTACATTAAACAAAATGTCTGATTTCACAGACAAATATTTGACAAATTACAATGCATTGCTTTGATATGCAAACATAGTGATCATCATTCTTCGCTTGAACTACTGTCACTGCTAGAGCTACTTCCATGCCTTGGGTTATTTTTAGGAATTTTTTGTTCACAATGTTGATTTTTTTCTTCTTCTTCACCTTCCATCTACAAACATAAAAATAAACTGTAATGAGTGTATATACATTGGTGAGAATAATGAAAATTGCAATATTAAATAATATACATCAATGTAAATAAAAAATAAATGACATACCACAGCAACAATTGACTCATGAACTATACACATCCTTTCAAAACCATGTAGTATGCCATCTTTCAAGATTTCATCTATTAGCACAACTCCATACTTTGTTTCCTGCAAGTTTTATACCCCATAACAAATCATATATTTAATATAAAAGATTTTTTGTGCTATTAATTATAGACAGAGCTAAGTAAAACAAGATCAATAGATGCTTACGAATTCCACAATTAATTTATGATATGCCAACATATACTCACAACCCATATTTAACCCAATGTCAATCAATTCATTGATGGTTCTTCTTTGTATGTTAGCACCTGTTTGAAGACATTAAATGATGATTTTTGTAAAACAAATTAAAAAATACAAAAATGAAATCCAGTTAAGTTGTTATAAGGAAGTAACAATTACTCACAAGATATCAACCCTTTTCTTCCTTGTCGTCCTATTTTATGTGCTGAATGGGTTCCATTTTCTTTTCTTTTCTACAAGAAAATACTTGAAAATTAATATTTAATGCTAAATTTTTTATTTATTGTACCTAATGATCGAAAAATTCAATGATTATATATTACATTTGAAGCACGTTTTTGTTGAGATGGATCCTCCTGCGATGCAATTTTATCCATTTCTTTGACCATCTCCTTGTACACCTTTTTGGACATTCCTACTGGCATATTTCTGATATAAGCTCGTTCATATTTTGAAATTTTCATAATCTTCTTGAAAATGTAACATGAAAATAAACTATTTAATTTTTATAACAAAAGTGATATTTATAAATAATTCTAGACAAAAATTTAAAGGAATATTACTTTTCATTCCTTCTTTTTTGTTGTTGTACATTTTTGCTATTACAAGTATGACATGTCTTATTGACCAATTCTCTGGAAACTCTTCTTGTAGTTTAGATAAAATTTGGTTCTTGGGATCATTGGATTGATTTTTGTATCGTAAGTGGAAAGAACATCTATACATTCATTCCACTAGATCCCTCAAACTTTTGTAAGGAGTCCCCCCCCCCCCCCCCCCCATCGTTAACCTCTAGCACCACTCCAGACGACCTAAGGAGTAATTCATTTTCATTTGCATGTTCTATTTTTTTTCTTTTCTTAGAACAACATTCCTTTTCTGTGTTGTTTGTCCTTGTATAAAATTAAACAGATGTGAATTAATATATTGTTTGACACATTATCTAATAATTTTAAGTATATTATTAATGAAAATTAAAAAAGGAAATTCATATTGGATTGATATTATTTTTTCATTCACCTGATTCATCCTTTTTCAATTTTTCCATCAAGATTTTAAGCTCTTCTGGTCCTAGATAAGAAATAATATTATCGATATTTATCATTTTGTGGCTCTACATGATACACAGTAAAAAATACATATTAGTTAAACTTACCTATAGTTCAAAAATAATATTTTTTGTAAAGAATTTAAAAAGAACTTTCCTTTTTTTATTTTCTTTATTTTTTATCAGTATTTTTGTTACTTGATCTCTTGTCAGCCATTTCTTTATCAATATGAAACTTGTACCATATCATTCATTGATATATTTTATAAATAAATTGTCAACTTTTCAGGTGAAAAAAAAAATCTCAAGAAAATGGAGCGCCATTCATGGTGTACGCATCGAAGATGATGTGTAGTGGTGTTATAAATGCACTGCCAAAATAGTATAATACATCGTACGATGCTCTGTGTCAACAAGGAGCACCAGTGCATTACATGTTAACCACCCCACTGATTAACACAGACAAAATAATAAAAATCATCCAGTGTTAGTTTTTGTAGCATAAACACCCTGTGCAAACAAGGGACCATCATACGGTGCTCTCTGTCAACTAGGAGACCTGGTGTGGTGCATTATATGTTACATGGTGCATTGATTAACACAAGATTTTTTTCTGCGAAACAGCACGAGCGTAGTGCGCCATAATGAAATAGCGCACCGGTGCCCTATCTTACACAGTAGCAAATTTGACCTAATTTCCGACAGAAAAAGTGTTGCTCTTGCGACACATATGCGTCCCCAGAGTGACACTTTCAGGTGGGGCCAAAAGTGGTTTATCCTAACGTCGCAATTCCGACACTTGAGTTAACTGTCAGAAGAGTGACAATTTTTTCGACATTTCCAAATGGTCGCCGCTCTTCCGACGTTACAAACTATACGTTGCTATTCTAACGTTAGCAAGCACATGTCACTCTTCCGACGAACCAGAGCGTCACTCTTCCGACATTATAAAATGGGAAAAATATGTCGCAAGACCGATGGTACTAAAACGTCGGAATACTAATGGTAGTGAAACGTAATGAAACATCGGCATACCGAAGGTGGTGAAACGTAGTTAAACGTCGGAATACTGATGGTGGTGAAACATATTTAAACGTTGGAATACCAACTGTGGTGAAACGTTAGAATACCGATGGTGGTGAAGCGTAGTGAAACGTCAGAATACCGATGGGGTGAAATGTAGTGAAACATCAGAAGACCGACGGTGATGAAATGTCAGAAGACTGATGGTAATGAAACATCAGAATACCGACGACAACTAACATACATGTAAAAAAAAAATGTTGCAGACCAATTTGGTACTCCACTTGAGCGATAAAATTAATTCCACTTGGTATTCCGCTTGAGCATGCTTTCGATCTCCCAACAAGTTGATGACAGCGAGAAATCTCCCCCCTATAAGGCAAGGATATACAACTTCTTCTCTCAAATATGACGAATATCAATTGTATAAGATGCTTGATACCTCAACGATGATTACCTCTGCAAAACAAAATATTAGACCTTGAAAAAATACTTTTGCATCAGTGAAAAAAATCTGCTTATTTCCAAGAGATCATCAAGTAAAAACCTTTACGACCAGCTCCCAAAATCGATCAAAATTATAATTAAAATTTATTTAAATTTTTAAGGGAACTTTTATTAAGTTTCAAAGGCTTGAAGCCTTAAAAAATTATGTGTTTGGCTGAATTCTTCAGGCCCTTTCGCACGAGGTGAGAAATATAAGTTGTATGTTCAATGCAAGAGGGGATTAGGCCTTCAAATGAAACCCTTTCGGACCAGATGACTGGCAAAATTTATGCTCACGATTAGATAGAAATATGCCTCCAGACAAGGCTTTCCAATTTGGCTTTCAAATTTGGTATTCCACTTGAGCTTGTTAATGAACTTATCAGATAAGTATTAATCTTGAATATCAATCGTAATGAATGTCATATGAATGTGTCCCAAATAAATTAGTCTTTCTTGCACTATATGTTGTGTTTTTGTTATTATTTATTTACTTGGAATTCTTCTTCATTCAGTGATGAAATTACCCCACTGTGATTAGGATAGTCAGTAGAATGACTCTATCCCAAGATCAAAGAACAAAATTTATAGGTGACCTACAAATAAAATTACCAATTTAGCTAAGAGTAGAAAATTTGTTCACCTCACTAGCACAAGATAAATAGCCAAAATTCAGATTAAGTGTTATGTGCCCTAAGTATCAGAATCAAGAAATGGGAAATGACGGGAAATAAGGTATGCACTAGTAGAGATGATTTCAGTACACCACATGACTTCCTCTACTATTAATAAAATTAAATACCTAATCTATATTTAACCAGATATTGCATTACCCTGCAACAATGTACACCAGAATATAGAGGTTTACATTTGATCAAGACAAGAATGCAATTAGGACTAAGGAGCCAAAAAAAACCCCATAGCAACCAACTACAATTGTTTCCTTTTGAAAACTAATGTCTCCTTGGAGCCCCTTCTATCCAAGAGAAAGTCTATAAAGTTTTAGTGACCCACTTCCTAAGACAAGCACTTGAACGAATACTCTTGATTCTTTGAAATTACTACTCTTGGCCTTGTGGTGGAATATTTGATCTTGAAACAGAAATTGTTGCCTAAACAACCTTAAAACTGCATTCACAACATTTAATATAAGGTAATCCCTAAATTCTCTCTAAGAATTCTGGAAACATTATCCTGTATGTCCAGAATTCATTTTCAATTTATAAAATACATTCGGACGTCAAAAATACATCTGGGCATTTTGTGTTTGCCCAAAACAACATCAGTGGTTTTCCACCATTTTCCAGAACAATTGACACCATTTCTTGACAATTTTTTGAAACCTTTGGATATAATTGGTATTCAACAATGATTTTCCTTTCTCAGTTCAAAAACAAAAAGAAAAACTCTTGTCCCGCTATGCTTGTAGATATTGCTTGGGTGAATTGATTAGGTTCTATGACAAAAGAACCAAGACCTTCAAAATATTTGATGTGGAAATGATTCATGAATACTTGGAATCTATCAAGTCTAATCCCTTAGATAATATGAGATGTATTTAATCACAATAAGAAGTTAGAGGCATCAACCTTTATACCCAAATTATAGTTCTTCAATATTTTCTATCATAATCAAGAGAATGAGAAAACACATCTAAGATTGTACCATCAAATGCCTAAAACAAAAATATTATCTTCTCATAAGGGAATTCTCTTAGTCATGCACACACATAACAAATATTCCCTCACAATTCCTTTGCATACTAATAGCTAAAACAAAAAATTCTGAACCCATGATTCTTTTAATAAGGTGAGTCTTCTCAAGGGACTACAATATAGCATTAGAAATGGATTTTTAGAGCTTGGGACAACTGTGCAGACTGTAGAACAATGGTGCAGTTGAACAAGCTGAGCTGCACATGTATGCCTTTGGTTGCTTGAGTGCCAAGAAAGACTATTTTTTTCTATTTCTTGTCCAAAAGTTGGATTTGAAAGAATTATGACGTGTTTCAAGTTTTGGATGGAAATTTTGAGATGGCTAGATTTCTGAATTGGAAGCAAAAATAGGGCTTAGTTTGATGAAATGACATGTAAAAAACTAGGAGTTGTTAGGCTATGGGTTTATGCCAATATTACAAAAATCAATGAGTTAGACCCAGACTTGCAGGTTAAACCTAACTTGGCATGTAAAAAAGAGGCAAGTTAATCTGGTAGAGAGTCAAAATCACTGCCTATAAGTGTGACTCAACAGCTATGAGTGTGACTTGGGAGTAATCAGAGGTCAAACTCTAGCCCACATGTACTTTCTGAGTTTTTGACAGGTCAATGAATCTGACTTTCAATATCGTCAAAAAACTTAGTGTGCCCCATCTTGAAAGTAAAAATTTCAATTATTAAGTGCCCCATCCTGTTGATGGAGCTATAGAGGAGGTCAGGTACACCACAAAGTGGTATCAGAGCCTCCATGTTTAATTCATTGGACCTCTGGGATACTTGATCTGAAAATGGAAGTACTTGAAAATGTGTGCAAGGTATCCATTTCCATTTAATTAAATGTGTGCAAAACTCCAAGTTTGGATGATTAAACAACTACTTAGAACTAATACAAATATTGACTGTAGGGGCATTTACTGGATATGTCACCTTTAAAGAAAGGATGAGATCCAGAAGCTATCTGGCCCTTTACAGACTCTGCCTAAAGAAATAATAGAGGTAATCACTAATGATCTGGAAATGAAACTACTTGTTTGCTGGTGCAAGGTATTCATTATCCATAAACTTATGTGTGCAATCTGTTTAATATGTTTTGCAATTGGAACAAAATGATTTTGATGAATTTATGATTCTTTTGTGTGTAGGAGGCTTATTTATTTTTACTGTTTAACATCTTTAACTCTGGAAAAACATAGCAAATAAATCATAGAATATAACACAAAATATGATCAGGCAGTTCACCCCTCCTAGGCTACATTTGTCGGGTCCAAGGCCCCAAAATGGGCATGTCCTTTCTCTTATTACGCTCAAAATTAGTTATACAATGTGAAGAAAGCCTAAATAGGAAAAATAGCTGTAGAAATGAGTTCAAAACACTAAGAAAAATAAATATAGGCTTTTGTTTCACCTCCAAAGGTTAACCATAGCCCAATATAGCTCCAATACTCCCTAGGCCCTGATGGCTCTCCAAGCTTATCTACTAAAAAAATACTTGAAGATGATCTATGTTGCCTCTGCAACCTGCACCATTGGCTCTAGAATTCTCCAATTACCCAAAATACAAAAAAAAATCGCTCCAAATGGTCTTCCCTGGCCCAAGTTATGAGCTCAACAACTTTTTCCTTATTAGGGATAGAAAACCTCCACCAAATGTAGTGGAACTGCAGATAGCTCCAATATTTTAGGGATCGACGCAAAATCTGGGCAGACTCCACCATTTAAACTACGCAATTAGTGGTGGCAATAAGTGTTAGGGGTGGGCAGTCACATGGACCGTCCGCACTCGTCGGATTAGCCGTTGGAGCCAACGATTTTTGTTAACCATGGCATTAATGTTATTGCAAAACCGCTGCCACATTTCCATGTGAACAACCGCTTATGATAACCACTGATGCCGTGGTTTATTCTTATGGCTATGGTTCACCACCCAATTTTTCGTGCATAGGAGGTTGGCCCCCTTTCCGCGCCCATTTCAAACCTTATGAAAGTTTATATATGCATGAAGGCCTATGTATTATAAGAACTACGTTGCGGAAGGTTGGTTGAGCCCATGGGCTGGTGGCCACCCGACCCGTGGTTAAATCCTGTCAGCCCATACAAATTTTTACAATAGAAAACATTGAAGTCTTGGGGCCACGTGGTGGCCTCCGGGTAGGCCACGTGGCACCCTTTGATTTGTCCATTTGAATACAGTCAACCCATTATCCAACTGAAATGTGACAAGTGTCGAATGCTGATTGGATGATGAAGGAATATTCTTGGAATATTTTGTGGAATATTCTTTTTTAATTTTTTTTATCCAAAGTCAAACTGAGTCAAATAGGGCTTTTCCCTAAAATTGAGAAACTTCAAACTTGAATATCTTTCTCATACAACATCAGTTTTGAGTGCCATTCATAGCTACAGGATCGTTTTGATGAGATCTTTCCTATCGTTTTGGTTTCAACCAATTTTGAGATTTTTTTTTTTGAGCATTTTTACAACTTAGGACATGATCACCTGATCACACCTCCCCATGGGGAAGCTTTTGGACCCAAAAAGCCTTCAATTACCTGTTAAGAAGATGAGGGTACAACACCCTCACCTTTTCCACCTCCATCCACTTTTCCTTACTCGGTTTTCTGCCTTTAAGACCAACCCAAACATAATCAACATTTCCCCTCCTTAAAGTGCGTGTCCTTCTATCAAGGATATCATCTTATTTCAACTCATACAAAAATTCTGGAAAAAAATCCTCTATGGATGGCAGCTTAATATCACTTTCATAATCAGAAATTAAAGGAGGTTCATACAAACGTAAATTTTCCACATTAACAATGGAATACATTTTCATATATGAAGGTAAATCTAGTTGAAAAGAATTATTTCCAACTTGTTTAAGGATCTTGAATGGACCATAATGAATAGGCTTTAGATTTTTACCTTCTCCTTGCATTCTTTCCTTACTAATATGCAACCATAACTCATCCCCTTCTTGAAACCTATGATCAATTCTGTGCTTATCATGCCTCTCCTTGTACTTGCCTTGAATTTTTTCAAGTTTTTCTTGAACATGCTGATGTATGAGCTGAATTATTTCAATGAACATGCAAGCTTTGTAAACGTTACTATGCCCATCAATGGAAACATCCTTCTCAAGAATGAAATCTAATGGTGACTTAAGCAAATACCCAAAATAAGCTTCAAAAGGTGAAGTATTTGTAGAAGAGTGCTTGGCCCAGTTGTAAGCATGTTGAATGTAATTAAAATGCTTATCCCAAAGCTTGGGATGCTTGCTGCAATAAACTCTCAAAATATGTACAATGGTTATGTTCACTACCTCTGTTTGGCCATAGGTTTACGAATGAAAAGTAGTAATCTTCTTCAACTTGGTGTCCATCATCTTCCATAGATTGGACCAAAAATTCCCAACAAATCTGGAATCCCTATCACTAACAATAGAAGTAGGCAAGCCATAATGAACCCATACATGTTGAAAATATAAATCAGCAGTTTTTTTAGCAGTTATAGATTTCTTACATGGCATAAGAATACACATCTTGCTGAAATAATCAACTACTACATAAAGATAATCATGCTGCTTTCTAGATAATGGTATCCCTCCAACAAAATCCATAGAAAATACTTTCCTATGGTCTAGAAGGTACCAGAAATGGCGTATATAAACCAAGCTTCATATTGCTAGGCTTGCTTGTAGCATATAATGAACAACCTCTAATGAAATGTGAAACACTATCTACCATGCGTTGGTACAAAGTGTCAAAAAGTGGAAACACTATTTGATGGGCAAAGAAATAGTTTTTCATACCAACCATCAGCCTTTACAATACTTGCAATTGCAAAGTAAATTGCGGCAGTCATGGCATTTCAAATGGATGGGCTTCCTACAAAAATTTCACTTGGTAATAAGGTACAAGAAAGGTATTTACAACAAGGTTGCTGATATGCTTTCAAGGCCTATTATTAGTTCCAGTAATTTTCTTAAGAATGATTCTATTGTGCATAAGAGCTACATAGAACAGTATGTATCAGATGTTGATTTTAAGGAGGTGTATGCTAACTTGAGTGAAGGGAATCATGTTGATCAATTCTATGCTTATCATGCCTCTCCTTGTACTTGCCTTGAATTTTTTCAAGTTGTTATTGAACGTGTTGATGTATGAGCTGAATTATTTCAATGAACATGCGAGCTTTGTCAATGTCACTATGCCCATCAATGGCAACATCCTTCTCAAGAATGAAATCTAATGGTGACTTAGGAAAATACCCAAAACAAGCTTCAAAAGGTGAAGTATTTGTAGAAGAGTGCTTGGCCCAGTTGTAAGCATGTTGAATGTAATGAAAATGCTCATCCCAAAGCTTGGGATGCTTGTTGCAATAACCTCTCAAAAGATGTACAATGGTTCTGTTCACTACCTTTGTTTGGCCATCGGTTTGTGGATGAAAAGCAGTACTCTTCTTCAACTTGATGTCCATCATCTTCCATAGATTGGACCAAAAATTCCCAACAAATCTGGAATCGCTGTTAGTAACAATAGAATTAGGCAAGCCATAATGAACCCATACATGTTAAAAATATAAATCAACAGTTTGTTCAGCAGTTATATATTTCTTACATGATATAAGAATACACATCCTGCTGAAACGATCAACTACTACATAAAGATAATCATGCTGCTTTCTAGATAATGGTAGCCCTCCAACAAAATCCATAGAAACACTTTCCCATGGTCTAGAAGGTACCGGCAATGGTGTATATAAACCAAGCTTCCTATTGCTAGGATTTCTTGTAGCACATAATTAACAACCTCTAATGAATGTGAAACATTATCTACCATGCGAGGCCAAAAACAATACCTCTGTAAATGTGCCATCTTTTTTCTTACCCCGAAATGTCCAGCTATGAGAGAAGAATGAGCCTCTCTCATCATGTACATAACTTGCCCATATGAAATAGTAAATTACTATGCAAATGATAATAATTCTCCTCAACATGATTCCCTTAACTCAAGTTAGCATACACCTCCTTAAAATCAGCATCTGATGCATATTGTTCTATGTAGCTCTCACGCACAATATAATCATTCTTAAGAAAAGTACTGGCACTAATAATAGGCCTTGAAAGTATATCAGAAACCTTGTTGTAAATACCTTTCTTGTACCTTATTACCAAGTGAAATTGTTGTAGGAAGCCCATCCATATGAAATGTCGTGACTGCTGCAATTTACTTTGCGATTGCAAGTATTATAAAGGCTTATGGTCGGTATGAACAACTTTTTATTTGCCCATCAAATAGTGTTTCCACTTTTTGACACTTTGTACCAACGCATACAACTCCTTATCATATGTAGGATAATTCACAACAGCACCATTAAATGTCTCAGAATGAAATGCGATAGGCTTACCATGATGTAAGAGAACTACACCCATGGCATAATCACTAGCATCTGTCTGAATCTCAAATGGTTGTCTCAAGTCCGGTAATGCAAGAATTGGAGTTGAGCTTATTTTCTCTTTCAAAGACTCAAAATATTTTTGTTGCTTGCCTCCCCATTAGAAAACATGCTTCACACTTGTCACTGCATGCATAGGAGCTGCTATGGCAGAAAAGTTAGAAATAAACTTCCTCCAATACTGAGTTGCACCCAAAAAACTTCTTACCTCTGTAATGGATTTGGGAGTAGGCCAATTCACAATGGCTTCTACTTTGGAAGGATCAATTCTCAAAGCGCCTCCTCCTACTATGTGTCCCAAATAAACCAAAGAAGTCTTTTCAAATTCACCCTTTGACATTTTAAGAAATAACCGATTTTTCTTCAAAACATCAAGTACTTTCTTAACATGCATGACATGCTCTTCTCTAGTCTTGCTGAAAATTAAGATGTCATCTAAGTAGAAAATAATTAAATCATCAAGAACAGGATGTAATACATCATCCATTACCTGCATGAAAGTTGCAAGTGCGTTGCATAAACCAAACGACATAAGAAGCCACTCAAAGAGTCCTTGTTTGGTTTTAAAAGATGTCTTCCAAATGTTACTTTCTTCAATTATAACTTGATGATAACCACTATGTAAGTCTAACTTAGTGAATTATTTATCATCTTTCAGCTGATCCAAAAAATCATCTATCCTTGGAAGTGGGTAACGATTCTTTACTGTTATCTTTTTCAGTGCCCTGAAGTCCACACACATGCGCCAAGTTCCATCTTTCTTTGGAATCAACACTATTGGTGACCCACATGGCGAAGTGCTTGACCTTATGAAACCCTTGTCCAACAAATCTTTAATTTGCTTCATTGTTTCAAAATTCTCCATGATAGACATGCGATACATGCCTATGTTAGGAAGAGGACAATCTGGATGTAAATGGATTTCATGTTGAATCTCCCTTTTAGGAGGCAAACTTGCTAGTTCCTAAAAAATCTCATGATGTGCATCAACTACATCATATAAACTTGATTTAAGCTTGGAATCACAATTTTCAAATGACTCATGATTCACATCAACCTTTGGCTTGATCATAAGAAGTGCAAAACTCTTGCTTGAATTAACTAGCCTTTTTACCTATCCCGCATTTACCATCGCTATATGTGTCTTCTTGCAATGTGCTCTGACAATATACTCCTTTCCATCTTTGAAAAGATGATATTTATTTTCATGGCGATGGAAGATCGCTTTCTTGTCAAATAAGTAAGGACTTCCTAAAACAATTCCTTATATATCAAGAGGTACTACATCAAGTTCAACTGTGTCAATAAAGTGTGCAGTTATTGCAAAGCGCAATATGCACTTTCTTGAGACTTGTAAGTTTGCATCCTTGCATATTCACCCAAGTGGATTAGGCTGTTGTGTAACCAGCTCCAAAAATAGAAGAAAAGAGATATCATCGCCTTAGAAATGAGCCACTTCGAGGGGGCAACCTCTAATACATTACATAAATGAACAATTCTTGGATGATACAATTTACAAAACCTCCTTTCTATATATAGGAGTCCATGTGGCCATAATGTAATCCTAGTGGGCCACAATGTAATCCTAGCCGGCCTAACAATAATAATTTAAGGGCAAAATAATAACAAAATGGGGGTTACAAGGGTACAATAATAACAATAAAGGGGTTACACTAATAACAATAAGGGACTATACTGGTAATATAGGGACCTAACATGCCCCTCTCCTTCAAAAAAGTGTTGTCCTCAATGCTTGAGTAGCTCTAGGTGCTTTTGTATAAACTTCTCATCCTCCCATGTAGAATCTTCAGTGGGTAAGTTCTTCCACTTGATGAGATACTCTGAAATTGATCGATTCCATAGCTGTTGAGTTCTTATTTCCGTGACCGCTTCAGGTTCCAATATGACTTTTCCTTCCTCATCAAGTTCTGGCAATATTGTTTGAACTGGAAGATTTTCACCTATAACCTTTTTTAAGCATGAAACATGGAAAACTGGATGCACTCACGAAGAAGCAAGAAGCTCTAATTTGTATGCCATAGTACCAATATTTTGCAACACCTTGTAAGGACCATAGTACTTTGGCGATAATTTATTATCCTTCTTAGCTTTCTTGAGGGAAATGTGTTTGTATGGTTGTAGCCGTAAAAATACCCAATCTCCTACATCAAAATGTCTCTCGCTGTGATGTTGATCTACCTGTTGTTTCATTCAATTTTGTGCCAAATTTAGGTTATCCTTTAAGAGTTGGAGAACTTCTTGCTAATGCTCGATGTGATCTTCCACTGCTTGAACCTTCGAATTTTCCCTTAAAGATGATGTGTTAGATGGTGGATGATATCCATAAAGTGCCATAAATGGGGTCATATTTGCTGCAGTATGGAAGGAAGTGTTATACCACCATTCAGCGAGAGGTAACCACTTGACCCATTGTGCTTGTTTATCAGATACAAAACAACGAAGATATCCTTCCAAAAATTTATTTACTATCTCAGTTTGACCATCATATTGAGGATGCTAAGATGATCTATGAGCTAATTGAGTACCCAAACAAGAAAATAACTACGTCCAAAAATTTCCAGTAAAAATGGGATCTCTGTCACTCACAATAACCCTTGGGCTTCCATGTAGCTTTTGAATTCTGTCCATAAATGTAGTAGCAACTGTACTTGCTTTAAATGGATGAGATAATGCACAAAAGTGTGCATACTTGGTAAGTCTATCAACTACCACCATGATGGCACTCTTTCCTTCGGACTTAGGTAAACCTGTGATAAAATCCATTGAAATCTCCTCCCAACGTTGACTTGGAATGGATAAAGGTTGTAGAAGTCCTGGGGTCTTAATTGTTTCCACTTTATTCTGCTGGCAAACCAAACATTCCGCCACAAATTTTTGAATATCAGATTTAAGGCCATCCCAAAAAAATTCTTTCTTCACCCTGTGGTAAGTTTTTAAAAATCTTGAGTGTCCTCCTAAAGGAGAAGTGTGCAATTCCAGAAGAATATTTTGTTTTATTTTGGAATTATTACAAAGATATAAGCGATCTTTGTACCATAAGGAATCATTTTTCCAACTAAATGTATTAGATGTACTAGGATCTTGCTGCAACTTTTGAATGAGTACCCATACATCTTTGTCCTTCTTCCATTCATCTCTTGCTTCGGTTATCCAATCTGGTTGGATAATAGAAATGGCACAAAGCAATGATTCCACCTCTTCATTCTTTCTTGAGAGTGCATTTGCAACAACATTAAGCTTTCCTTTTTTGTATATTATTTCAAAGTCATAACCCAACATATTTGTTCCAAAAAGTGTTTAAGACTATCATAATCAATTTTTACCTTGAAGTGTCTTCCCATTAGGTAAGTTCGCCATTTCTTTAGTGCATGCAGTATTGCTAACATTTCCTTCTCATAAATAGGTTTTTGTAAATACTTTCCTTTGATTGGACGACTTTCAAAAGCAATGGGTCTTCCTTCCTGCATTAAAACAGCACCAATTCCATTTCCTGAGGCATCACATTCCACGATAAAGGTTTTTGTGAAGTCTGGCGTAGCTAAGACCGGTGCTAGGCACATTGCCTCTTTAAGATGTTCAAAGGCCTTAGTTGCTTCAGGAGTCCATGAAAATGCATCTTTCTTCAATAATGTTGTGAGAGGTGCTGCTATTCTCCCATAATTCTTAACAAACTTGCGATAATACCCTGTTAACCCAAGAAATCCTCGCAACTTCTTTATGGTTGTGGGGACTTTCCATTCCTTAATGGCTTTAATTTTGTTAGGGTCTACTTTAACACCCTCGTGAGATACAATATGACCCAGATATTCCACCTCTTGTACTCAAAAGAAACATTTGGATATTTTTGCATATAATTGTTTCTCCTGCAATAGTTTGAGCACCCTGTCAACATGTTCAACATGATCCTTCCAAGACCTGTTGTAGATTAGTATATCATCAAAAAATACTAGCACAAATTTTCTAAGGAAGGGTTCGAAAATGGAATTCATCAACCCTTGAAATGTAGAAGGTGCATTGGTAAGGCCAAAAGGCATGACCAAAAATTCATAATGACCCTCATGAGTTCGAAATGCTGTTTTTGGAATATCTTCGGTCTTCATTCTAATTTGATGATATCCTGAACGAAGATCCAACTTGGTAAAATAAATTGCTCCATGTAATTCATCCAATAATTCATCGATCACAGGAATGGGAAATTTATCTTTAATGGTGAGCTTATTGAGCTCCCTATAATCCAGACACATTCGCCATGATCCATCCTTCTTGTGTACCAATACTACAGGAGCAGAGAAAGAACTTTGACTAGGTTGAATTATACCCGCCTCTAACATTGCTGCAATCATACGTTAAATTTCGCTCTTTTGGAAGTAAGGATATCTATAAGGCATGATGTTTGGAGGAACACTTCCTGGAATCAAATGAATAGCATGATCATGATCACGAATAGGTGGGAGTCCTTTGGGAGTTTCAAACACCTTGGAATGATTGTCCAAGACTTGTTGGAGATCTGCAGAAATAGATGATTTTGATGTCGGAACTTCTAGTGAGCATAATTGTGCAATTACACCTCGTTTTTCTTTCTTTAGAAGCTTTGTCATGACATTAGAGCTTATTATCCTTCCCGGCTTCCCTTCAATACCCCGTAATTCGACTTCCTTTCCTTCTGAAAAAAATTTCAAGAAAAGTTCTTGAAAAATTAAAAGCTACCGTCCCCAAAGATTGTAACCATTGTACTCCTAGTACAACATCAGCACCTCCCATAGGAATGGAAAGCATTGGACTAGTCAATACATGTTCCCCCATGGTTAGCTTGATATTATGGCATTTTCCAGAGCAATTTATAGTTCCTCCATTTGCAACCATCACTTGACATTCTGGTGCTGGGTATAGGAAACAATTTAATTCCTTGGCTACCTTACAATGAATAAAATTATGGGTGCTACTGAATCAATCAACACTATTACCTTTTTCTTCTTGATATGTCCTTCTATCTTGAGAGTTTGAGGAGTGGTAATTCCTGCCAGTGCATTACACGATATGGTCGGATTCATTTCTTCCTCTTCTAGAGTTGGTTCCTGGTGTATATCCTCTTCTTGTTCATTCTCTTCTTCCTCTTCACAATCTATGTAAAATAATTTCTTCTCAGCACACTTATGACCTTTAGTGTATTTGCTATCACAACTGTAGCAAAGCCCTTTTTCTCTTTTTTCTTCCAATTTTTGTGGTGTCAACCTTGTAGGTTGTGGAAATCTAGGCTCATAAACACTTCCTTCTTTATAGAAGTGAGTGGTAGGCTTCCTTGTCACCATAATTTTACATTCAAATTTTATTGCCAACTTGAATGCCTTCTCCAATGAATTAGGTTCCAAAACACGAACTTCATGTTGGATGTTATCCTTTAAAGTGCCTATGAAGAGATCAATCTTGTGTTCCTCTGGAATATTAGTTACCCTTATATTCAATTTTTGGAAGTCCTCAATGTGCTCCCCCACTAAACCCTTTTGTTTTAGATTTATCAATTGGCTAAAGAAGGTGTTGCGCTTTGTATCCTCATAATAAGCTATCACTTCCTCCGTAAAAATTGACCAAGTGACAATTTTTTTACGGGAGCAAAGCCATCGATACCATACAAATGCATTTTTTTCTAAATGTAAAGTTGCAATGCGTACCTTTTGTGTGTTTTGCACATTATGGAGATCAAAATATTTCTCCATCTGTAGTATCCATGTTACAGGATCCTTTCCATCAAACTTCCTCATATCCATTTTTATAATATGGTGGTTCTTCCCGCCAACATTAGAGTTTATGAAATCATGATTAACATTTATTTTGTTCTCATCATGAGTTTCCTCTACTATCTTTTCACCATTAGGAAACATTTCTTGTATCAACTTTGTCAAACCTTCTATGTCTGCTTTTAGATCATTCTTCATGTTTTCCATTTTAGATTCCATGTTAGCTTCCATGTCATCTATCTTAGATTCCATGTATTTCTTCAAACCATCCACATTATTCTTCACACCATCCATCTTTTCTTCTACGCCTTTCTTCAAAACTTCCATTTCACTTTTTGCTGCTCTTTGCAAGAGCGAAATTTGGTGCACTTGCTCTTGTAATTTTGATAGATCATGTTGCAATTCTTCATCTTCATGAGTCATAGTAGAGCCTTATGAAGGCTTAATGGGTGTTGAATTATTTTTACAGGGCATTTTTTAGAACCCATAACTGATATCTATTCTACAATATTCCCTTGGAATCAATTCAAATTGATTTTTCAAACAAGACTTATGCAATTCGGAAAACAAATACACACCTTTTTCTTGCTTTTGAGGAGCTCGATATTGAAATTTAATTAGCTCTGTGATTGAGGCTCTTCAATATCTAAAATTCAACACTAAAGTATCACTTTGAATTCTCTTTTTAATGCCATAGGTCTGACCTAATTTGGATTCTCCAAGGCAAAGTTATGTCCAATCTCCCACAATGACCTAATTATGGACTGGTTCAGTAGAGCGAACTTGTATGAATTGCCACGTGTCACTGTTTCCTCCTTCGCCTCTAAAATTTATGGCCAAGAAACTACAATCTGTGTACTTGTGACCACTTTTTATGGCACTCCAATGTGATGCTCAGAGAGAGAGTTATTGAACTTTTCCCACGATCACCTCTTTGAGATGAAATTCGGGAGCCTGAAAAAGCACCACCTTCCACAGATAATATCTCCAAAAATATTGTGAATCAAGCTCTGAAATTTTTTTATGATTTTCCTCAAGATTGCATATTCGCACCCTAGAAATTTCAGATTCTAAACCTTCGTAGAAAAAACGTTATAGTGAAAATTCCACGATGACCTATTTAGGAGCCTGAAAAAAGACCTAACTTCCACAGATCATATCTCTGAAACTATTGCGAACCAAGCTCTAAAATTTTTAGACGATCTTCCTCAGGAGTTTGGCTTCGCACCCTAAAAATTTCAGCTTCTGAAACTTCGTATAAAAAAATTTATAGCGAAAAATCCACGATGACCTGTTTGGAGCAGTGAAACCCTAGAATCCAAAGCCTCTGATACCAAATGTTGTGTAACCAGCTCCAAAAATAGAATAAAAGGGATATCAATGCCTTAGAAATGAGCCACTTCGAGGGGGAAATCTCCAATACATTACATAAATGAAAAATTCTTGGATGATACAATTTACAAAACCTCCTTTCTATATACAGGAATCCATGTGGCCATAATGTAATCCTAGTGGGCCACAATGTAATCCTAGCCGACCTAACAATAATAATTTAAGGGCATAAAATTAAGAAAATGGGGGTTACAAGGGTACAATAATAACAATAAAGGGGTTACACTAATAACAATAAGGGACTATACTGGTAATATAGGGACCTAACAAATGCTTTGGATGTGGAATGGTCTCAATTTTTAGTTGTTTGACCAAGTCTTCTGATATGAGATTTTCTTGTGACCCACTATCAAATAGTGTGTTAATTTTTGTATGTTTTGAGACTACCCTCACATGGAACAATTCAATTCTTTTTTCCTCATTAGGAGTTTGTACATGACAGTTTGAATTACTAGTGCTTGTATTAGTTTCTATTTCCTTTCCCTTCATACTTTTCAAACCCATGGCTGCAATTTTGGTTTCGTCACCTGAATCATCACCTAAATCTTGTGGTGTAGTTGTAGTAGCTACAATTTTCTTCTTTCCCTTGTTTTTGTTAAACTGGTTTCTTTTTTCAGGATGTAATTTCCAATAGTTTTTCTCTTCATGGCCCTCTTTTGAAAAATGTTTACAAATGACCTTTTCACCCTCTTGTTTGATAGATGCATTATTTTTACCTTTTCCCTTAAAGTTTTTCTCTTTTTTATTCCCTTTGAAAGGCTTGTTTCTACCCTCATCAAAAGTATTTTTTCCTCTAGCCTCTAAATGTGTAGCTTGTACACAGACTTCATCTAAGCTAGTAGGATTAAACATCAGGATAATGTGTTTAAGGTAACTGTGAAAACCACTTATGTACTTTAACAAAGTATCTTGGCTTTATAAATCTACCCCAAGTAAGAGGGCTCTCCTCCTAAATTCCTGGGTATAGTCTTGTACATTCTGTCCCTTAAGTTGTCTAAAGTTTTTCCAGTTCATTATAGTCTTTTGAAGGTGAGCAAGAGGATAAAATTGTTTCTTGATTGCAGTAATAAAATAAGTCCATCCTAAAAAAATCTTACCATGTTTCTTGATTTCCTCCCTGGTTTTGGCTTCCCACCAAACCAATGCTGCTCCATCCATCCTTAATGAGGCTAATTGTATTTTGGTGTCATCATTATGTAGATTTTGAATCCTTAAATAAACCTCCAGTTGTCTGATCCAATTATCTAATTTCTCTGCATTAACATCACCATTAAACATTGGCAATTCAAATTTGACATTAAGCTTTAACAAAGGATTTTTACTAGTTGTTTTTTACTTATGTGACTGATTTACTGAAGTCGAAGAAGATGATGTTGAGGAAGAGGATGACGATGGAGATGAAGGATCACCATTTCCTCCATTCCCTTTCTTAGAATTATCCTTGTCCTTCTTTCCTCCTGAGGAATCCTCTCCTTCTTTTTGGTTTTTAGATCCCTCTCCAGCAATCATATCATTTCTTTCTTGATAGAGGATCCTTACCATTTCCGTCATATCCAAGAAAGCTTTCAGAAAAACCCTTTCTTCTTTCTTGGGATCCATTTCTTCATGAGCTTCTTCTTCTCTTGAAGTCATGCTTGTGGTTGCTTCTAAGGCTATTGAGGGTGAGATAGAAGGTGGAGATAATGGCACCCTGGCCCTCCTTGGTTGAGGATTGTCTTGTGCTCTGATACCAATCTGATCGAAAATGTGATAACTTCTTATTTTTAATACAGAGATTGACTGTAGGGGCATTTACTAGATATGTCACCTTTAAAGAAAGGATGATATACAGAAGCTATATGGCCCTGTACAGACTCTGCCTAAAGAAATAATAGAAGTAATCACTAATGATCTGTAAATGAAACTACTTGTTTGCTGGTGCAAGGTATTCATTATCCATAAACTTATGTGTGCAATCTGTTTAATATGTTTTGTAATTGGAACAAAATGCTTTTGATGAATTTATGAGTCTTTTGTGTGTAGGAGGTTTATTTATTTTTACTATTTAACATCTTTAACTCTAGAAAAACACAGCAAATAAATCACAGAATATAACATAGCATATGATAAGGCAGTTCACCCCTCCTGGGCTACATCTGCTGGGTCTAAGGCCCCCAAATGGGCATGTACTTGCTCTTATTATGCTCAAAATTAGTTATACAGTGTGAAGAAAGCCTAAAAAGGAAAAAATAGCTATAGAAATGAGTTCAGAACACTGAAAACAATAAATATAGGATTTTTTTTCACCTCCAAAGGTTAACCATAGCCCAATACAGCTCCAACACTCCCTAGGCCATGATGGCTCTCCAAGCTTCTCTGCTGAAAAAATACCCGAAGATGATCTCTGTTGCCTTTGTAACCTGCACCATTGGCTCTGGAATGCTCCAATTACCCAAAATAAAATAAAATAAATTCACTCCAAATGGTCTTCCCTAGCTAAATTTATGATCCCAACAACTTTTACCTAATTAGGGCTAGAAAACCTCCACCAAATGTGGTGGAACCAGAGATAACTCCACTATTTTAGGGATCGGTGCGAAATTTGGGAGGAATCTGCCATTTAAACCACGCAGTTAGCAATGGTAATAAATGTTAGGGGTGGGCGGTCACATGGACCGTCCGCACCCGTCGGATTAGCCGTTGGAGCCAATGGTTTTTGTTAACCGTGGCATTAATGTTATTGCATAACCGCCGCCTCATTTCCATGTGAACAACAGCTTACGATAACTGTCGATCCCATGGTTTATGATTATGGCTATGGTTCTCCACCCAAGGTTTCATGCATAGGGAGATGGCCCCCTTTCCGCGTCCATTTCAAACCTTATGAAATTTTATATATGCGTGAAGGCCTATGTATTATAAGAACCACGTTGCGGCGGGTTGGTTGGGCCTGTGGGCTGGTGGCCACCTGACCCACGGTCGAATCCTGTCAGCCCATACAAATTTTTACCATGGAAAACATTGAAGTCTTGGGGCCACGTGGCAGCCTTCGGGCAGGCCACGTGGCGCCCATTGATTTTTCCATTTGAATACAGTCAACCCATTATCCAACAGAAATGTGACAAAGTGTCAAACACTGATTGGATGATGAAGGAATATTCCATGGAATATTCTATGGAAAATTCTCGAAATATTTTGTGGAATATTCTCGAAGTATTCTGTGGAATATTCTTTTTTTAATATTTTTTTTTTATCCAAAGTCAAAATGACTCAAATTGGGCTTTTCCCTGAAATTGAGAAACTTCAAACTTGAATATCTTTCTCATACAACATCAGTTTTGAGTGTCGTTCATGGCTACAGGATCATTTTGATGAGACCTTTCTGGTCGTTCTGGTTTCAACCAATTATGAGCAAATAATTTTTTGAGCAATTTTACAACTTAGGACATGATTACCTGATCACACCTCCCCATTGGGAAGCTTTTGGACCCCAAAAGCCTTCAATTACTTGTTAAGAAGATGAGGGTACAACTCCCTCACCTTTTCCACCTCCATCCACTTTTCCTTACTCAGTTTGTTGCCTTTAAGACCAGCTCGAACATAATCAACATTTCCCCTCCTTGAAGTGTGTGTCCTTCTGTCAAGGATAGCATCTTCTTTCAACTCATCCAAAAATTCTGGCGAGAAATCGTCTATGGATGGAATCTGAATATCACTTTCATAATCAGAAATTAAAGGAGGTTCATACAAACATAAATTTTCCACATTAACAATGGAATACATTTGCATATATGAAGGCAAATCTAGTTGAAAAGCATTATTTCCAACTTGTTTAAGGATCTTGAATGGACCATAACGAATAGGCTTCATATTTTTACCTTCTCCTTGCATTGTTTCCTTACTAATATGCAACCATACCTCATCCCCTTCTTGATCAAGGTTTATGCTTATGCTATGGTTCTCTGCCCAAGGTTTCGTGCATAGAGGGTTGGCCCCCTTTCCGCACCCATTTCAAACCTTATGAAAGTTTATATATGCATGAAGGTCTATGTATTATAAGAACCACATTGCAGTGGGCTGGTTGGGCCCATGGGCTGGTGGCCACCCGACCCGCAGTCGAATCCTGTCAGCCCATACAAATTTTTACCATGAAAAACATTGAAGTCTTGGGGCCACGTGGTAGCCTCCGGGCAGGCCACGTGGCACGCATTGATTTGTCCATTTGAATAAAATCAACCCATTATCCAACTGAAATGTGACAAGTGTCGAATGTTGATTGGATGATGAAGGAATATTCCATGGAATATTCTCGAAATATTCTTTTTTTAATATTTTTTTTAATCCAAAGTCAAAGTGAGTCAAATTGGGCTTTTCCCTGAAATTGGAAAACTTCAAACTTGAATATCTTTCTCATACAGAATCGGTTTTGAGTATCGTTCATGGCTACAGGATCATTTTGATGATACCTTTCCTATCATTCTAGTTTCAACCAATTCTGAGCAAATAAAATTTTGAGCATTTTTACAACTTAGGACATGATCACCTGATCACACCTCCCCATTGGGAAGATTTTGGACCCCAAAAGCCTTCAATTACCTATTAATAAGATGAGGGTACAACTCCCTCACCTTTTCCACCTCCATCCACTTTTCCTTACTCGGTTTGCTGCCTTTAAGACCAACCTGAACATAATCAACATTTCCCCTCCTTGAAGTGCGTGTCCTTTTTATCAAGGATAGAATATTCTTTCAACTCATCCAAAAATTCTGGCGAGAAATCCTCTATGAATGGTAGCTGAATATCACTTTCATAATCAGAAATTAAAGGAGGTTCATACAAACATAAATTTTCCACATTAACAACTGAATACATTTGCATATATGAAGGAAAATCTAGTTGAAAAGTAGTATTTCCAACTTTTTTAAGGATATTGAATGGACCATAACGAATAGGCTTCAGATTTTTACCTTCTCCTTGCATTATTTCCTTACTAATATGCAACCATGCCTCATCCCCTTCTTGAAACTTATGATCAATTATGTGCTTATCATGCCTCTCCTTGTACTTGCCTTGACTTTTTTCAAGTTGTTCTTGAACGTGCTGATGTATGAGCTGAATTCCTTCAATGAAAATGTGAGCTTTATTAATGTCACTATGCCCATCAATGGCAACATCCTTCTCAAGAATTAAATCTAATGGTGACTTAGGCAAATACCCAAAACAAGCTTCAAAAGGTGAAGTATTTGTAGAAGAGTGCTTGGCCCGGTTGTAAGCAAGTTGAATGTCATGCAAATGCTCATCCCAAAGCCTGGGATGCTTGTCGCAAAAATGTCTCAAAAGATGTACAATGGTTCTGTTCACTACCTCTGTTTGGCCATCGGTTTGCAGATGAAAAGAAGTACTCTTCTTCAACTTGGTGTCCATCATCTTCCATAGATTGGACCAAAAATTCCCAACAAATCTAGAATCCTTGTCACTAACAATAAAAGTAGGCAAGCCATAATGAACCCATACATGTTAAAAATATAAATCAGCAATATTTTCAGCAGTTATAGATTTCTTACATGGCATAAGAATACACATCTTGCTGAAATGATCAACTACTACATAAAGATAATCATGCTGCTTTCTAGATAATGGTAGCCCTCCAACAAAATCCATAGAAACAATTTCCCATGGTCTAGAAGGTACTGGAAATGGCATATATAAACCAAGATTCCTATTGCTAGGCTTGCTTGTAGTATATAATGAACAACCTCTAATGAAACGTGAAACACTATCTACGTGTAATCACTAGCATATGTCTGAATCTCGAATGGCTATCTCAAGTCCGGTGATGCAAGAACTGGAGCTGAACTTATCTTCTCTTTCAAAGACTTGAAAGATTTTTTTTGGTTGCCTCCCCATTGGAAAACATGCTTCACACTTGTCACTACATGCATAGGAGCTGCTATGGCAGAAGAGTTAGAAATAAATTTCCTCCAATATTGAGCTGCACCCAAAAAAATTCTTACCTCTATAATGGATTTGGGAGTAGGAAAATTCACAATGGCTTCTACTTTGGAAGGATCAATTCTCAAAGCACCTCCTCCTACTATGTGTCCCAAATAAACCAAAGAAGTCTTTCCAAATTCACACTTTGACATTTTAAGAAATAACTGATTTTTCTTCAAAACATCAAGTACTTTCTTAACATGCATGACATGCTCTTCTCTAGTCTTGCTGAAAATTAAGATGTCATCTAAGTAGACAATAATGAAATCATCAATAAAAGGACGTAATACATCATCCATTACCATTTAATTAAATGTGCACAAAAAATCCAAGTCTCGCTGATTAAACAACTACTTAGAACTATTCTAGAGATTGACTGTAGGGGCATTTACTGGATATGTCACCTTTGAAGAAAGGATGAGATCCAGAGGCTACCTAGCCCTTTATAGACTTTGTCTATAGAACTTGTAGAAGTTAACACTCATAATATGAAAATGAAATGACTTGTATTTTTTGTTCAAGATAGTCATTTTCCATAAAATATATATGCAAACAGTTATTCATATCTTGCAATTGAAAAAGAGTGTTTTTGGTAGTTGTATAAGAGTTTATGTGTCAAGGTAACTTATTTTAATTTTTTTTTAACATATTAAATCAGAATTTTTCAGCAAGATAACTTCAAGATAAAATGACATAGATGTTTGATGAGCAGTTCACCCCTCCTGGGCTACTTCTGCTGGATCAAGCCTCCCAAAATGAGCTTGTCCCCTTGTATTATAATGCTTTCAAATGCTAATAAAATTTAAAGATTGACTCAATAGATAAATATAAATACAAATACTCATTCAGAAGGTATGAAAAAGCTAATAATGCCTTTCCAAATTCACAAAACAGTGAAGAATTACTATAAACAATGATTTCTTGAATAAGGCCCTCACAGCTCTTTGAACACCTTTATAGATTTTCGGGCTGTAGAAGTCCGAAAACAGATATGAAACCTCTTTCATTAGGTTCATAAGGTTTTAATTAGCTGAAAATTATATTTGGTTCTCCTCAAACAAAAAGGTACAACTCAAAACAACTCAAACCCCAAAATGGACCTAGTGGCCCTGAAAACTCTCCTGAAGGTTTTCGGCCTCTGAAAGTATTCAAACAGAACTGAAACCTATCTCAATGGTTTCATAAGGTGGAAAATAGATGATAATGGTCTTTGAATCACCTCAAACAGAGAGGTACAACCCAATACAGCTCTATTACCTAAATGGCCCTAATGGCTCAAAAAACTTCACTGAAGCTAAAATTGCTATAGAACACCTCTAATGCCTCTGTAACTTGTCTCAATGGATCTGGAATGCTGAAAAAAGTCAAAAATGACTTTTTTTTCACCAAAAATGGTTAACCACAGCTCAACACAGCTCCAAACCTGAAATGGCCCTAGTGGCTCAAAAAGCTTCTCTGAAGCTAAACAGGATAAAGATAAGCTCCAATGGCTCTAAAACATATACCATTGGCTTCAGAATGCTGAGAAGATACGAAATAAATAAAAAATTCATTCCAAGAGGTTTAGCCTATCAAAAGTTATGGCCATATCCATTTTTGCACAATCTGGCCTAAAACAACTCCACTAATTGTGGAGAAACTGGAGATAAGACCGACAACTTTGGCAAAGCCTGCCGAAAATGGTGAAAGGCACAAAACACGTCATAACCATAGGTGCTTAAGTTAAATGTTGAATACATGTTCACATGCGCTATGAATCCGACGGTTAGGGTGGAGTTAACCGCGGCATAACCGTTTGGGCCAACGGTTATCACACCGTGGCATTAACATAATATATAAGTTTATTGAGTGGTCACATGGTGGGGTATAACTTCCGTCATGACTGTCAGGCGGGTGGTTAGTCCCGGGTCTCCAACGCATGGTCCCATGTATAGGGGGCTGGCACCCTTTCCGCTATTAATCTAAACCTTTTCAAACCTTAAATAGAAACTGTGCCTCATTCATATTAAGAATTAACTTGTGGTTTGATGGTAAATCGTGGGTGCTATAACCTGGAGGTCTCGGGTTTGATTCCTAGAACCTATATATACCTTTTTAGCCGAAAATTCCACAGGCCAGGGGCCACGTGGCAACCTCTGGGCTTGCCACATGGCACCCGATGATTGGCCCATAAATTACCAAGTCAATCTAACATCCAGCCTGCGCTTGACACTTGGCACAAAATGACTGGCCTATGTGGAATATTTCGAGGAATATTCTAGGGAATATTTTTAGGAATATTCCTTTTTTAATTTTTAAAATTTGAAAGTAAAATCTGCTCAACCTGGTCTTTTTGCAGTTTACTGAAAACTTCAAAGCTACATAACTTTCACATATAGTGTCAGATTTGAGTGTCGTTCATGGCTATAGGATTTTTTTGACGAGACCTTTCCTATCGTTCTGGTTTCAACCAATTCTGAGAAAATAAAATATTGAGCATTTTTACAACTTAGGACATGATCACTTGATCAATACTGGTAAATGGTTTGACAAATTGTGGAATGAGCATCTAGCACACATTTCTTACCAATTGGTTGTTAAAACATGTGAACGGAATTGGTGTCTGAACCAACCAGTTGTGGGGAATCATAAACAATGGCGTTGTATTGAAACCCTTTGCTACTACATATGGTTCCATGCTCGCTAATTATAAAACTTTCTATTTGGAATAACTTACAAGGAGATACTGTTGAATACTATAATTGTAAATATACTGAACAAATGTGCCTATTCATGTTATGAACTTAAGACTCTGTGACCAAAGAAAAAAAAGAGGATGATCTATTATGTCACCATTTTCAGTCAAGGATAGAAGCTTTGATTGACTCCACTTGGATGTAAATTAGGATATCTCATTACCATGTATGCCTAGTGCCAAAACCTGGTTGATACAAAAATCCTACTTCACAAAATGTGTTAAAGGAGAAATGTTACATAGTGGGTTTTGAATGTACATAGAGTAGAGCACAATACACGTGAGTGTTCTTGCTGTGTTTCTTCTTCTCTTCAATAGAACTCAATAGAAGCATTAATCCTGTCTTAACCTGTACACACAATGGCTTCATATCCTATTAGCTGGTTTTTATCAAAACTTCTCCTTGTGAGTTTTGGATACTTGTAGCTTGAGAAAATAATTGCACTAATAAAACAACGCAAATGAATTGACATTCTATAGTTGTGATTTTGACATAGAAAACCACGCTATCTGAGAACAAATGTAGAGAACATAAACCATTGTAATAGAAATCTCCTCTCCACAAGGTAATGAGATAGATGGCTTGCCGATGAAGGGAGTTATGCATATGCTTGGCTATATGCCAAATCCTCAACCTAGCAGGTGGCAAAACTGGCACTGCGAGTAAGCCCTTCTATTTTATTGCCAAATTCAGGGACACAAGGCAAGCTTGACAGTCTCTTCTTCAGCTCCATAGTAAAGGCATCCATGAACTAATCAGCTCTTTATGAGGGCATGAGAGTTGGACTTGAGCTAGGTATTGTAGAGACTAAACTCTATAAATGATATTCGAGTCTATCCATGTAGATTTCAGGGACAAGATTATTATAAGTCATTGTCAAATTATATGCCTATATATTGGAGCATGTGCAAGGCTAGAATGAAATTAAACTGCATCTGAGACATCGTATATTATTATGATATCATGAATTCCTTCAAGTGTTAGGCACCACTATTTCAAGTATGGTGATCAAGTCCTAAGGGGAACTAATGCCTTACTTCAAGTCTGATGTCTTCTGTGTAGGTTATTCAACCTATGGAGGCACCTTTAATATATATATATATATATGTGTGTGTGTGTGTGTGTGTGTGTGTGTGTGTGTGTGTGGGATCTAGATGTACAACAACATTGAAGATAACAAACCCATACCTAAATGTACAACATTATCGCGACTGCAATTTCTGCCACAATGGTGAAATATACAACATAATCCATGCTTGCCTATGGCTTCAATATGTCCTAAATTTTAGGCAATGATTTCCATTTTGTAACCCTATTTTGTAGTGTTGTATTGAATAAGTTATGGGTATCATAGTTATTAATACACCTCAGGATGGGCATAGGGATATGTTTCACAATTTTCCTCCCAACCAGAGATATACATATGCACCCTTACTTGTCTCAAGGGATCCAAAGTTTTGTCTCTACCCCTAGGTTTCTCTGCAACTACAACCAATGTTGTATGACAATGTGAATTTTGTACCCTATAAATCCTAGGTGGATTTGGGTGTGGTGGATTTGGAACTCCTAGAAGCCATGGGCCTTTGGAACATCCCTAGCCACTCTGAGCTGGAAACCTTTGATTGTAGTGCCACAACCTAATGGACAACGAGTGCAGAGGAAGGGGTGCACTACTGTGGGTTGTGAAGGAAAATGGGGGATGAGAAAAAGTCAGTTGGAAGATGTTGGAATCAAATACCTTGGTCTGCTACCATATTGGTGCAACTATGGACCATAGTTGGCTTAGGTATCCTTTTACCCTGATAGAGTCTTGACCACAACACAGGGATAATCTACTACTAAGAGATATGAGTAGCATAGTCTATTGTTGAGTGGAACATCTAGGTTTGAAGCCAATTGGTGTCACTTCTCAAAGATAAATGTTATGTTATATTGTGTTTTTTTGTAGATTACATGTTTATGAATTATCTATGTTGCAAAGGCTAATAATAGGATGCATTTCATAATATTGTGCATTGAACGTGTAAAATAGAGTAGAATCAAGGTAAATTTTCAAAGGTCGGGTTACAAATATAGTAATATTCCCCAATGAGTGATTGGTGGTGTTGTAGAAATAGACAAGTCACAAATGATGGGTAGTGGCCTGCTATAACTAATATTGAATCAACCAATAATGACTGGAGGCCAACTCCCAAGGACAACAAAAAATCTCCTGATGCAGGTCTCAACCCGGCAACATATCCTTCAGGATTTGAAAAATGTGTTTATTTATTTTCATACCATAAGGCAAGACTTTATCATCTTTAATGGTTAAGTGCCAGCTGGAAATTTTGGAATATTAGTGTTATTGGATATGCCCAGGTGGTGGTTTTGTTAACTTCTATTCCCTTAGGTAGTTATGGCAATTATTAAGGCATCTTTCGCATGGTATACCTAAGCTTGTGGTGAGCGCCACACAACACCCTAATTTTGTAAAACAATGCTCTATCTGTACATTACTCTTATATTAATAATTAAAGAAAAAATTTTATGCCAAAAAAATGTATATAATATGGTAACCGCAGAGTGAAATGGTTTTAAAACCTATTATTTCCTAAACAAAAGAAAATGTATATGTACATATATTCAATCAAGGCAACAATTTTTAGCATTTCAGCATGGAACATGGTGATTAATAAGGAATACACCTAATAGAAAATACAATAAGGTCTGTAAGGCTAGAATAAGATGCTTTTGTGAATGTTCTATACAAATAAAAATGACTCTTGCAAAGGTCCCTGATTTAAAAAAAAAAATGATCAGTACTATCAGCTTAATCAAAGTAAAGGAAAAGTGTAGTAGCTCAACTAACTAAAAATTCTACAAAATCTCTGCTTATTAATTTCTGCCATGAAATTATCTTCACTTAATATAAGTTGGAGGAGGATTATCAAGTTTAATGTTTGTGATGATTTGGGCTTTCCCCAGCTGGAGATGCTAACTCATTTTATCATTAGAATGAAAAATATTCAAATACTCATGACTTGAAATGGTGAAATTAGTTTTTCAATCCTGTTGGAAAGCATCAAAATATATTCTCATATACCAAAAATATGCATGGAAATTAACAAAATACCTGATTCAATTGATAGCTACCACTACTGAAGTCTAGGAGGTGGTTGTAGCAGGTACATTCCTACGAAGGATCAGGATGCAGATATTCTGACAAAGGCGCTCACTAGGAGAAAATTCAAATACCATAGAGGCAGGACCAGGGTGAAGGATAATCCCTATCTTGTTGAGAGTTAGTGTTGAGATTCAACAAGATGATGAGCTTAGTGAAAAGTGGCATATATACTTCAGGTGAGCCATGGAGCTATTTTTGCTTGATCTATTTTTAGACAAATGGATCATGTTCTATGAGTTTTAGGATGCTATTTGTGGATGGTTGGTCAAGTTGGAAAAATAGATGGGCTTCTATTTTTAGACATATTGGGCGGAATCTATTTTTAGATTGCCAGTCTAAAAATAGATATGTCAAATATTATTAGCTCTTAATAATATTCGGACTCTAAACATTATCTTATTCTCTTGGAGCACTTCAGTTAAGTGCACAGATGTGGCATAGCAGCTGATAGAAAAGAATTACGCTATTCCTAAGGGTTTACTGGAGCTAATCCATGAAGGACTCAGTTAGAACTCAAGTGGCAGAGTTATGACATAGTTGGAAGAAGTAGTTATGGAGTTGTATTTAGTTTAACTCAGTTAGACTCAGTTGAGCTAGTTGTATCTAGTCTAACTGATTGATACACTAGTGACAGTGGAGTGAATTAATTAGTTAATTAATTCACAAATAATAACTCATTAATCAGAGCGAAAACACTAGCGATTAACTACAGTGCATGGCAGTTTCAGTGGAGACCAGTGGAGAGATAGGTGAAAGGGCAAGATAGACTATCTGTTGTGACTATAGTGATGCATTGATTGCATCAAACACATATTGGAGTTGCCAATGAGGATTGCGCAATCAAGGATGGAGTAATTCGAATTCATTCAGAGTGATTCTTCAATAGATATTGCGCAGTGGAGGCAAGCTAGTAGGAGGCAAAGATTGGTGCATGGATTTGCAAGATTGGTCCTGATTAGTGTATGATGATTGTACTGTACTGAGAGCTTGTGATAAGCTTTGTATGTTTGTATGATATTGTCATATGATCTCCATGATACATAATATATAGTTTGGGTTTTTAGCTTCAGGCTTTCCCGGTTAAAAACTGTGTTATTTGCGATTGAATATTTTTGTTTATGCTTCACATGTGTGTGCAATTAATTTTTCCGCAAAAGATTAACAAGTGGAATAGATTCAGTATCTTGCATAAAGTTAAATAGTGTGAGATTAGGTGTATCTTGGACATATGCATGCTTAGTGCATATAATTTCTATATGGTATCAGAGCATTGTTAATTGAAGATTGAAATTGTGAAGTGGGTTTGTGCTGGTGGACAATTTGAATTTGCTACAGAATATTATTGGTGCAGAAATCGAGTATACATTGAAATGTCTTTCAATGGGTTGATATTGGAGCATGCCCTTGATGGGATCTCAAATTACATAGCCTAGAAGGACAGGATGGAGGCGGTGCTGGAGGATAATTGGTTGAAGGAGTTCATCGATAGCGATGTTCCTAAGATAGGATCTAGCGATGCTACATTACTTGATGCATGGCAAAAGAAGACAGCAAAGACAAGAAGGATTCTGTTGGAAGGTGTGAAGGACCATATTGTGTCCAGCCTTCATGGGAAATCCACTCCATTCTTAATGTGGAAGGCTTTGATAGACTTTTTCCAAAGCAGAAGTGACCAGAGGAAGTTGGCGCTTAAAGACAAGCTCAGAAAAATAAAAATGAAGAAACGCGACAGTATTCCAAAATACCTCACAAAGTTTGTCCACTGCAAGGATGAACTAGGAAGTGTGGGGGTTACTATTGATGAATAATACTTGGTGAGCTTGGCTCTCCTTGGGCTTCCAAAGAGTTGGCATAGTTAAAAAGACTATGTCGATGGATGGGGAAACTGCCGGGATGGGAGCGAATTTGGTCGGATCTTGTGCAAGAGGAAATAAGGCAGGGTACCAGGGATGAATCTTCATCGAAGAATGAATATGAATAAAATTGAGCTTTGGATGCAAAAGCAAGGAAAGGGAAGGGGAAGAAATCTTCTTCAAAATATGGTGCTAAAGGCAAGAAGCAGGATTTGTCCAAAGTGAAGTGTTTTCACTGTCACGAGCATGGAAATTTCACCACTAACTGTCCACAAAAGAAGAATAAGTAGGCTGCTGGCTTTGCAGCTTTAGAGGCCTTAGCCTCGCAATTTGAGATGGATTTTTCCTTGATCACATGCTTGGTTTCAAGCTGCATGGGATCAGTGTGGTATCTTGACAGTGGTGCGTCTTTCCATATGACGGGAGACAAAGAGTTGTTTAGTGACTTGGAGGAGAAGGACCTCCAGATGCATATAGAGATGGGCGATGATGGTCGGTACAGTGCGATTGGAATTGGGACCATTACCTTTGAGAGGGAGTCTGGTAATCCATTCTTGTTGAAGAATGTCATGCATGTTCCAAGTCTGAAGAAGAACTTGGTCTCGGTCACAATGCTAGAAGACAAAGGTTATGATGTTGTTTTCAGTGAGGGAAAATCCTTCCTTTGACATAAAACAATGGGGAAAACCAAGAATATAGGGGTTCAAATTAAGAATCTCTACAAGCTGGAGGTAGATGGTTGCGCTGCAATGGTGGGAAAATTAGAAGAAGTGGTGAGCCGGGATGAGGGCGAATTATGGCACAGGAGATTGGGCCATCTTCACCATGGCGCTTTGAATATTTTGTAGCAAATTTCTACTAGAATTCCCAAGGGTACTCTTGCGTAGTCAGATTAGTGCAAGGGATGTACAATGGGTAAGTTTTTGAAGACCACCTTTCATGAAAAGGAGAACCGTGCTTCGGTGATCCTAGAGAGAATTCACACAGACGTGTGTGGACCATTATCAGTTGCTTCAACAGCAAAACACATGTATTATGTGATATTTGTTGATGACTATTCTCGTAGATGTTGGATCTTCTTCATGTAGAAGAAGAGTGAAACGTTCTCAAAGTTTTGTGAGTTCAAGGCATTGGTGGAGAAGGAGTCAAGGAAGCAAGTGAAAGCTCTACGGAGCGATAATGGTGGTGAATACATCTCGGGTGAATTCAAATAATTTTGTAGAAAAGAAGGAATTTGAAGAGAAATCATAGCGCCTCATAACCCACAACAGAATGGGGTCGCGGAGAGAAAGAAAAGAACGATTGTGGGTGTTGCACGAGCGATGCTGCATGACCAGGGCCTACCGATGCACTTGTGGGCAGAAGCATGCAACACTGTGATTTATGTGAAAAACCATTGTCCTCATAGAGTAATTGGCAGGAGTACATCCGAAGAAGCTTCTACTAGTAAGAAGCCTGATATTTCTCATTTGAAGATTTTTGGCTCACCTGTTTACATTCATGTGACGAAGGATGCCAAGAAGAAGTTGGAGCTGACTGCAGAAGTTGGGATATTTGTGGGGTACACATAAAAACCCATAACTATCGTGTGTATTTGCCAAACAGTCAGATTACTGTTATGTGATGAGATATAAAATTCAATGAGGTGAAAGCCATGAAGTTGTCGCTTGAGAGGGAGCTACACTTGCATGCAGAAGAGGAACTTCTTGTTCCCAAAGATGAGCCTCTGGATGTGGATCAACCACAGGAGGATATTCAAGGAGTGGAGGAGTCCACTCATGCAGAACCAAACATCAGACAAGGCAGCAAGCGTACCACAGAAGCTGAGAGACTTAAGCTTGATGCGGCACAGAATGTAGGAGTCCCTACATCACAGCGCAGACAGAGACAGTCACTTGACCGATATACTAGATACATGGCTCTTATGAGCAAGTGTATCGTGACAGAGCCATATTCTTTCGAAGAAGTAGTGCAGGAGATCACATGGGTAGATGCCATGGTGGAGGAGTATGACTCCATTGTTAGAAACAGTGCTTGGGAGATTTTTCTAAGGCCGGTGGGAAAATCAGTTGTAGGATCAAGATGGATCTGCAAGGTAAAGAAAGCTACTGATGGGAGTGTCAAGAAGTATAAGGAAAGATTTTTTGCCTGAGGCTTCTCACAGATTCAGGGGATTGACTATGAAGAAACCTTTGCACCTGTCGCACAGTATTCTTCCATATGGACCATCCTTGCTCTCTCAGTGCAGATGGTTGGCACATTCATCAAATGGATGTGAATATTGTGTTCCTTAATGGGATCATTGAGGAAGAGGTGTACATTGAGAAGCCTGAAGGATTTGAGATCTTCAGCAATGAGTCGCATGTGTGCAGGATCAAAAGAGCATTGTATTGGCTGAAACAAGCACCCTGTGCTTGGGACACTCGGATCGACAACTATTTCACTAGACTTAGCTTCACCAAGAGTGAGGCGGATGCAAACCTGTACCAGATTGTGGTGGAGGGTAAGATTTTAATCATTGTACTTTATGTTGATGATTTAATACTAATAGGTGATGAGTAGTTGATACACTCATGCAAGGCAGATCTTGCAAAGGATTTTGAGATGAAGGATTTGGGCCTCCTTCATTATTTCCTTGGATTGGAAATATGGCAGCGGGAAGGTGAAATATTTGTGTCTCAAGGAAAGCATGCCTGGGAGATACTGGAGAAGTTTTGCATGTAAGGCTGCAAGCCAATCGACACTCCTCTTCCAGGAAATTGGAAGAAGGAGGATGCTACATAGGCAGAAGTAGTGGATGCCACTGTTTATCGACAGTTCGTGGGTTCGATCATGTATTTAGTCAATACAAGATCAAACATATGTTATGCGGTGAACCAGCTTTCACAAGCGATGGTTAAGCCTACCAAGCTCTTTTGGAATGCAGGCAAGCATGTCCTGAGATATCTCAGGGGCACATCTGAGTATGGTTTATGGTAAAGAAAGATAGATGAGGTGAAGTTGCATGGCTTCACGGATGCAGATTGGGTAGGAAGCCCAATAGATAGAAAAAGCACATCAGGAGGGATTTTCAGTATCGGATCTACGACAGTTTCTTGGTACAGTATGAAACAAAGATCTGTGGCACTCAGTTCAGCGGAAGTAGAATACATGGCAGCAAATTTAGCTGCATGTGAGGCTATCTGGATGAGGAAGATTCTGGTTGGTTTGTTCGGTTCACATTTAGATCCCACGGTGATTCGTTGTGATAATCAGAGTTGCATTAAACTCTCAGTTAATCCTGTGTTTCATGATAGATCTAAACATATTGATATCCGGTATCATCATATCAGAGATTGTGTGCAACAGAAGATCATGTTGCTTTAGTACATTCCTACAGAGGATCAGGATGCAGATATTCTGACAAAGGCGCTCACCAAGAGAAAATTTGAATACCATAGAGGCAGGATTGGGGTGAAGGATAATCACTATCTTGTTGAGAGGGAGTGTTGAGATTCAACAAGATGATGAGCTTAGTGAAAAGAGTTTCCTTCACTAAGTGGGCCCACAGGCTATTTTTGGCGCAAGTCTATTTTTAGACAATGTCTATTTTTAAACATGATGATCATATTTCAGAAGTTGCAGGATGCTATTTGTGGATGGTTGATCAAGTTGGAAAAATAGATGAAATTATATTTTCATAATATTGGGCGAAGTCTATTTATAGATCGTCAATATAAAAATAGATGCATGTCGATTATTATTAGCTCTTAATAATAATCAGAATCTAAACATCAACTTATTCTCTTGGATCACTTCAGTTCATTGCACAAATGTGGCACTAACAGAAGGAATTACACTATTCCTAAGGGTTTACTGGAGCTATTTCATGGAGGATTTAGTTAGAACACAAGTGGCAGAGTTATGACATAGTTGGAAGAAGTAGTTATGGAGTTGTATTTAGTTTAACTCAGTTAGACTCAGTTGAGCTAGTTGTATCTAGTTTAGATGATTGATACACTAGTGAGAGTGGAGTGAATTAATTAGTTAATTAATTCACAAATAATAACTCATTAATCAACTAAACAATACAACAGTTAACTACAGTGCATGGCAGTTTCAGTGGAGACCAGTGGAGAGGTGAAAGGGCAAGATAGACTATCTGTTGTGACTATAGTGATGCATTGATTGCATCACACACACATTGGAGTTTCCAATGAGGATTGCGCAGTCAAGGATGGATTAATTCAAATTCATTCAGAGCTATTCTTCAGCAGAGATTGCGCAGTGGAGGCAGGCTAGCAGGAGGCAAAGATCGGTGCATGGATTTGCAAGACTGGTCCTGATTAGTGTATGACGATTTTACTGTACTGAGAGCTTGTGATAAGATTTATATGTTTGTATGAGATTTTCATATGATCTCCATGTTACATAATATATAGTTGGGGTTTTCAGCTTCAAGCTTTCTCGGTTAAAAACTGTGTTATGTGCGATTGAATATTTTTGTTTATGCTTCACATATGTGTGTGCATTTCATTTTTCTGCAAAATATTAACAAGTGGAATAGATTCAGTATCTTGCATAAAGTTAAATAGTGTGAGATCAGGTGGATCTTGGACATATGCATGTTTATTTCATATAATTTCTACAATTAGCACATGTATTGAGAACTACATTAGCACATGTATTGAGTCTACCAGTTTTTGTACCTGCTCATCATTGTTTCCATGTTCACACTTGCCACTAGAACATGCTTGGATGGAATTTTTTTATGAGCCCTAGATCATGTAGGGCTTCATTGTGCTTTAGTTGTACTCCACAACTAGGATACAATGCAAAATTATCCCAACTTCAGTGTAATGATGTAGATAATAGATAACGTTGTGGATGATGTCAATATCTAGTATTATGCCAGTATATCATATTAAAATTTTAATCATTTTCCTTCATTTTTCTTAATAACCAGATTAATAACATCACCTACCTAGCTCTTGAAAATCTTGCGAAGGAGGAACTTCATTCAACTCTCCATTTCATCTTCTTCTATGGGATTCAATTGAATTCGTAGGTGTATCAGAATCACACCAGTCCTCATGTGGCTCCAGTGGCTCTATGGGGCTACAAGTAATTCACTGCAAGTATCATAGAACATTTCATTCATAGCTATCCAACCTAAAAACATAAAAGGCCTAAAAACATAAAAAAATGCAGCTACCTTGGTGGAATAGAAGATGGGCGTGGGTATATGGCCTCCAAATTCCTGAATTCTCGCTCATGTTCTACTTTAACTTCTAAACTTTCATCCCCAACAACTACTCGCCATGAAGGACTAAGGTCAAAATACACAAAAATTTAAAAAGATGCTAGTGACAAGATCTCTAATCGAAAGAAAATATTTGGGAAGACCAATCCTAATGCCTTTAACGTTATAGATGATTACTTGAGATCAACTAATAATATAATAATACACTCTTTATTTACAGGTTCACTAACCTAAGTTTTATAATGTGCTTAAAAAATTTAAGAATAAATATCTGAAAAAGCAAGGTGAATATGTGAAAAAATAATGTGAATATGGAAAAAGACAAGGCATACACCCATAATAAATTCTGAAAAAAAGAAATAAAATATCTAATTAAAATATAACTAGGATATAGGTACATCTCACTGACAAAATTTACATTGCATGCAGAAAATATCAACCAACAATGAAGATAACCTACTGCATTTTTTAGCTGTGCACCAACACCAAAGCTCAGGTTGCCAGAAAGTATAGGAAGTACACTTGGATCACTTATCGGATCTGATATGGGATCAGTTGGCATATCTTATTATTACTAGCGTAGTATAACATTGAACATGGCAACATCTAGTCTAGCTACACACTATTCCATAACCTGCAGGAAGATAAAAAATAACATTACAAACAATATTAATAATAATCTTCTTACAGTACAGTAAATGTGATTTTACCATTATTTTTTCTTGCTTGCCATGCAAGAGTTGTTTTGAGATCTGCATCAGAGTTTTGTAAAATCCATAACATTATACTACCATACAAGGGCAACAATCATCCAAGTTATACAAGAACCATTTTTAGGTTTCACATGCACAAATATTAGTGGTAATCCAACAAATCTTAGATAAAGAATAATATTCTAGAAAAATGTTTGTATTTCATAAGGTCAAGCTTCAATAATACACACATTTGTAATGTTTCACTGTGTTTCTATAACAAACAGATGTAGGAATAGGGAAAATAATCTGGGGGACATGGAGCCATCCCAAAAATTTTAGGAAGCAGCATGGGGAACATAGGGATCCCAAACATAGGGGATCATATATATTCAATTTTAAAGTCACAGTGAAGCCAAACACCAAATTAGTATTACATGAGAGAAACAAAGGTGAATCCCAAACATCAACAACAAAAACATGAAATAAATATTCACACACTTTAAGCTTTTTATTTTTTGTTTTAATTTTAAAAATTGATATTACCTAAGGTCAATGGGAAAAATTCACGGGCAAGACCAAGAATTCCCCACTTTTGGGAGGATGGATGCCCAAGAGTTTCCCACAAAAAGGAAACTTCCACCATTTCTTGGGAAATTTTCCCATCCTGAAAATGTGGCAAACATGGGAGGTGCACCCCCCACTTGGGGAAGCATGTCCCCTTGTGATAATACATATATGAGATTCACACTATTAAAAATAGATTTTATATGATATATTCATCCCAATTAGCCTTTTAGCACGTCTAGCCTTTATTTCCAATCATCAATATTATACAAGCAACACATATATTTCCCATGAAGGGTAGTGGGAACCTCCAAAGGTAGGGAAGATAATTTTGACTTCAAAGGAGCATAAAAAGGAAACATTGGGAAAGTAGGATGTGGAGGACTCACACAAGTTAGTGCAACGTTCATGTACTTGAAGAGAACTACCACTGCAACTATGGAGATAACCAAAATAAGAAACCAAAATAAAGAGCCAAAAAGGCAAGGAAAAGAGGGGGCACTTGCAAACCCAGTAGTGGATTGCATGTGCAAAATCGAGTTTTGGAGTAAAAAACCTTCAATAAACACCAATAATTGATTGATTGTACTAAAAAAATTATAAGAGTTACATATGATAGAGGGAAACCCCTATTTATACCAATAAAGAGGCAAAAACACTAGTTTAAGATCAAGTCACTAATGAGATTGATAAGGCCCTTATTACATAAAAGCGCTTTTTTTACAAATATTGGAATGGGATAGTATAATTGCCTAGTACTTGAATATCATTACAAAATCATGAGCATACATGCAAATAGCTTATGCAAGGAGTCTAATACCCTATAAGGATGTTGTGATTAGGTACAAAATATACACCCTTGGAGTTGAAAACCCTATGAAAAGGTTTGCCCTCAAAAATCTGGAAAACCAAGCAATCATTGTTGGAAATTTTCCATTAAAATAGAAAATATATAGTATTGCCCCAATATAGTCCAGAGTATGCAATATAATAGCTTGAAAGAGAAGAAACATGCATCTGGATATAGAAAAAAGCATCGGATTGATGAAATTTGGCAAGAGAATCCAACTTTTGTCCTCCAGAGTTGTTCGTGAGGAGTGTGTGCAAAGAATAGATGGATACCCTTTATGGATAAGTCACTTGAATATTAGAGAGCATGATTTGAACCCTAGAGCAATTTTTTGAGACTCAAACTTTGCAAAAACTCAGCCAACTTGGGACTCGACTCGAGACTTAGAAAAAACCAACAAATCTAAAATAAAAATACATGAAACTTTGTGAAAAATAATAATCATAGTGTTGGGTAATTTTTGTGGATTTTTGGGCAAGTTTTGTCTAGTTTCAGCCAAATATTGACATGTATGATTGTTAGTGAATTTGGTCTTGAGTATTTGTTTCATAAACATAAGACTCGCAAGTCTCTATAGAGTCTCAGAACCCCAAACCACTTGTTTTAAAAGGTACTGCAAGCAATTGTACTAAATACATTATTCTATATAAAACATGAAAGAAGAAAGAGGGTCATTTTCTAGTCAATGGCTACCTGAGATGAGTGGTGCTCTACAACATAATAATAATATTTTACCAAATTTAAACTATATTAGGATCCACTATGCAACCTTCAAGGAGCTTTCATTAGGGGAATTTTGAGGTCTAAAATGGGCCTCCTAACAAAAATGTACAACCAAAATAAACTTTATAAGAACCAATAGGATTCAAGATGATGATGTCAACCATGGGGGATGATTCACCATTTTTTAAGTAAAAGGGGTAAAAATATTAAAAAATAATAAAATATATAAAACTACTTTTTCAACTCTTATTTTAAAATTATCTCCCAAATTTTTTACTCAAATTTTGAGAGAGAGTACTCATTGGATGCAAAATTTAATTCCTCATCCAAGGAGTACCCATATTGCATACTTTTGATGGACATTGGTAAGCGAAAAATGAGAAATACATGAAAAAACGAGATTGCAATCACTTTTTTCATGTATTTATCATTTTTCTCTTGGAAGGGTCCATTAAAAGTATGCAACATGGGTACTCCTTGGATGAGGAATTAAATTTTACATCCACTGAGTACTCCCACTTGAAATTTGAGTAAAAACTTTGGGAGATAAGTTGAAAAAATAGTTTTTTATTTTTTCCCTCTAAAATTTGATGATGTCATCAAATCTTATTTTATTATTTCCACTACTATTTTATAATTTCCTTAGGAGGCCCATTTTAGAGCTCTAAATTCCCCTAATGTGTAACTGAGCAAGTTTGATAATTGAGAACGAATTGTGTAGAAATTTTTTGCACTAGGGAAATCAATGCAACTCAGAAAATTTCATCTATTTCCTATAAGGTTTCACAAATCTTTACCTTATGAAATTTCAGCACTGGGGCTGTTATGAAATATTAAAAAATAAAGCAGAAAAAGTGAACAATATTTCAACACTTAACAACCCAAATCCCACTAGGCAATTCAACGAAAAACATACCAAGGTGTTCCAACAAGTTTCGGCCTTTGGAAATATTATCATGCAAAAAGTAGATATGAAATTCACTTTATGAAAAAAGGAATTGCAGCAGCAATCTGCCTCATCATATTCACTATTAATGTTGAAAAATTTAACAATTTCAACCTTAACTCAAGTCAAACAAGTGCTCAAAACTACCAATCCATGAAGAATATATAGCTGAAAATCACATCTGCAATAGAGACAATTTTAGACAGTTAAAAACTTCCTATATCTATCTATCTATAAAAAGATGAAATTCATGTATATCAAATATCCTCATCTCCAAGATAATACAGTCCTCTAACTCTCCAAAAACCTAACTAGATAAAACCATGAAAACCCTAGCTCACACCAAGGAGCTCCAACAAGCCCCACATAAGCATCTAGAGCTAGGTCAACTTCCTCCTCCCAAAAGAATCCCAAAAGAGTAGCATCATGGTGAACTCCCTCTATTTAAGAGAATCAACAAAGCCATGCATGTACTCTATAATACTCCCAGTAGTTGCAATCATGGAATAAATCCTGACACCATTGTCCATCAAAGTACCGCCACATCTCTCCTCCTCATAAAAGGAACATAGATGGAAGAAACCAATGCAATATGAATAGCATATCTCCTAGGAAGTATACTTTCACTCATTGAAGATCTGGATTCTCCTATATGCTTATGAAACACCTTAAAACTAGAAGGCTCATCTAGCCACTAAAATTTACAAGTTCCATTCGATAAACAAGTAACTTATAAAGGCCACACTCTCTCACCACTTTAGCCAAAATCCTCAAATTAGCTAGAATACAATTACTATTGGTGCACTATTATCCCTCAAATGCAATTTTCCACTATACATCTATCATACAAGGTGTGAAAGAATATTATTATTCAAACCAAGAACAAATAGAACATCACTCAACTCAAAAACATCCCCTAAAGGGATTTGTAACAAAATGTGGCCAACTCCTCTCACAAGATAAGTAGTAACATCACTAAGTTACACACTCATGACTTCCTCTTGCTCCTAAAGTTTGAAGAAGAGTGACATGTCATATGTCATATCTTGAAGCTTCACTTTCCATGTACCATCCAATACTAAACACAATGTTAGAAGATAAACAAGAGGTCATGTAAAAGGTGATCTCAAACTATGAGGCATCCTCCTCTACACCTGCTACAAACATAGTTGCAACCTATTTCACTACTTTTCCCCTCTTAAATGGACATTAGATAACATAATTTCCCATCTCATGACATGAGAAACACATCACCTTATTCAAGTCCTTCTTTACTATATTTGTAAATTTCTTCTCCTTGCATCCTTTCTTTCTACCCCTTTTCATGATCCCAATAAGACCAATCACATATACTTCCCTTTGTTTTTCTTAACAAGGTTGTAACATGAATTATTCCTACACAAGATCAATCCAAAGCTTTGAAAAAATTGGTAAGGTCTCATGAGCACAAACACTGCAATCAAAGGGCATTTGGGAAATAACAAGTCCATTCAAAACAATGAGCACCAACTCCTTATCATCCACCTATGTTCCAATGGTAATTCAATAGCTCACCATTGTATCTCTCTTGCTCATACAAATTTCTAAAATATGGTTTTTTCAGAGCACCTATTAAGAAACACAACAGCTTTGAAACAACTCAATCAAAGCTCCAAAGTCCAAACATGTCCTTGTCTTCTTCTCTACAATGCAAGAAATGAAATGATCCTTCATATAGAAAAAAATTATTATGTTTCCTTCTTCCAATTAGCAACCAACTATGCTGGATCAATAGGTTCTGTAATAATTTCATTATAATGCTCCTAAAAATAAGCTTCATAACTATTTGTAATCTAAGATTCAAAGAAACAAAATCGGAAGCTCCATCCAACTTGTCACTCTCTCTAACACCAAAATCATCCTACACAACCTGAATAGTCCTTAAATGAACAGATCAACACTATATAAAATATCCAAAAACCCTTTCAAAGGTTCAAGAGCTTCTCCCAAGCAACGTAGGTGTGAAACCCTGACAACCTCAACAAGGTCAATACCTCTCCAAAGTATTCTTTATATGAAATACCAACTCCCTCTTACCAGTCCTAATGCCTTTTGTGGTTGTTGGTATAAAAGATAATTCTAATGAACAAACACAAGGGAAAGAGGATATTGATAACAAATTGTATTTGTTGTGGTCTATAATTAGCTTACATTTTTTTTGTGGCAATTGAATGTCCAAAGATATCTGCTTTCATTAGGTAAAAAATTTTGGATACATAATGTGCATAATAGTTAAAGACAACAAATTAATTGCAATGCTAAGAAACTAATATATCTCAAGCATTAGAAAAAATGCCAAAACTTAAAGGAATGCAATCTAGTAAGAGTCAAAGCATTGAGCAGATTGCAAGGCTCATAAATATGTTGCAAATATGGACTCTACAAAAGGAAATGAGAATAATTACAGGAAAATTCCCTAAAGGCTTTTGAATACCATATAAGACAATTAAGATGTAAATCAAATACAAATAAATGTGATGCAACCAAGGACATGATAGATGTATCTTCTTTAAAAGGGAGAGTTCCAAGAGAATTATTTAACCCCTTAAAAGAATGAACCTTATCCACTACCGGACAACAATATTCCCATTATGGTAGCTCAATGCACATTCTAACATTGAGGTTTCAGTAGCAGTTTTGTTGTTAGAGGTTTCAATAGCAGTGTTGGGAGCTGGTTGTGGACTCCTGCAGAGGAAAAGAACAGAGGATGGAATCATATTTTGTCTGCTTAATATTGTCTATTATAACCTATATCCTATCCCTCTGGACCAACAGTGACCACTGATATCTGTGCGAGAAAATATTGTCCCTCAGATTACCATTCAGAAACAAATGATAGGTAGGTTGTATAAATAAAAAACACCAGAAGAACCAGTCAAGAGATAAATTAACTATAATTTAAACCTAGCCATTAGAAAAAATAAATAAAAATATCTCTATTCTAATCAACGAAAAATTGTCTGTCAGATAGCATAGAAACCCCTTAAGGGAAAACATATCTGCAACCTTGCGGGGAGTAGAAAGAATGACTACCTAAAGACTGCCATACAAAAAACTCTACAAAATGCCCCCTTATAGGGAAAATTTTTATACTTATACAAGAAACACAGTAGAATTTTTTTCTTCAACTTCTCTGCAACTTCTAGCTGATGAAGACTGTACGAATAAACATCTGCATCAAAATAGCACAAGCACACAACAGCTTCATCCCTAAATTTGAAAATATTCTCCCTTTGCAGTAAAATGCGCTGCTCATATAAGGGCATTCTCCAGTAGGGTAAAGAGGATACGAAGCATCCCTAACCCATTTCCCCGAATATATAACACACTGCACTTGTGGGTTTTCGTTCTTTGTCACTGTATATATTTTTCCATAAGTCCTTCTGTCGATTACTTCTCCAAATTCCGATATGTTTTGAGATTGATGTATTGGCAGAGATACTTTTTCCCCAACATGCTCTGGATATCTCTCCAATTGTCCTCTGCTAGAGACCAAATTCTCACCATTGTGATTCTGGCTTAAAATTTTACCATTTTTGTAGCCATCACTGTCTACACTAAGATTATTGCCAAGCCAGACTTCTGAAGTACTAATTTTGTCTCCATGATTTACTATTTCAGAAGTATTTTGCAAAGGAGAAGCAAACGAAGCCAAACTGCCAATAGCTTGGGAGTTTGAATGAAAGCTAAAATTTCTCCTAAGCCTGTGATTCTCTACTGTTTCTTGACCTTCTGAGTGAAGTGGGAAAATAAATTTGAATAGGTTAGAGTAGCCGCCAAATTAAATTTCCATATTTTTTCCCTTGACGTCATAAGACCAAAGTTTGGGCCCTCAACCTCGCAATACTGACGGTATCCCTAAATGTTACAATACTAATGGCCATCTCCTAAACGTCGCAAGACCGACTTATGTCTCATAAACATTGGTATTTTGATGGTTTTTCCCTCAACGTCACAAGACCGAAGGTATCCCTAAACGTCGCAAGACCGATGACTATCTCATAAATGTTGCAAGACCGATGGTTTGTCCTGAAACGTTAGTATTCCAATGATTTGTCTTGAAACGTTGGTATTTTGATGATTTTCCTAAACATCGTTGTTCCGACGATACTCCAAAAACGTTTCTAGAGTGATGCTTGTTGGCGGGATTAAAAAAAATGAGAAAAATTGGGGAAATTTCCGACAATACATCAAAAGTGTCGGAACTAAAGTGTCAGAATTTTGACCATATGTACTAGTGACATATGACGCACTGATTAAAAAAAATTATTTTTAATTTTTTATCACACGGTACTTCTACGGTTCATTGGGATAATCCAGTGCACCAGTGCGCTAGGTTACGACGGGTGCACCAATAAAAAAAAAAAAATCTGTTTTTTTTTAAATTCACGCAAGGGCCGACATGGATTGGGATTCGACTATGCAAGTCATCTCGTGGGTTGGATGTCTTAGGCCTATATATAGAAATACAAACCCTATAAATCTAAAATGAAAAGCCCTAATTCTGAAATTACAAAAATAGGGAGAAGAAAGGGCATAAACAAAAAGAATGTAGGGTTTAGGGTAAAAATGATTTTTTTTAAATTTTTTTATTTTGTTTCTGAAAATGAAAAACAAATTGAATTTTTTTTCTTACTATGTAAAAAAAATTGCAGAAAAAAGTAAAAAAAAACCATAAACTTTAATCACCAGAGGTTTGGAATTCTGATTGTATGAATATTTATGTTCGAACGTATTTCACTGCTCCACAGTGCTCTCATGCTCTCTTGCTCCAGGTATGTCTCCTACAAAACTCTGGCTGAATTTTTTTGCAAAAATAGTGAAATAATGAAAAGTGTTTTGTATTTAAAGAATTTTTTTATGAAATTATATTTTCGAAAATATTTTGCCGCCCATTTTTCAATTTACCACTTTTTTGTCACTTAAAGAAAATAGAGTTGCACTTTTCTTTATTTGCAGTTATTCATCACTAGTGCGTCACTTAATAGCACCGCACCGGTGCGTCCATTTATAACACGACACCAGTGCGCAGTAACTAAAATGCATGGTACGGTGATTTTTACATTAGCACCAATAACAAGAAGTCCATTGAAGTCCATTTTTAAGGCACCGAAATAACTTTTAGTTGTGTGCACCAAAATTTATTGTTGATTTTACTCAAATGCAGGTAGAAAATATCATAATTATATCGAATGGAAAATTCTTCAAAATCGAGCTCATTCCATAATATTTCTCAAATTCCATCACGGAGTTCTCCCTATCCATCTCGAGACATAATATTTACTTCAAATTATATTTATAATTTCATTATCTAATTAAATTTATGTTTGTTATCCATGTCAATCATGCACAACTTAATTAAATTTATAATGTATACAAATTTGCAGGTTCATGTAGATTCAAAATCGAGTTAAGATGAACAAAATATTCAAACAGCTCCAAAACGTTGGAAGCTCTTATCAGGAGCAGCATACCGCAAGGCGCATTTGGTAGATGAAAATGGACAGCCGCTTCACCCTGCGAATTGTAACAATATTTAATCTTCTAGCCACAATCCTAGGACAATGATGGCAATAATTATAATTGTTTGGTATATTTATTAATGTAATTATTTCAACGTCAAACCAATTAATCATGCAATATTGTGAACATGGTTACTAATTGATATCATATATTTTGTACTAATCATGTTCAATTTTCTTTTTTAAATGATTAGGATTCTAGTGATGATGAGCGACCTAACTACCATCTTCCATTTCACCCCACAAAAATGTCAATTGGAGAGAGGACTGAATTAAGAGAAAAAATTGGAGAGTAACGATACCAAGAATGGTTGAATCAACCACTGATTCAATTCCCGCTACATCCAAATTCACCAATTAGGAATGGCTACAACAATAGTAGTTCTTCACAAGCTGGCAATGGAGGCAATCAAATAGACGTTGGTATGGATGATTAATTAAGGGATACGACTACCATGGAGACAATGTTGTTAGATGCATTCCAAAATGATGATCAGTTAGGGGATGATGCTCATATCGCTGACACCTTTTTCGAAAGCCTTAAATTTTCTTCCACCACCCCTCTCTCTGGACATGGCGGTTAGTCAAATTATACCCAGTTAGGGACACCGATGTTACTCTAAAACTTGAAAGAAAAGTTTGGCTTGTCAAATGCATGTTTCTCAGAAATATTGAGGTAAGTTACTATAAATTCCTCCCTTGTATAAATTTGAGAAATATAATCAGTACACAATGAACATTACACATGGTAAATTTTATGAATGTTAATAATTATATCGGAATTAATGTACATTTATTAATATATTTCCATGATCACCAACTACAAGTTATTAAAATATAAGGTTCTTCCAAGTGATAATGTCTTGCCCAGTAGCTGTGAAGAGGCAAATAAATTGTTGAACATGTTGGGTGTTGAGTACATATCATATCATGCATGTACAAATGATTATATTATATATAGAGGAGCATATATAGACAAAGAGATATGTCTGAAATGTGGGCATGATAGGTATGATAAATAAAAAAGGAAGGGTAAATCACATACTAGTCCTACTTTTAAGATATTGAGGAACATGCCTATAATCCCAAGGATTCAAAGGATCTTTCGTTGAAAAGAATTAGCTATGTTGCAGGGATGGAATGGCTCACAAAGAAGTGAGTTGGGAGTTATACTAATCCCAATTGATTCAATAGCCATGAAGCATATATAGGATACATGGAGCGAAAAATTCAAGGATGAAGTACGAAGTCTACGACTCAACATAGCCATGGATGGAAACAACCCATATTCCCTCTAGAACACCAACTCTTCTGTTTGTCCTGTATTAGTGATAAATAAAAATATCCCCCCATGGTTTTCCTTGAAGAATTAACATCTTATTTTGGCTCTCATAGTCCCTGGTAGAAGACAAGTGAAGAATATGGATGTCTACTTACAACCATTGGTAGATGAATTGAAGGAATTATGGAATGGAATAAATGTATACAATGTATCAAGACCCGTCACAGCAGAGAGGATTTTTACGTTGTATGGCATATGTGCTTACACAACACATGATTAACCAGGCTTAGGAGTTTTCTCTGGTAAATTACATGTTTAATTTATTGATTTCTTTATATACGTAACAATATTCTTTCACATATTAGTTATTTAATTCATTGTAATTGTTTTGATCTTCATAATATTCTTTAACATTCCATGCATATTAATTGTATACAATAATCTCGCAGGTCTTGTAACAAAAGGGTATTTTGGATGTAAATTTTGTGGACCTTCTCTGAAAGCTAGATGGTCCAAGGACCTACAAAAGCCAGTGTATGATTGCTCCAGGGTATTCCTCCCAGAAGAACACCCTTACAGAAGAGAAACATCCGCTTTAAATGGTAAAATAGAGATAACCCAAGGGCCTCCAATAACGACACCAGCGGAATGACTTAGAGCATATGAGAGAGAGAAGGATATGGAGTTCATAGAAATGTTCAATTCAAATGGGGAGCCTATGTTCGATGATCTAGAATTATTCGACACCTATGTTGAGAAATTTCCCATTGGGATGAAAAGGAAAACTATATTTTATAGCCTCCCATATTGAGAGCATCTTAAGATTACCCAGTTATTAGATCCCATGCATATATTAAAAAAATTTCATCTTCTTTATGGAGGAACATATCATCAAAAAAAAGTGACACATTGGTTGTTAGGAAAGATCTTATTACTTCAAAAACTAAAAAGAAACATTAGCCAACACAATTAGAAAGTACAGGATCAGAGGCAGGCACTGGTCCCTCTAATTCATGATATTTCAAAGAAGGTGATGCCCCATGGATTTAAAAAAAAAGATTATCTTTCTTTGGCAAAGGAAGTTATAATGGGTGTGAGGGTGCCATATTCATACGGGTCTTCACTACAGCGCTGCTTCATCGTGGATGACCATTTGTCGGGGTTGAAATCACATGACCATATGAATCTTCTAAGAGTACGTGATCATTTTATTATTTGTTATATTAATAAATTTTATCCCATGCAGGGATCATAGAACATAACTAATTTTGTATATTAGTGCATGTGTTTATAACTTTGTAGTGTCATTATCCTTTTTTTGTGCATGGGAGTGTGAAACATGAATTCCCTCAAGACCTAGGATGTGCCATATATAATTTATTTGCATTTGTATGTTGGATCAGGTAAAATGAGATTCATGTGGCTAACATTCCACGGTGGCATCAAGAGATAGTTGAGATTGTTTGTATGTTTGAGAAGGAACTACTGACAAGTTTCATGGACTTGCAGGTTCATCTTCTAATCCACTTAGTAGATGAGGTTGAATTAGTTGGGGTGGTTTCTTGTCATTGGATGTTCTTCTTAGAGAGGTACATGAAGAAATTGAAAGGTTTTGTTCAACAAAGGGCAAAAACCGAGGGGTCTATGGCAGAGGGGTACATATCGTATGAGTATTTCTATTATGCCAATGAGTACATCAAGCAGATTGACAACAGACCAGGTGCGGTGATTTGGGACGATGAAAGGGATAAAGACAACATAGAAGGAGAGTTTCTCCAAATGAGTGGGAAAAAACGCTTGATAAAGAGTAAGCGACTTATAATTTTTCAAATTTACACAAAGTAAATATTCATGTTGAAGTTCGATATAATGTATATTTTGATCTCTCTGTACTATATAATTTTGGTTTGATTTCATCAGCAAATGCAAAAATGGAAGCAATCAATAAATTCGTTCTTTACAATTTTGAAGCGACACAACCATGGGTTGCATTGTACGAAAAAAAGAGGATGAAATGGGATAGTGACATCAAATAATTCATATGGTTGAATGGTAGAAATGTGCCTTATCCTGATCATTTAAAAGAAAAAATGCCAAAAATATGCCTCAACAGTTGGGTTGTTGACCAAGTTAGAGAGAAATATGGTGCAACCGGTCGTTACCCGCGTGCTGAAGAGGATGCACTAAACATAGGGATTGGGTGCAGAAACTCGGTAATAATCTATTTAATTTATATGTAAATTTGAAACTTATAAGACATCTATATTTCATATTTTAACTGTTGGGTTATTATAAGACACATGACACTATGATTTTTTTAACTTTTTTATAATAGGTGCATTTGTTCCCATCTATGTGGGCATATGGACACCATTTTCACACAGAAAATGCCGATGCTGGAAAAATCAAAAAAGATTGTGGAGTGGAAGTCGAGGTCGATCAATATAGTCGATCTAGCCACCGTGATCAAAACCTAGTACGAGGGACATTAGGTTACATTGGCAAGATAAAAGAGATCATTGAAGTGGATTTCTCCTCTTTCCAATGTTTTATTTTTAGGTGCAAGTGGTGGGACACCTTTGATCGGAATAATGTAAAGGAAGATCGCGATAGTAGGCTAATATGTACCAACTCTAGAAAGATGTGGGATGAAGCTAAGGAGCCCTATGTTTTCCCCAAACACTGCAACCAAGTGTTTTTTTACCCAGATGTGTTGGATAGGGATTGGTGGTTTGTATTGAGACATGACCCTAGATCAAAACATATTTTTTAGAACAATAGTGTTATCATGCCATGTGAGCTGGAAGATAATGAGGGTGCTCATGAGAACCAAGAGTGATATGGTACATGTGTTATTTCATCAATGTTTATACTTTTTAAGATGGGTTTTTTGAAACATTATAATATGTATTTTGAATTAATTGGTAATTTTCATTGTGTTAATGTTAAAACCAATATTTCACTTGATAATTTGCAATTATGTTGATCTTAAAAACAATGGCGTATTGTATAAATTTTTTTTTTTGTATGTAAGATCATAATAAAATAATGGTATTTCTAAATTACATGAATTTATTTGCATTATTTTCTAAACTTTATTATGTTACAATAATTCATATTATTCTAGATTTATTATTTTACAATTATTTAAAATTTTACAGATTTACAAATTTACAATTTTTAATAAAATCATTTCACATTAATACAATTATAATTAAAATTACAATTTTAAAATTTTACATATATACGATTACAATTTTACAAATTTAAAATTTACAATTACAATTGCAATTTTACAAATTTACATATATACCATTACAATTACAATTTTAGAATTTTACATACAATTACAATTTTAGAAGTGTATGTTAAAATTTAATTACAATTACAATTTTACAAATTTACGTATATACCATTACAATTACAATTTTAGAATTTTACATACAATTAGAATTACAATTACAATTTTACAATTTTACATATGTACAATTAAAATTGCAATTACAATCATTTCACAATAAATTAAATATTACAATTACAATTAAAATTTTACAAATATTTTACATACAATTACAATTAATACAAATATAATTACAATTTTAGAATTTTACATACAATTAGAATTACAAATATTACAATTTTACAATATCATGTTCATTTAATATTAAATTAATTAATAAACATCACGATCATGATAACCATCGTACAAACATCATATTTGACTAAAAAACGCATTCAAATTCGCTAACATCATCGTGATTGTGATCATGATCATCTAACAAAACACAGTTAGCATTATATAACTTCATCACAACAGAAACATCAAATATTCATCTCATGTGAAATAACTGCTATCACATACACATCTATCTGTAAGTTGCACATTAAATGAACATATCTAACATGACCTAAAAATATACACATCATGATGATCACAAACATGTAAATTAAGTACAAATGAAACATGAACATAAAATACACGGACCATATATATATATATAAAACTAAATAATGTCAAAAATATACAACTGTAATATAAATGTCATGGATCAACTAGTCGTGGTACATCATCAATAGCAGTACTATTTGATGCCTGCTCAGTCAATGGTGCAGCCTCAACAAGCTTAGATACATGTTGGTCATCACGTACCTGTTGATCTGGTACTGGTGCCTCATGCTAATCAGGATCAACTATCAGCCACTCATCGTGATGACTCGACATGGTCAATGGTCTAGCTTGCTCATGATCATGAGTACTGTTGGATGCTGCAGGCTGCTGACTGGACGTGGTTGATGGTCCAGCCTACTCTCCATGATGAGTGTTTCTCGATGCTAGTGGAGGCTGCTCATCTGGTGCAGCACGAGGTGAACGATCATCAGATGATGCATCGTTGCTCCTGGACTGTCGATCATGTGCCATGTCTCAACCACACCTATAACGTGCAATGGTCCTCCTTAGCTGCGTAACTAAGGTCGTAGCTCCTACAACATGCCACATCAATATAATATAGGAGAGGGCAACTAATGTGTTTCTTGTCACTGGTGTTGTGTGAAATGGTCAAAATCAGAAATGAGAGGGACCTCACTGCCACTACCAAATGCAAAAATACGTAACTGCCCTCCAGAGACCTAAAAATTTGAAGGAGACAATATATCCATGCTAATGTATCTCTCAGAGTACGCTAATGACTCCCTGTTTCATAGCCATCTGGAACATCTAGGAATGAGGGAAAATCTTCCCCTCTCCTCGATAGCCCAATAATGAAATAGATTTCCTCCTCAGTGGGTGCATACCACTGGTTAGGACCAACCCGAAAAACTTGTAGGCAGGAATTCCAACTGTAGATAAGATGTCGTAAAAACACACCATGGCCCTTTAGGGAAGTAGCCTCCTTATAGAACTTGAGGAGGCCTACCTACCTTAGGATCCCCTGGGTAGCTGCTGTAGTAGGGTGAGGGAACGCATCTCTCTCCCTCTCTCGTGCCTTCCACTCGCGAACCATGTTATACTGTTCTGCTTGTTGTTGTTGTTGTTCCTTTTGTTCTCTCCTTTCATGTATCTAAATTATTGACATATTAAATACAATTTTTTTATTAAATGAGACATGTATTTAGGAATATACATATATATATTTTTTTGAAAAAAAAAATTCAGTGCGCCACAAAAAATAGGCATGCATCGATAACGGTGCCTCTTGTTTTGTCGCACACCAGAGGCGGTGCACCAGCAAATTTCTAGAGCACCAGAGGCGGTGCACATGAAAATTTGTAGCACACCACCCTCCTGGCATTGTTCATAAGTCAACGATGTGGTGGTATAACAGACCACACCGTTGAATATGGACCGATGTCGGAGGGTGGTGCGTTGACCAAACTATACGCCTCAGGGCGTATGGTTTGGTCAACGCACCGACATCCTGACATCATTACATAGTCAACAGTGCGATGTTTTACCAGGCTGCACCGTTGACCATGTTGAAATGCCAGCATGTGGTGTGTTGACAATAATACCCACCCCGGGGTGGAGACTTAAGTCAACACAATGCATTGCGGTTATTCCACAAGGCCAACAGTGTGATTGGGTAACTGACCACACCGCACCTTTTTAAATTTTAAAATATCACAGTGCACCTTTCGGTACCACCTCGGAACTAGTGCGGATATTGTAAGCACCGATTGTGGTGTGGCTTGTAAATTTACAGGCAGCACCGCGAACCGGTGCAAGCCGAACATCTCGGGCGCACCGCACGAGGCTTTTTTTTTTATAACGGTTAATTTTAAGTTAATTTACAATTCTAATCCACTAAAAGGCTTAATAATGGAAAAACAAGAAAAATACATGTACATTTGGCCGTCGAGGAGGCATATTGGTTGTAGAATTTGCAAAAGTAAATTTTCCCACCGTTTTGCAAAATAAACAATGTAGAGTAGCAGTGCATGCAATGGGTGCAATGGGAGCATCAATGTTAGGGCAGCTTAGATAAGGATAACTTGCACCGGTGCTTGAGAGCTCTGGAGCACTGAAAAGTGAAAAATGCATTTTTTTGGCTGTAATTTTTCTTATTTACCTTGTTCTGTCATGGGGTTTTATAGGCGCACCGGTGCAATTTCTTAAGACCACACCAGGTGGTTTCAGTTTTGGTGCGAGGTATTGGGACGCACTAGTGCGGAATATTTGTAAAGCACAGGTGCACTACAGTAATAAGATGCACCGGGGCGGTTTGTATGGAGCGCACAGTGTCTGGTGTGCCAATTTTTTTTGTGCACTGGTGCTTTTTCTGGTTGAGTGTACCAGTGCAGGTTAGGATGATAAGCGCACCGGACGAAACACATCCACAAAAGCCTCCACCCGCTAACCTCCTCTAGTAACCTCCGCTATAAACGGATGTCTGGGGTGTTTTTATAAGGGGTTCCTCAAAAACATCCACTAGAAGCATTTTTCCTTGTAGTGCATAGCCATAACCTCTATATTCATTTTCTTGTGATAATTTCTTCTTTCACCCTCCTAAGGCACCAACTGATGAGGAAATGATCATAGTGGACGACACTAATTTGTACATAGAGTGTACTATACGTCCTTGATTTGTTAAGTGTTACTTTGTAAACTAAAATTGTAACCTGAATTTTATGTCACATGATGTATTATTTACCATGAATTATACTAATGTGGACATAAAATTTGTTGTCACCGACATCATGGAAATCATCATCATCATTTAGACCATTATTGTTGTTGATGATGACCTAGATGATAATGATGATAATGATGAGCAAATGATGATAAGTTGGATGATGACACCAAGATAATGATTATGATTATGATAGTGACAACATTTAAAAATTGGGAAGATTGGCCAAGGTTGTAAGCATCCTCATCATGATAATCCTTGTCAACATCATCATCATTATTGTTTTAACCACTAGCATCTTTATCATCATTATCATTATCATCATAATCACAATTCATGCCATTGTCATCATCTTCATTATGATCATCATCATTATTATTTACACTATCATCAATTTTTCATAATTTTCAATGCCATAATATATCATCAATGCATAAAATATGATGAGTGTTGGAAAAGGGATGTAAAATTGAACACAAAAATGGGGGTAAAAATAGATATAAATTGTATGAAAATTGGATGCAACATAAGTATATGCGAAAAAAAACACAAAACTTAACACCAAAGTGGTTGAAAAATCATATACAATAGCCAACGAAAACTTGGATGCAAAATAGGATGCAAACACATATGAAAAAGTGGAAGCAAACATGGGTGCAATAGTAGGTGTAAAAATTGGCTCGAATTGTGCTGAAACAAATTTGGATGCAACAACGGATGTAAAAATGGGCTCAGACTTGGATGCAACAAGGAGACAAACTTGGATGAAAAATAAGATACAAAAATGGATGTAAACATGGACACAAACATGGGTGCAACAATGGACACAAAATTAGATGAAAAAGTGGATGCAAAAGTAAATGAAAAAGGAGATGCAAAAGTGGATGCAACAAGGGATGCAAAAAAATACACAATATTTGATGTGAACTTGGACACAAAAGAGGATACAAACTTGGACATAAAAAAGGATGCAAATGTGGATTAAAATGCGGGTTGGAACAATAGGTGGAAGATATGGCATGATTTATGGCACAACAAAAGTGGATGTAACAATAAACACAGAAAAAGATGCCAAATTTGGATGCAAAACAAGATGCAAAAAGGGATGTAAAAGTGGATGCAAACATGGGTGCAATAGGAAAAACAAAATTAGATGCAAAAAATGGATGCAATGGAAGTATATGTAAAAGTAGATATAAAATGAGACGCAAAACCCAATGCATAAATTTGACACAAAATTGGATGCAAAAAGAGACGCAATATTTGATGCAAAATAGGACGTGAACATGGATGAAAAATTGGAAGCAAATGTGCATACAAAAGTAAGTGAAAAACATTGTGAAAATTGTGTTACAACAAAAGTGGATGTAATGATATATGCAAAAAAAGAAGCAAACGAAGATGCAAACAAATATGCAAAAAGGGATGCAAAAGTGGACGTAAACATGGGTGAAAAAATGGATGAAAAATTGGATGTAGAGGTGGATGCAACAAAAGTTAATGCAAAAGTATATGAAAAATGAGACACAAAACCCAATGAAAAAATTGACATAAAAATGGATACAAAAAGGGAAGCAAAAATAGATGTAAAAGTCGATGAAAACCTAGATGCAAATGAGGATGAAAACCTAGATGCAAAATTAGAAGGAAAAGTGGGTGCAAATGGAGGTGCCAAACTAGGCGCAAATCGTGACACAACAAAATTGGATGCAATATTGGACACAATACTAGATGCATAAGAGGATAAATATGGATGAAAAACAATATGCAAAAAAGGATGCAAAAATGGACGCAAAAAATGATTTTAAAAGGGATGCAAAAGATGATGCAAGTGTAGGCGCAAAAAGTGGATGCAATAAAGGATACAAAAATAGGTGAAACAAAATTAGGTGCCAAACTTGATGCAAAACTTGGAGAAAAACCTAGTGTAAAGGATGTCAAAAAACCTTGGCATAAAGCCTGGTGTAAAACCTAGTGCAAAACCTGGTGCAAAACCTATTGCAATAACTGGTGCTAAAATTGGTGTAAGACTGGGTCCAAAACTCGATCCAAATTTTGCATCAATTTTTGCACCATATTTTATTAATGGATGCAAATAGAACCAAAATGGGATCTAGACACTAAAAAGGAAGCAAAAAGGGACGTTAATCACAGGTTTTTGTTTTAGTTCCTACACAACACAAGAAATCTCTTGCCCTTATTTTCTTACCTTCCCTTCAGGGATATTCATCAACTTTTGTTCTCTTCGAAAAACACAATCTATTGATTCAATTTTGGGAAAATTTTGAAAAAATATAAATTGGTTGTCAAACAATCAACACTCAACAAAAATCTATGTTGAAGGATTTTTAACTTCCCACTCCTTAATAGTCATCTATAACCTCACATGGTCTAATTAAGTGGAAGGTAGAGTATGTAAACCTTCATATAATTTAGCAGTTAAATCAGTACATAGAGGTGAGTCCATTATCTAATAAACAAGGCATTCTCCTATATCAATTTGGTTTCACAAATCCCAAAGAAAGTACATAAATATCAAAGAATTCTACATAGATCTATGGCATCAATACCACCTCCAATGCATGCAGATAGATACTAATGCAAGGAACACACCTATAGTAGTTAGTCATGCCTTGATATGTGTTATTAGGTAGTAATTATTTAAGTTCTTCCTTCCAACTTCTCAATAACTCCTTTAAATTTTACACATTAGGCTAAGTTCAACCATGGTGTTGACAACATTCAACTAAATTACATGTGACACTTTGAAGACCAAGAAGAATTGACTGTATTGCTAAGTTAAATTAGATAAATATGATGGAACTAGAAGGGGGGGACTTCATGAGTAAAATTTCATAGTCATATATAATGTGTAGGTCTTCTTTGGATGGATTTCAATATATATGGCCCTTCATTTACTTCCATGATGGCCTTCATGAGGGTGCATTAGACCTAGAGTTCACAGATGGCAGTTTTACTACCCCATTTTGCATTCATCTCTTTTATTTTTCTTTCTTTCATTTGAAGTACCATTTTGGTTTCTTTTTCTTTATTTATTTGAGTATGCATTATTAATCATATGACTAGGGGTTAGGGGCTTACAATGAACTAACATAGCTCTAACATTCTTATATTAGGGCTTTTAAGTTGTTTATACATGCTACTACCTAAATCACTTTCACTTTTTGAATTTCAAGAATATTACACATGGGTCTTCATTACTTTTAATAGGACCTAGATGGATGACTTATGATAAGATAACAATGCTTTGAAAAATATGATGTATGCAATAGAAGGGAAAAATAAAGATGGAAAGTATTATGTATGGTTGGTGTTGGGCCATAATTGTAATCTACGGATAAATTATGCTTCCCTAGATAGGTGCTATTCTAGAACAACAGGTGAAAGACTATGCTACCATTTCTCCTAACTCAGAATAGATATACAGAGAGGATTGGAGGCTTACTTGTTCAGTCGCTTCCAAATGGATCCTTCTATCGCTTCTGTTGCAGCTGAAAATTCAAGCGGTTTGTGAGCTAAATGCTTCCTATAAGAAATAACACTGAAACAGTAGAAGATGCAATAATTTAGATATCTATTCAAGCTAGTTAGCTAAATCAGTAAAGCATAAACTACATTCATCAACCAAGATCTTACAATATGGAAAATCAAAGTTAACATAGATGCATGTAGGGAAAAATAAGAATTACTCTTTATTGATGATAGAAGGAGAGTTTACAACCTAGTGACTGATTTGAAGTGACCTTCTAGCAAATTTCCCAAGTCTCATCACAGCATAAATCTCTCCAGCAGCAGCTCCACAAATCAAACTCTCAATTGAAAATTCTCCAACATTTCTCTACTCAAATTCTTCCTTCTCAAACACTTAGATCTTTGTTCAATTTATAGATGAACTGTAGGTTGTTTTGCAATCAATAGCTTTCCCAAAATAGGCAAGATATATTTCCAGTCATGTAGATGTCAAATTGACACTTGGATCTGAAGCTTGACACATGTGAGCTCTTCTAGAAGGCACTGGCCAAGTGGAGATTCCAGAACAATGAGAATTTCGCTCCCAATGTGACCAACGCATCTTTGAATTTCAGGAAGTGCTTTGCAGAGCAGCCTTGCATGGGGCTACTTGCATATGCAATGCACTTAGGCCCCTTAGAGCCTGCGTTGGTGAGCTCTCATATGCTATATAATAAGCCTCAAACCATGGAAACCTTTGCTTGATGAAAGTCTTATTTGATTTGTCTTGCTTTATGTCCTAGAGCATATAGCAGCTAAAATGATAGGGAATGATAGACCCTTGATCATCGGTCCTGGAGATGATGCCCAGTTAACCAGGTCATTGGGAATGGTGCCCAAATTGACCTATAACAATTGCCCCCTAAAGCATGAGATCCAAATAATAAGAACATTTGATTGAGATGCTTTACACTGCGATGAGTCTGGAAACAAAGCGGAATGGTCACCTGCATCAATATTACAATACATTACATCATGATATATCCTCTATTGATCATAATTGCTGAGTGTAGGCATTCCCATAGTCAGCACATAAACAATCTAATAACATGTACATAATTCAAAAAGTTGTCTACATTGGAATGTTGCCCAGATGCAGACACGCCTACAGATATAGGCCCATGTTTGGATGACAATCTGTATGTAAGGTCACCGTACAGATGATGTGTACAAAAATCCTGAAATCATAGCCCGGATGGCTGAAACTAGATCTGGGGTCTTCTTATCTCTTTCACTCGATCATTCGGGTACAATTCTAGCCATGCGAATATATGATTTGTTGTCGAACATGGAAAGACATCGTTTGATTACCAGCCAATGATGTGAGTTGTTAACAAACGCGAGAGAACCACCATTAATGTCAATGGCCCTCAAGGTACTGCAATACATTTCGTAAGGCGTGAATAGATGATGTGATGTCGAACACCAAACAAAATCTTTCGGTCAAAAGTCCGAAAGCTAGGATCTTGTCGATGTTGTAACAAGCCTCATGGTACTGGAATCTGATGTTTCTAAGTGAACTTCCTGGATATTGATTTTTTGTCGACAGGAAGTCACCTTATTATAAACTAGAGTTACTGATTTCAGAGACAAGGGTATGACTTGATATAGAAATTTTTAGGGATGACGGTCATGGAAATGAAGGTTTACGATTATTTTAGATGGATGAGTTTTTAATCACTGGACGATTTCTCTTGAACATATCGGCGACACTGTTATGAGTTGGCAACATTGACCCAAAACCGAAGTGAAGGTATGATGAACCATAGGTGTGAATGAATCATCAAGATGATTACCCAACCCAAACAGTCACGGACATGGAGTGAAAGAAGTGTCATGTTCAAGAGCGACTTGCTACCAAAAAGAAACTTTTCTTACTTTTCCCAAATTTTCCCCGGTCATTTGTCAATTAGTACCTCTTTATTTTTTAATAAGCTTGAGGATGATAACATTTTCTTGATCTATAACTCAACTCTTCAGATGAATAAAGTATCACTATTCAATAATTTAACGAGTCTAGCAATGAATGAAACTCAATTCTTGCCATGATCGACAAGCCCGTCACTATTTTATGTTTTAACGAGCTTAACGACAGTGATAGCCATGTCCTTTTTCATATTTAGGGAGTCTGAAAAAGAGGACGAAAGAGACCTCCAAAAGTAATTTTTCGTAAATTTGTCTCTCAGATCCGAAAAAGTGTAAAATAATATCTAAAAGAACCTCTTTGGTCATGTTTAACCAAGGTATTCCTTTTTCGTAAATAATCCATCTCAGTCCAGAGAAGGGTTAAACTTATACTGAGTAGATAACAATTCATTTACTTTAACGAGCTCAAAATGACAAGAACGAGCTCGAAATGACAAGTGCTCGGCAATATTTTCACATTATCAGAGTCTGAAAAGAGCTGAAAGAAGACTCCAAAGGTTCCTTTTTTACTATTATCAAAGCTCGAAAAAGAGATAAAAGTGCACTTCAAATCCTTCTTCATTTTTAACAAAGCTCGAAAAATAAGGAGAAAAAGTATTCTTTGTGGTCAAGTCTTTCATTGAAATAAATCTACACGACTAATATGGATTAAAAATACTTGTTTCATGATAAAAACATAATAAAACTATATTCATAGAAAAAAATTTAACTTGCAAGCAATTAAATGACTATATAAAGTAGTTTCACTATTCATTTTTACCATTCCATAGTTACCATTTTCATTTTGGAGCTTTGGACCTGATTTTGCCCCCGAAATTCAGTTGTTGATTGTGGTCATTTCTGTGGATATATTTTGTCACCGTTTGATCCAGGTTAGTAGCATGAACCTCCTCTTTCTTTCAGTATTCATTTCATTCCCATTCTTTGCAAATTTTTAGGATTTTAAGGCCCTTAGGGTAAATTCTACCCAAATTGAGGGAAACGCACCCTTGAACATTGAAACTTGCATTGCATAGCAGGTACAGTGAAGGGTACCTGCACATGCAATGCACTGTCTCAACCTAGGGAGTGCGTCGGGCACTGTTCAAGTTTTTGATTTTCATGATGTGCTCAAAATTTTCCTAGTTTTTTACAATGAATGGTATCTAATGGATCTTCTAGTGGTTTATTTTCAGGTTTCCATAGGATAATAATGATGATTAAATGGAGAGAAAGAGAACATGAAGAACAAGATATGATTGCCTTGAATGATCCGGGTACTGTAAGAGCTTTAAGATATTGCGGGCTATTTAAGTACTTCAAATTGTTGGGAATGCAGCAAAAAATAGAACTCCTAGAGTTCCTTGTTCGAGCATGGGATTCGGTGATAGAGGCATTTCACATACAAAATCAGGTGTTGTTCATAACAGTTGAGGATGTGTATTTTCTGACAAGTTTGTCAAGGAGAGGTTTTCCCATTTCTCTCACGGGTTCTACCATTGGAGGAGAGGTAGTGAGGGATTATGTTATGCACTATTGCTATCCAGGGTCATAGCCTATCAAAGATGGAAAATTAAACATCCGAGATGTCATGGATTTGCCTTTGAGAACCATCCTCTTCACGACCGCTAAACTTGCTGGCACCGTTAAACTCCATGTAGAGAATAGATCATATATGCAGTATGCGCTAGAGTGCTTAGAGCCAATAGTCTTCAACTAGTCTGAAGCTGTTCTATCTCAGATAAAGGAAGAACTAAATAAAGAAAAGGGAGGAAGGAAGAAAAATTTTAGTTACGATTTGATCCTTATCTCCTTCGCTTTGGAACGGATTTCGCTGATGCAACCACAACATGTAACATTGGATATATCTAGTCCTAGAGATCCTCGAATGCAGAGATGGGTATAACTCATGGGTCGGCATGCAATCCAATCGACTGTTGTGTTATCTACTGAATTCTTCGCTTGGTTCTGGCAACAGATTGTCGCTATCGATGATTACGCATATGAAGGCGTCGACTTCTGAGGAGATCCAGATCTAGTATTACCAGAAGGCGCTCAGTGGGGTGCAATAGGTAAGAATGATTTGACCATGTTTTTTTTATTTTTCTAAGGTTTATACATTTTTTTTGTGTTTTCATTTCTTTCCAAGACTAAACTATATGTTTGATGTAATGCAGATATCGGTCGCGTTCAACCAGTAGAGGAACCAGAGTGCAAAGCAGATGCACCAATAGAGAGGGTTGTCGAGAGAGCAGTCCTTTAGGACATTGATATGGCTGAGACTTTAGCTGAGCTCCAGTAGCATATAGAGGGGTTGAAATTTGGGATTCTGGATTGCCGGATCGAAGAGCTTCCCATGTGACTGCAGCGACACACAATTGGGGTTCCTAGCCATTGGATGCAATTGCTTCATATATTGCTATATCTATAGCATGTTACCACGAGCACCACTAGTTTACTTTTGAATTTTTTCATACATTCTGGGGTTAGATGACTAACATGTCTTGGGCACAAGTTTTGTAAAAAACCTATAACTATCTATCTATATGTTTTCATAGTTTTTCCTATGTTTAATACGCAATCCTATTCAATGTTGTGAATATTTTCTTTGCCTATGACGCAAATGTATGTATAAAACTTGATTAGGTAATGAATCAATTAAAGTGTTCAAATTTCTGGAAATGTGTTAATATTGAACAAAATCAAAATTTCTTTCCAAAAATCAAACTCTAAGGAACAATCTAAGAAGTGTCGGATTTCTAACAGTATAAATACTAGTAATTTGTAGTACCACAAGTTGTGAGTCTAACATTATAATTATGCGGTTAATACCAAATGAAATGGCATCAGAGAGAAGTTCGATCAACACGTTATACTCAGTGATATTGTTCATCGATCTGCCAATACAAATCCCTCAAAAACTCACTAACTCGTCGTTCGGAGTGAAAATGGCCCACGCTGCAAAGGATAGATTCTGTGTACTACGACTAGCACCATTAGCACATCCAACAAATGGTTTCAAAGATTCAGACATCTGCCATAAAAATTTAAAGCAGATTACTAATGTCAAGAAAACTCTAAAAAACAAATTAAGATAGTGAATGCAAATCAACAACATATAAACAAATATAATAAAAAAAATTACTACGCTCATGATCAAGCATAGTAACGTTTCAAATAAAACCCATTTCGAGGCTATGCCAATGGAATCCCATCGTAATAAACTAACTCGTATGTGCCCTTACAAAGAACTCTTTTGGCAATATAGGGGCTATGCCATAATGGCTCAAATTTACCTATACCTATTACATCAGCTTCTTGGTCATAAAGAAGGACCAAGTCGCCCTCTGAGAAGATGCGAGGCTGGATATTTTTGTCGTATTGCACCTTTATACATTTCTTATGCGCTTCATTGGCCAATTGGGCTTCACGACACATTTCATCTATATGGATGAGGTTAAGGAGACACACTTCTTCTTCTTAGGTGTCAGGTAACAAGTCTATCGTGAGTTTTAATGATGAAATTTCGCATTGGATTAGTAAGATAGCTTCCAGAGCATGCACCAATTGAAAATGGGTAAATCTGGTTGTGTTTCTCACCTAGGTTCGATACGCCCACAAGGCGGATTACAGGATCAAGTGCCAGTTCCTTTTACGGACTCCTATCATTCATTGAAGCATTAGTTTAAGAATTTTGTTAATAGCCTCAACTTGTCCATTTGATTGTGGATAATAAGGAGTAGAATTATCATGTGACAATCCTAACTTGGCTATCAATTCAAACATCATATGGTTGTTAAAATTCTTCCCATGATCTGTAACTATAGCCTATGGGACCCCAAATCGTGCAATAACATGGTTTAAGAAAAACAATGCAATTGTTTGTCCTATGTTATTAAATGTAGGCGTCGCTTCGGCCCATTTGGTAAAATAGTTGAATACGACAATAATATAACTATGCCCCCTGGACGAAGGAGGGTTACAAGTTATGAAGTCAATACCCCATTTCATAAATGGTCCAGAAGAGACAACAAGATGCATTGGCACTAGCAGTCTGTGGATTTTATGATAAAAAATCTGGCATGCATGACAAATTCTGACTACGAGGATGCAATCTTGAAAAATAGTAGGCCAAAAGTAACTGGCGTGGAGTATCTTCTGCATGGTATCATATCCAGATAAGTTTCCACCACAAGCCCCAACATGAAAATCATTTAATAATTTTTTGGCCTCCTCATGAGTGAGGCACCTCCTTAAAATGGTATCGACACCATGATGATAAAGTGTATCGTCGACGATCAGATAATATTTGACTTGGTATCGAATACGTTGTTGGTCGGAGTGCGAGGTATTAGGTCAAAAATTTTGGGTTTGGAGATAAATGATGAAAAACCCATACCAAGGATCAGATGATCCGATTAGAAACAGAGACTCGTCTGTAATAGATGGTTCCGACGTAGTAGGATTACTATCAGAGGGAAGGTCACAGAGAAGCTCAGCCAAAACTAAAGACTTCTTTGACTTGGATTTGATGAATTACAAATCAAATTCCTACAAAATGAAAATCATTTTTGAATAATTTCCCCCAGCAATTGACGTGATAAGATGTAAGTCATGGGGTTGCAATCTGAAACTATTTTTTTTTTTGGATCAGGATATAATGGCAAAATATTTGTACAACTTGAACAACTGCCAAGGCAAGATTTTCCACGTACGAGTACTTAAATTCTGTATCATTGAGATTACAACTCAAATAATAGATCGGATGTTCAATTCCATCTTCTACTTAGACCAAAACCATAGCGATGGTCGTTTCAGCGACGACGATATATCGGAAATAATCATTTTGAGAATTAGGAGGATACATTAATAACGCTCGGACAAGATGGTCCTTGACAACATCAAAATAATCTTGCACAACTTGGTCCCAATGGAAGGGAACTCCTTTTTTCAATAATCGAGTAAATCCTTTAACCATTTTGACATAGTTTGGAATGAACCTTCTCAGGAAGTTAGCCTTTCCTTGAAGTTTATGTATCTGAAGTAAGTTTGATGGTGCAGGGAAATCAAGAATGGCCTGAACCTTCAATGGGTCTATTCGAATTCCTTCTTTTGAGACTACGAATCCGAGAAATCGACCATAACCAACACAAAACACACATTTGTGCGGATTGAGGCATATCTTATAGTGTCGGCAACGTAAGAAAATGGCTCTCAAATGCATCGGGTGATCAGTCTGCTTTCGTGAATGCGCTGGTAAATCATCTAGATATGGTTGAACAATGTTTTTGATGTCATTGAAAGCATAATCCATTGCTCGCTAAAAAGTTGCCCCAACGTTCTTTAAACCAAAAGGAAGTTTCCTATATGTGAATGTGCCCCAGGAACAGATGAATGTTGTCTTATGTTAATCATCTGGGTGGATATTGATTTGATTGTAGCCGAAAAATCCATCCATGAACGAAAAAATTTCGCATCCATCACAATCGTCAATAATCTAGTTGATAAAGGGAGTATGATAGTTGTCTTTTGGACAAGCATGATTAACATCCCGATAATTGACACACACTTTAATGGTTCCTTGTTTTTTCATAACAGGAACGATATTGGAAACCCACTCAGTAAGTGGAACAGGGTAAATGAAACCAGCACGCAAAAGTTTTTCAACTTCTGCTTTGATGGCAACGGCTTTCTTCGGATAAACAGGATGAAGCTGTTGACGCACCGGTTTGACATCAGGATGAATATTAATAGTGTGTTCAACGATACTAGTATCTATGTCTGGCATTTCCTCATAAGACCAAGAAAATACGTCACAAAATTCACGAAAAAGAGAGCGATATGAATCAAGTTCTAATGGAGAAAAAAATACACCGACATGAATATTTTCTACAACGCCAGGTTTGGTCGAAATATTGATAGAAATCGTTTCTTCAATATTTGATAAGTTTCGTTCAGAATAAATTGCATTAATTGGAAAAGAATTCAAAAAGAAAGTTTTGATGGATGGGTGATATAGTTCACTGAGATTATTTTCTTCATAATTTGGAAGATGGGAATGATGATGATAATCTTCCCATGGTTCTCCTTCTGACATCATAGCTTAACACTGTTACCGATGAAATAGGTAACCTAACCTCAAAACGGGAACTCTAGCCCAAAAACTATCAAAAAACATGAAAAAACACCCCCCCAAAAAAAAGTGTGTCTTCCAGAACGCACTTTTTTTTTTAAGGTCAAATTTCAACATTTTCTAAAATTATGCTAAAAACAAAATTGTTTGTTGAAAAAAGGATTGAAAAAACACCCCCCCCAAAAAAAGCGTGTCTTCCAGAACGCACTTGTTTTTTTTTTAAGGTCAAATTTCAACATTTTCTAAAATTATGCCAAAAACAAAATTGTTTTGCTGAAAAAGTTACTGAAACACCAAAACAAAACCACATATGCTCGAACAAAAAATTGTGTCATAATTTTGACACTTGTAACAATGGAATTAAAGACAACATATTAGGACATTTTTTAAAATCGTAAATTTATAATATTTTTGATAGATGATGTTAAAGATAAACAAATACATGTCTGAAGGGCTTATAATTTTGAACAATTTTCATCCATGTTGTTAAACATAAAATATCTTGACTTTAAACAACCCCAAATTTGTAATTATTTTCAACCATAACCTTAAAGATAAAATTTGGTAGCGCATAAAAACCTTAATAACAAGTTGTAAATCTAAAGTTTTTCAATCTTAAGTGTTCAACATACTTGAACAATGAAATTATGGAGAAATTATAAGACTTAACAATTTAAAAAAATGATCAAGTAAATGAAAAAATTATCATTGAACAGAAACAAGTAAGAGTAATTTTAATTTTAAAGAATAAAAAATTATCTTTTTTCAAATCTTAGCATAAGACAAATTTAAATATAATTTCAACCAAAACCTAAAAATCAAGCATCAAAACAAAGTGTTTTGTTTCAATGACGCATATAATTATTAAAACTTTTAAAAGTATCTTATACCAAATGGTAACAATACATAATATCATGGTAATATCATTGCATAATCTAAAAATTCAACATTAGTTTCTATTTTCTATTTTACTTATAATTAAAATATCAACATTGGTACATTGAATATAGCATAAATTATTTTTGTAATTCATTGTTACATTGTCGATATTCTAAAGAAATGAATTCTTCATAATTAAAACGTATAATCCAACAAACATAGAAATGTCTTAGAACTTCATGAAAAATGAGATGGAAGTCAAAAATTTTATTTCAAGTTACCATGCAAACATCAATTACATAAAAGTGTCTTAGATAGTTATTCAAAATCAACCATAGGTTCTAGCACACCATCATAACCTACATCTTCAAATGAATGGCTCGATGCGGATGAAGATGATCCATATTCTTCTCTTTCATCAACTAGTGCTCCATCTGAGTCAACATTCATGCCCACCATTTCAGAGTTCAAAAGTCTTGTAGATCTATGTCTACATTCTGCAGAGTCCCATCTCAACAGTAATTGTTCTGGTAGCAATTTCTTCAAAATATTTATGGTCTGCAACCGAAGAGTTCCTCTCTTTGTCAAATTGAAGTCATACACAAGTATGTCAACATCCTCCAATTTTAATACATCTGTGCGGTGACGATTTATATTTGTGCCCTTTCTTTTTCTCTTTCTACCAATTCTTTTTTCCACTACCATCTCTGGCTTGTACACACCATTGAAAGGGTGGGTACTTGTGGCATACCAATGTACATCAACAGCTGTAATCTCTTCATTTTCATTAATGACCTTTATAACCTTGGAAATCTAGAATGGATAGCCAAGTGGATCTTCATCTGCTAACACTGCTATCATGCAACCCTCCTTAAGATCCTGCACAGAACCCCTGTAAAGGTCTTCCATGGCTTCACGTTGTGCACGTGATCTTCTAAAACCAATATAGATTTCTCTTTCCTCTACCTGTGGGAAATTAATAATAGCTTGAGGCTGTTGTTGTTCAACATTGTGTGTTTCCTGATGTTCATGTTCATTTGGCATATTTTGTGGCCAAAAAAAATGAGTCTTCAAAAGCGTATCCTCATTTATTGATCTTGAAATCATATCACTTTGATTACTGAAAAAAGACTCCCACCAAACTGAATCAGCAACATCGAAGTATTCATATGTATCTCTAATACATCTTTTAATTTCCTCTAGACATTCAAAATAATTTATGTCTCTCTTCTGCCTTCGTGCATTATGGAGTTCGGAAACTGACTGTAATAAAAATATCTTTGATGAAAACATTGGACGCTCTGGAATGAACTTCAAAAATGCTAAACCTGATGATGGTCCCCATTCTTCAATAGTTGAATACTTCTTGCCCCATATAAGTGTTATCCCATCAATTTTTTTGATAGGAAATTGATGCTGGAAGCTAATGTCATTAAGTTTTTCAATGCATTTCTCCTCACCATGCGATCCAAAAATAAACCTTCGCATGTCAATAGTTTCTTCCAACACATGAAAAACAGGCTCTGGAATGTACGATTTCTTAATACATTCAATTAATGATGGAAAGCTCCCAACACCTTTCCTCCTCAATGTTACTGAAAAACGACTGAACATTTGATCAATATGATCATGAGTATGCCCAACAAGAAGGAAACCAACCTTTATCTTTTTAAAAATCCCCAATTCAACGAGCATGTTTAGATATCCAAAAAGAACTTGATTTTTGTTCTCACGACTTGTGTTGTCTAATTGTAAATACAAAACTTCAGGAAGAATCCCAGACCAATGAGTAACCACATCATGGATTATAGTTATGGTTAGATTTGCATCAATGTGAATATTTGGAGTTGTGAAGAAAACTCTTGGAAACATCTTCTCATTAAATACCATACAACCAACCAAGTGAAACTGAATGAAATTTTCCTCATGTAATTTTTTTGGCGTGCGGACAAAATGTGGAAGAAGTGTTTTCTTTTGGTCCATACCATCAATTATCAATCCCAGATATTTATTTGGATGATCATAACACTTCTTTCGATGTTTATACAACTTTTGTCTTTCACTTGTTTGCTGATTTCGATGGTCTTGAAGTTCTTTGACAACAGAATCTGTACATAAAATAAAAGAAACATATGAATAAATATATTTTCATAGCTGATAAGTATCAAATTTTAAAAAACAATGTTTTGAACACATACCTCTTTCTGCCCCTTGACATTTATCTCTTTTTGCTTTAAGAGAAGCACATGTGCTGCAAATCCCCATCCTTGTCTTCTTAGGAATACGAACATTGTTGAATTCGGTTTTCCATATCCTTGTAAAATAAGAATATGTAATAAAATTACCAATTCCTTCAACAGCTTCTGCATAATATTTGTATAACATGAATATTTCTCGTCTCGAGAAATTATCTGGAATATGTATTGTGTCTTTATTTGGCATACACTCTCCATGATTTGAAAAGAATTCTTCCATCCATGTCTTAGCAGTATTTGCAAACGGCCCCACCTCCCGTTTATGACGTGCTTCTGAATAATATGTGGGATCCTTTTCCAATCTATCCTGGATTCTTGACAAACGAAAATTACCAATTGAATACAACATTTTGAACGCCTTTCTGCAAAGCAATACATTCCCAATATGATAATCATAACCTGCTAGTGTAGATTGCATGCAACCCACTAAAAATGAATTTTGCATGCTTTTATTCATTGACATATATGTTTTCCTTTTCTGCAAAGCAAAGTTGAAATCCATATTTTTCAAGCAATCCCTTCGACAACATGCACTTGAAATCAAATGAACGATAGAAATTTTTGTCGTGAGATATTTTTTCCTCGCCCTTGTATAACTGGAGTGCTTTCGAATTATATGAAAAGGTCTACTCCTACTCCTAGTTGCAATATTTGCTTGCAACGACTTCATCATTCCATCATCCTTTGTAAAATTAGTTTCATCACCATTAGAAGGAATATTATCCCCACTATCATCATCCTCAACATAGTTAAGAAATTCATCAACATCATTGCGTGGAAAATTTTCTTTACCATCATCAGTTGAAGAAAACATTTCACAAGAATCATCGACACTTTTGTAACCCTAACTCAAAAGAAATTCTTCACCATCTTGACCTATGCTTTCAAATTCTTCCCTGGGAGGATTCAATTCTTCATCACCATGAGTGTCTTTGAAATGGTCACTTGGAGAAAATGCAATATTCAGATCTGTGCCTCTAAAATTATCATTTGCAAGAAACTCTTCATCCTCCCATTCCTCAGTGGCGCTCTCATAATCCTTGGGATTAGGCATAATTGGAAGCTTTGAATTTGTATTTACTAGAATTTCTTCATCCTTCCCCTCCCCTTCCTCACTAAAGCTCTCATAGTCCTTAGGATTGGGAATAAGTGAATGCCTTGAATCTATATTTATTGGAAATTCTTCATCCCCCCCTTCATCAGTGGTTAAATTATAATCGTTATGATTAGTATGAAGTGAAAATTTTAGCTTTGGAAATTCATCCCCGTCTTCATCAGTGGTGCTGGCATAATCCTTAGGATTAGGACGAAGTGGATATTTTGACGCTGCAAATTCTTCATTCCCCTCTTCCTCGGTGGTGCTGACATAATCCTTAGGATTAGGACGAAGTGCATATTTTGACTTTGCAAATTCTTCATTCCCCTCTTCATCTGTGGTGCTGACATAATCCTTAGGATTAAGACGAAGTGGAAATTTTGACTCTAGAATTTTTTCGTCCCCCTCTTCATCAATGGTGCTTGCATAATCCTTAGGATTAGGACGGAGTGGAAATTTTGACGCTGTAAATTTTTCATTTCCCTCTTCATCAGTGGTGTTGGCATAATCCTTAGGATTGGGACGAAGTGGATGTTTTGACTCTGAAACATTATCATTCCCCTCTTCATCGGTGGTGCTCGCATAATCCTTACGATTAGGACGAATTTGATATTTTGACTCTAGAAATTTTACATCCCCCTTTTCATCAGTGTTGCTGGCATACTCCTCGGGATTACGACAGAGTGGATATTTTGAATCTACAGATTCTTCATTCCCCTCTTCATTTGTTGTTCTCATATAATCCTTAGGATTAAGCTGAAGTGGATATTCTTCATCTCCCTCTTCATCAATGGTGTCCTCATAATCCTTGGGATTAGGACGAAGTGAAACTTTTGACTCTGGAATTTCTTCATCATGCCCTTCATCACTGTTGCTTTCATAATCCTTAGGATTAAGAGTAAGTGGTATAGCTAGCGCTCGATTTTTTGACTCTCTATTCATGGTGAACAAACTCTCGTTATATTCATCACTCTGAATAGAGTTGTTGCGTGACGAAGATGTTGATGTTCTAGAAAGAAAAACTTTGTTATCAGAAGAAACCATGGCTTTAAACAAGAATAGGTTGAATGATACAATTTCCTCTCCCACTTACAATATATAGCTTAAAGATTGAAAATTTCCCTCCAAATTTTCCCTCCAAAAAAATTCGCGAAAAAATTTCCCTCCAAAAAAATTCGCGAAAAACTTTAACTATTTTAACTATAATGACTACATGTAAATATTTTAAATTTTTTATTTTAAACTTACGTTATATTCATCTAAAATATATTTCAAAATTTATTAATACGTTGTTGGTCTTCAAATATTTCACCATACTTTCTATTCAAAATATCCACAAAATATTCCTTTCATGCATGTCTTTGAAACTAAAATAATTTTCTTATTTGAATGGTTTAAGATTGACTACATGTAAATATTTACAAAAATAACAACATGTAAATATTAACTATTTAAACTATAATTAACTACATGTACATATTTTAGATTTTAAAATTTAATCTCATGATTTTAAACATTGATTACATATAAATATTAACTATGATAACTAAATACAAATATTAACTATTTTATCTATAATATTAAATATAATTAACTACATGTAAGTATTTCATATTTTAATTTTTAATCTGAGATTATATTTGAATTATTCAACATTCGGTACATGTAAATATTAAATAAAATATTAATTATGATAACTACATGCAAATAATAAGTATTTTAACTATAGTATGAACTATAATAAATTAAATGTAAATATTTTAAATTTGAAATTTTAATCCCACATTCATTAAACAGTAAACCAATCAGACAATATACGCTATTTAAAAGGAATGATTGTTTCTATTCATCACATCACATCAAGTTTTCTGGTATTTGTTAGAGCAAATTTATGGAGGTGTTGCGTTGGCATTGGTAACTTCGTGGAGGCATTGCATTGGCATTGGAAGCTTTGTGTCGCTATTGGTAATTTTGTGGAGGTGTTGCATTGGCATTGGTAACTTCGTGAAGGCATTGCATTGGCATTGGAGGCATTGTGTTGCTATTCGTAATTTTGTGGAGGCGTTGTGTTGGCATTGGTGATAGCAGCTTTTTGCATTTCAAAGGTTAGTTTTCCTTCTATTCTGTCAATTTAGAGACGATTTTGGGAAAAATCTGTTTTTCTATAGTTTTTTTGTGTTCAAAAACTACTTTTTTAAGGTTTTTAGGTTCAAAAACCTTGATTTTTTTATATTTTTTAAGTGAAGAAAATGCAAAAAAAACTGAATTTTTTAGGGTTTTAAGAACAAAAATTTAGATTTGTTTTTTCTTTTTTAAGACTTATAGGTTCATTTACACATAAAAATCCATAAAACGACCATGCACATAAAAAAAAATTAATATTATAACATTTTTTATTTGTGAAGAATTTTTCAGTAATAATCACATTAAAATGAACATTGTCGACGCGTTTCGAACCAATCAGTGTGGTTCATCATCAGGACTAAGTGAGAGATCAGATCCGAACGTTGAGTTTAAATAGATGCAAAAATGGTTAAACTAGCTGTTAGGATAACGGCTAGTTTGACTTAGAGAATGCTAGTTCCATTTTAATTAAATTAATTACTTACTTAATTATAAAATTTTAAATTTATAACGGCTAGTTTTATTAATTAATTAAAAGTTTAATTATTTAATAAAATATATTTATAAACCTTTATATTTTAGTTAATTAATTATTATTATTATTGTTATTTTTATTTATTTCATTATTGACCCCTTATTATTTAATTATTTATTACTTATTATATTATAATATATTATTCTCATATCTCAAATAATAATAATAATAATAATAATAGTAATAATAATAATAAAAATAAATAATAATAATAATGATAATAATAATAATAAATAAATAAATAAATAATAAAAAAATAATAATAATAATAAAATAAAATATAAAAATATAAAAAATAAAAATAATAAAATAATAAATAATAAATAAATAAATATTTTATTTATTTATTTATTTTTATTATTTATTTATTATTATTATTATTATTATTATTTTTTTCTTTTTTCTTCTTCCAACATTAACCACTAAGAATATAGGGCAGGGATCCAACACCTGCCTATATTCCACCCATCATCTCTATTGAGATTTACGGGTCGCTTTTCGATTTCTAAAGCCTCTCTTAGCTTTCGATGATGGAAATGGTCAATCCTAGCTATGACCTTGGCATCTTCAATGCAGATATGATGGTTAGTCTTTTCTGCATGTTCAGCTAGGGCAGAGGTGCGTGATCTTCCATGCTTAATGTCAGCAGCATGTTTAGTGATCCTTTGGTTAATAGATCGACCAGTTTCACCAATGTAAGGAGTCCCACAAGAACAAGGAAAAATATAGACGCCTTTTCCATCCCTAGGGTTTACCGAATCCTTAATCGATTTAAGAGAGCTGCGAATCATATTAAGAGGCTTGAAGGAAGAAGAAACCTTATGTTTCTTCAGGATCCTTGCAATCCTATCGGTGGTTCCCTAAATAAAAGGAAGCCTTACCCTGCCAGCCAAACCTTTTCCAAAGCTTTGGCTGGAACAAAGCAGAGGAAATAGCCTTGGATTCAAACTTCTCCATAAAGAGATTAGCAACAATCGGGTAAAGGGGAGAGCCCATGGAAAAACCACATGTTTTCTCATAGAACTCACCTTCAAAACTAAAGAAAGTAGATGTTAAGCAAATCCTGACTAAATGGGCCGTATCTGGATTAGTGATGCGATTAATGACTTCAATGGCCTCATTAATGGGGATATTGGTGAAAAGAGAGACAACATCAAAACTAACTAGCCTATCTTCAAGATCCATTCTAACGTCCTTTAACTCATTAACAAAAGTGGAAGAATCTTTTACAAAAGAGTCGGTACGACCTACGAGAGGCTTAATCTTAAGGGCCAAATACTTGGCAAGAAGATAAGTCGGACCACCAATGGTGATACAATGGGCCTAAGGGGAGCACCATCCTTATGGATTTTTGGAAGACCATAGATTCTTGGAGTAAGGGGGTTGCTTTCAATCAACTTCTCACTAAGAGAACTCACGTAGCTACTTGATTTAATGGCATTAGCAACTTCTCTTGAGACCTTTTTTAATGGATTTTTAAAAAGTTTTTTGTAGCTCCCACTATTCTCCAAACGGTCTAACATTTTCTTCCTATAATCCTCTTTATTAAGAATAATAACTGCACCTCCTTTGTCAGCCTTAAGAACAAAAATATCCTTATTATTATTTAAGGATTTTAAGGCCTCAAACTTGGGCTTACTGAGGTTGCTCTTAGGGGGCTTGGCTTTCCTTAAAATGGGATTGTGCGGTCATTTTAAGGAAATCCAAGCCCCCTAAGTGAAACCTCAGTAAGCCCGAGTTTGAGGCCTTGAATTCCTTAAATAATAATAAGGATATTGTTGTTCTTAAGGCTGACAAAGGAGGTGCAGCTATTATTCTTAATAAAGAGGATTATAGGAAGAAAATGTTAGACCATTCGGAGAATAGTGGGAGCTACAAAAAAATTTCTAAAAATCCATTAAAAAAGCTCTCCAGAGCAGTTGCTGACGCCATTAAATCAAGCAGCTCCGTGAGTTCTCTTGGTAAGAAGTTGATTGAAAGAAACCCCCTTACTCCAAGAATCTATGGTCTTCCAAAAATCCATAAGGATTGTGCTCCCCTTAGGCCCATTGTTAACACCATTGGTGGTCTGATTTATCTTCTTGCTAAGTGTTGTATAACAAGCCTCTTGTAGGTCATCTTATTTCTTTTTATGGAAATATTCCTCCTCTTTTGTTAATGAGTTAAAGGAACGTTAGAAATAGTCTTGAAGATAGGCTAGTTAATTTTGATGTTGTCTCTTTCACCAATATCCCCATTAATGAGGCCATTGAAAGTCATTAGTACATCAGCGATCGACCCATTCCTTGAGTAGTTTTCTTAACATCTACTTTATTTAGTTTTGAAGGTGAGTTCCTATGAAAACATGTGAGTGTTACCATGGGCTCTCCCCCTCTCCCCGTGTGCTAATTTGTTGGAGGACTTTGAATCCAAGGCTATTTCCTCTGCTCTGTTCCAACCAAAGCTTTGGAAAAGGTTTGTAGATGATACTTGTGTCGTCTGGCCTCATGGTAAAGAAGAGCTAGATCGTTTTTTTGTTCATTTTAATAGTCAATCTTGCTCCATAAAATTCACTATGGATTATGAGGTGGATGGTAGCCTTCCCTTCCTTGACGTTCTTATCTCTAGAAAGGATGATGGTTCTTTCTCCCATCAAGTTTTTCGAAAGAAAACCCATATTGATCAATATCTTCACGCTGGTTCTCATCATTTCCCTGATAAAAAATTAGGCGTCCTCAACACCTTAGCCACTAGGGCATTGAGAATCTTTGATAAATCTCACCTTGAGGGAGAAAAGACCCATCTCCCTAGAGTCTTTTGTAAAAATGGTTATAGTAAGTCTCAAGGCCTTAAGGCTTTTCTTAAAGAATAAAGAGGTCCCTTAGTTAAAAACAAAAATTTAAATGAACCTAATCAGTGGTCCTGCAATGTAAGGCTTCCTTTCATTCAGGGAACCACTGATAAGATTGCTAGGATCCTTAAGAAGCATAAGGTTTCTTCTTCCTTCAAGCCCCTTAGCACGATTCATAGCTCTCTTAAATCGCTTAAGGATTCGGCAAACCCTAGGAATGGAAAAGGTGTCTATATTATTCCTTGGTCTTGTGGGACTCCTTACATTGGTGAAATTGGTCGATCTATTAACCAAAGGATCACTGAACATGCTGCTGACATTAAGCGTGGAAGTTCCTGCACCTCTGCCCTAGCTGAACATGTGGAAAAGACTAACCATCATATCTGCATTGAAGAGGCTAAGGTCATAGCTAGGATTGACCATTTCCATCATCAGAAGTTAAGAGAGGCATTAGAAATTGAAAAAAGACCCGTAAATCTCAATAGAGATGACGGTTGGAATATAAGGAGGTGTTGGATCTCTGCCCTATATTCTTAATGGTCAAAGAAAACTTTTATTTATTTATTTATTTTTATTTTTTTTAAGAGAAAGGAGAATAATAGGATTACAAATTTACATACATAAAATATTATAACATAATAAGTAATAAATAATTAAATAATAAGGAAATAATAAAGAAATAAATAATAATAATAATAATAATTAATTAACTATATTAAATAAAATATAAATATTTATAAATATATTTTATTAAATAATTAAACTTTTAAATTAATTAAATAGAACTAGCCATTATAATTTTATTTAATAATTAATTAAAATTGAACTAGCAATTATTAAATTTCATAGTCAAACTAGCCATTATCCTAACGGCTAGTTTAGCCATTTCTGCATCTATTTAAACTCAACGTCCGGATCTGATCTCTCACATAGTCCTGATTATGAACCACACTAGTTGGTTCGCAATGCGTCGACAATGTTCATTTGAATGTGATTATTACCAAAAAAATTCTACATAATTTTACGATGGATCACAGAAGCCAAAATTCTATAAGTATTTTTATTTCTATTCAATGATGATAATTATTAATTAATTAATTTTTATAAATAGGATAAAAATTAATTAATAAAAATAACTATTATGAGTGAATGAAATAATTAGTGTTTTGTAGTGACGAGACCCTAAACTTGTTTACTAATAAGGAGAAGAAGTAAACCTGCAATATTATACCTGGGATGAGGACGAACCTAAAGAGAAAATCTGTCTAATTAGAGGTCGCCAACTGTCACTAATCTCGTATCCTTCGTCCCTGTTAATGTTATGCGAGTGTTTTATAATCTCTAGTGCTTCTCTAATCTTTCATTTTTGATAGTGTCCCCCCCTTGCAATTATTTTGGCATCCTCAAGACGCAAGTGATGTTTAGTTTTCGACGAGTGATCAGCAAGAGTCGAGGTTCGAGATCGTTCATGTTTAATATCGACACCATGCTCTTTAAGACGCTTTTGAAGAGAGCACCCAGTTTCACCAATATAACTCCTCGCACATGAGTATTCAATCTTGTAAACACCTTTAAGTTGCTCCTGACTAATGTTTTTTTTAATTTCTAAATAAGACTAATTCTATTAAGAAAGAATATAGTACAATATGAGATTACAATCATGAGTAGCTGAAATCAAGGAGCCAAAAATGATAAACTATCAACCTTGGTCCCGAAGAGTAACCATGGACTAAGTAAAAAGTTCACAAAATGATCACAAAGGATAACATGAAACAGCGGGCTAGACTACAGAGTCTACCCAGAATGGGTCGAAACTTCTAAACGACATTTTTTCCCTTTTTTCTTACTAAATTTGACCTAGCCATTATGGGGCGGTTGGGCATGAACCACTTACAGACTGTTCTTCACTGAAGGTGGAGTCTCCTTGTTTGAATCGGACGAGGAAGAATCATGAGTGCATTTCTGTGAAATCAGAGGTACAGTGGGCTCCTCAGGCCTAGCTGAAGGTGTGTCCTTTGTATGCTCAAGATCCTCCCCTTCTGCATCAATCTCCTCTTCATCCAAGCTAAAGGACTCTATGTCATCCACGGGGTTTGGATCACATGGTTTCCAGCCTTTGGATTTTGACTTGCGAATGGTGTTCTTATTTTTGGCGATGAACGTGGCACATGAGTTCTGAAGGTGCCCTATCTAATGACAGTGGCAACATCGGAATGCGTCATTCTCAAAGTCCAGGGTGTGAATCTAATGAAAATCCCCAATTTTGATGTTGATTTGATCCGACAGACCTTTGCTTATGTTTATTTCCACACAGATTCTGCCAAAGGTGTATATGCCTTTCTCCCTTTAGAGGTATCTATTTCCAGAAAGTGGCCCAAAGTGTTTCCAATCCCTTGGAAGAAAAAGAAGTGCCATAAATGCGCTGGGAGGTTCGGAAGTGAGACCCATATGGGAAGCTTTGTGATGACTGTTGTAGTGGGGTCAAAGTCTAGAAACCAGGGGGTGAGAAATAACCCTGTCATTCCCCAAAACCAAGGGCCTCTTTTTAAGGCTTTTTGATAATCTGAACTTATTCACTCAAAATGAAATTAAAAGAAAAAACAATGTCTGAACGATCTTAACTTTCCTTACCTTTCGCTGTTAATTAAAGGTCTACGCTCTAGTTATTCTGCTCCAAAAGTTTGTTGCCAAGATATTGCGAGGTTAATGCAAAGAATAGGCCTATTTAGCCGACGCCACAATTGTTTACAACTTTGGTTGTTTAAAAATCTGGTTCAATAACTTTTGGACACGAAGGGAAGAGGAGTGATTAAGACAAATTCTCGACTACATTTTCAATTAATTAAAAGACTTGTCTCTTGTATATATTAAAAATAAATAAAATAAAATAATTTTAAAGCTTTCAACTATTATAAAGAATAGTAGTGTTGACATCGTATGATTGATCACACACTGGGTAACCCATCAATGGGAAATCGTATTGGGATTGCATTAAAAAATGTATGAAAAAATGGTTCATGAACGCCAACTTTAAAACCGTTTTCTGTGCCATCCGGACTAGTTGCTTCTTCGAGCCATAGACATCCATTGGAATGGACATCCAACTATGACACAGAACAATCAACATCAATGAGCGAGCATGTTTGATCCAACGATGTGGTTAGCGTCACCTGCATGCAATTAGTTTTTCTGATATATCCCCTTCTCATTATATGGTTGATTCAATCTCCTCTAACACACAAGGAACTGAATCCAATTCAATGATTCTTGGAATGTCTGATCGGTCGCAGAGCAGAACCTAAACCGCCGGGGCTCACTACAATGGTAAGAGGAATCTAGAGAAACATTGTCGAAGATGTCACACAATCCAGAGGGTTTGAATGTTTGGTCAAACACAATCCAGAAAGAATACCTCTAATATTTATGTGTCGACCAGTTTTAACGCTAATGCGAATACCAGAACTCTGTGTTTCGCAGCTCCCAAATACATAGTCCAACCATTCAACTAGGCAATTGCAAGTCTAGACTCTGCAACCACAATCGATTCGCCGCTGGACTAAAAATTGTAAGGGAAAGTTACCTTTCTTCGCATTTAAAAATATCAGTCGATGACTGGGTTGAGTATGTGGCTCACTGGAAATTGGTCATTATTGATATTCTGAAATTAGAATGGATTTTTATTTCCGCTACCGTTTAGCGACAAAATACATGACTTCACATAGCAGCTGGATCTAAATCCAAAAATGCAACCCAAATAGGGGGAAGCCAATTTTCTAATTCGAGAATCTACCATTCCCGAATTGCCAACTGTTGGTGTACATGCACTTAGACTAGCTGTGTTGATCTTAGACTAGTTGTGTTGGTGTACATGCACCTAGATTAACTTTAGTTAACTTACTGCTTGCATGTGATGTGCACTTGCTCAGTTTAGTTAACTTACTGCTTGCATGTGGCACATGTACACATTAACATAAGATAAAGCACACTTAGCTTCAGTTAGCTTTAGTTATTGCATGTACAACTAAGTTTAACTTAGTTGCTTTTATGTATTTATTCCAAAAACTAATATTGGAGAATTAATTTCATTCTTTTCTCAATTTTTGCTCGCTTCCTTCCTTCTCTTGCAAGCTTGTTTATTGTTTTGCAGATCTAGATCCTTGTATCTCAAAAATCTTACATGGTATCAGAGCACAGGGATTTGTAATTAGTGCACAAGCAATTTTATTTGCAGGTTCAGAAGATTGAAGCAACAACAAAGAATGGAGTCTAAATTGGAGTTTCCACAATCAGCAATTCTTACTCCATATAATTATTTCGAATGGAAGCCAAAGATTCAACTTCATCTCAAAAGTAGAGGCTTATTTCGAATAACCATGGAAACGGAAGTTGAACCAACATCGACAATGGAGAAAACAAGATATTTCAATCGCATGGACAAGGCCTTTGGCATCCTATGTTTATCTATGTCTCCGGAATTGCTATTTCATGTTGAATCATGTTCAACTCCAAATGAAGTATGGAAAATTTTGGAAGGATTGTTTGGAAAACAGGATGAAATGCAAGGTCACATTCTCGAAAATGAGTTAAACTCATTAGATCCGAGAAATTTTGAGAACATTCAAGATTTTTTCACAAGGTATAAAGCCTTGTTGGTTCAGCTGAAAGGATGCGAGATTGACAAATCCAAGTAAGAAAATCAGTTGATTCTTTCCATTTTATCAAAACTTGGTCCAGAGTATGCAGTATTCGTCTCTACATTCCACACAGTCAGATCTGCAACTGGTGCAGCTTGGAAGATGCCCTCACTGGATTCTTTTATTTAGTCTTTGATGCATGAGCAAGATAAGCTCATCAAAATGGGCACACTTAAAAATTCCAAAGCGCATGCACTTACTGTGCATGCAAAAGGAAAGGAAAATTCCAAAGACCATCAGAAAGGAAAAGGGAAGAAGGATTCTAATCCAAGAAAGGGAGGAAATCCCAAACCCCCTGATGGATCATCTGGCTCAAAGGAAAGGAAAGGAACGAAAGGGTAATCAATGTGCAATTATTGCCACCGTGGTTTTCATCCTGAATCTGCATGCATGAAGAAGACTATAGATCTTATGGCGCAGACACTCCAGCAACACAATCTTGGAGACTACATTCGTGAGAATGCCAAGAAGAAATCTGGAGAAAAAGCACCAGATCCAAGAGGTAATGGGCATGCTTTGATTGCTCTTCATTCTGCACCGCAAGAATGGATCATCGATTCAGGAGCTTCACATCATATGGCTTCTTCAAAGGAATCATTTTCTTCTCTACATGCATACTCAGGTCCTCCCATTCTCATGGGGGATAATTCTGCAGTTGCAGCAACTGGACAAGGAAGAGTGCAATTCGAAGATCGAAGTTTTGAAAATGTCTTGCATATTCCAAGGCTTTCTGTGAATCTTCTCTCAGTGTATCAGATGACACACACAGGCAGCGGAAGGAAAGTGGAATTTACCCCAGATTCCGTGAGCATTTATGACATGCAAACCAACTTGAAGATTGCATCTGGCAAGGTAAATGATCAATCTCGTCTGTATACATTTTCTGATTTTGTTCCTCAATCAGATTCTATTTTACTACTTACGCATGCAAATGAAGAAAGTAGGATTTGGCACGAGAGATTTGGGCACTTGAATTTCAGATATATGCAACAGCTTAGTAAGCAAGGGATGGTCAAAGGATTGCCAACCATTGAATTTTCAGATGGTGTTTATAATGGATGTGCTCTTGGAAAGCATCCACAAGACAAATTCGAGAAGGGGCATGCATGGAGAGCCTCTTCACCTTTGGAACTTGTACACAGTGATCTCATGGGTCCATTTCCAGTGCTTTCAATGAGCAAAGCAAGATATGTGTTGTCATTTATATATGATTACATGAGATTCACTTGGGTTTACTTCTTGAAACTCAAGTCTGAAGTTTTTCAACATCTAAAGATTTTCAAAGCGCATGCGGAAAATCAGTCTGGAAAACACATCAAGATACTCCGCACAGATAATGGGATGGAATATGTCAATAAAGATGTCAAGAATCTTTGTAATGAAGCAGGCATACAGTTGCAGCATACGGTTCCTTACACTCCACAGCAAAATGGCGTGGCTGAAAGGAAAAATCGATCTTTGAAAGAGATGGCTAATTTCATGTTGCATGCAAGATCTCTTCCGTCGAAATTGTGGGCTGAAGCTATCAATTGTGCCTCATACATCCAGAACAGATCTCCTCATAAATCTGTTACTGGGAAAACACCTTTTGAGGCTTGGACTGGCATGCAACCTGAAGTTAGTCATTTCTACATTTTTGGATCTCGAGCATGGGCCCGCATTCCTACAGAGATGAGAAAGGCTTTGGAGCCTCAAAGCAAAGCATGCATTTTTGTTGGATATTCTGATGAAGTCAAAGGGTACAGATTGCTTGATATCCACACTGAAGAGCTCTTTATTGAAAGGACTGTAAAGTTTGACGAAGATATTTTTCATGCACTAGCAGATGAACTTGTTACCAAGGTTCCATCACCACTCATTGATGAGTATGCAGATGAAACTTCAGACCAACATTCTGATGAAGATGAGTCTTTTCCTGTGACCCCTATTAGACCACCAGTTGTTGAACATCGATATCATACTTATGCATGTAGTTCGGAAGATTCTCGACCACCTTCAACACAAAAATGGCGCAGCATGAGTGATATCCTTGATGATCCTACCTCTATCCCTCTGTTTGAGGAAGATCCGCAAGCACTCTTAGCTATGGAGCCATCCATGCCCATGCATGCTTATATGATGCATGGATCTGATCCACAAACTTATGCAGAAGCAAATGGGCATCCTGAATGGGAAGCCGCCATGGATGAGGAATATAACTCTCTCATTGAGAACTAGACTTGGGATTTGGTTCTGCTACCTTCCAATCGCAAACTTGTGAGATGCAAGTGGGTTTACCGGACCAAGAAAGCATCAAATGGCCAAGTTAGTTGATATAAGGCATGATTGGTAGCAAAAGGTTTTCAACAAGTACATGGTGTTGACTATGATGAGACTTTTGCTCCAGTGGCAAAAATGGATTCCATTCGGCTAGCTCTCTCCATTGCAGCAGCAAGAGGATGGGAGGTGCATCATATGGATGTGAAGAATGCCTTTCTTCATGGTGATCTCGAGGAGGAAATCTACATGGAGCAGCCACCGAGATACATGCACAACTCATCTCTGGTATGCAAAATAAAGAAGTCTCTCTATGGCCTCAAGCAGGCACCTAGAGCATGGTATGCAAAGATGGATTCTTATTTGTTATCTCAAAATTTTGTATGCTGCAAATCTGATTCCAATGTTTATTTTTTGAAGAAAACTGGCTCCTTGTTGATCATAGTACTCTACGTAGATGATCTTTTGATAACAGGAAGTTCAGATTCTGTCATTACTAACATTAAAATTGCATTGCATAAGCGGTTTTCTATGACAGACATGGGCTTGCTAAATTTCTTCCTTGGACTAGAGATCTATCAGAGTGATTCTGGGATTACCATTTCTCAACCAAAGTATGCTAGAGATCTTTTGGCACGATTTCACATGAGTGACTGCAAGCCAGCAGCCACATCTTTCTTATCAGGGATAAAACTTGAGAATGGCAAAGACACACCATTGGTTGATTGCACATTGTACCGCCAGCTTGTGGGAAGTCTTCCTTATCTCACTCACTCCCATCCTGATCTCTCCTATGCTGTCAGAGCAGTTTCCAGATACATGCAGTAGCCACATGAGTTACACTAGAACACTGCAAAGCGCATCCTTTGATATGTCCAGGGGACAATCACCTATGGGATTCATTATGCAGCCAATTGTTCTTTGAATCTCATTGGGTTCATAGATTCAGACTGGGCTGGTGACACCATTGATCGCAAGTCTACTTCCGGTTATGTACTTTGTTTGGGATCCGGCCCAATTTGTTGGTTAAGCAAGAAGCAGGCTGTCATTTCCTTATCATCAGCAGAGGCCGAGTATAGAGGAGCAGTCAATGCCACTATTCAGGAAATTTGGCTACAACATTTCCTATCTGAGCTTGGGATCAGTGTCCATCATCCAACTGTCATTTGGTGCGATAATCAAAGTACGCTAAAGTTTTGCAGAGATCCAGTGCAGCGACAGCGGACCAAACACATCGAGATCCACATGCACTTCATTAGAGAACTCATTCATGATGGGATCATCGATCTCCAGTACTGTCCTAGTTCCAAGCAGATTGCTGATATCTTCACCAAGACTTTCACTGAGCAGAAGTTTCGATTCCTGCGAGATCATCTTAGGGTGAAGGACACGACTGCCTAGCAGTTGTCTTTTCTCTACTTTTGCATTATATTTTGAGGGGGGGTTTTCTTCCCACTGGGTTTTCCCTCTTTCCTCTTTCTTTTATGCATTGTATATGGGTACCTAAAATGGCCGTGTTGCCAGGACTCATTCATTTTGCATCACACTCACCTAATTTATGCTTAAGGGGGGGTGTTGGTGTACATGCACTTAGACTAGCTGTGTTGGTCTTAGACTAGCTGTGTTGGTGTACATGCACCTAGATTAACTTTAGTTAACTTACTGGTTGCATGTGATGTGCACTTGCTTAGTTAAGTTAACTTACTGCTTGCATGTGGCACATGTACACATTAACATAAGATAAAGCACACTTAGCTTCAGTTAGCTTTAGTTATTGCATGTACAACTAAGCTTAACTTAGTTGCTTTTATGTATTTATTCCAAAAACTAATATTGGAGAATTAATTTCATTCTTTTCTCAATTCTTGCTCGCTTCCTTCCTTCTCTTGCAAGCTTGTTTATTGTTTTGCAGATCTAGATCCTTGTATCTCAAAAATCTTACA